>CM021101.1:261451658-261904192 GCA_007115665.2 Sequoiadendron giganteum
CTACAAGGTGATGAAAAAGGCCCTAGGGTTTGGTAGGGTTTTGAGTATCCTTATTTTTTTGATGGTAATGTTGTCACTAAGTTCTCTCCTTGCCCAAATATAGTCACTTGAGAAACTGCCATGATGCTCTTGATTGTAAATTACTTTGTTCTCCTTCTCACTATAGGTCTAATTCTTAAACTCTACTAACTGCCCATCCATCTCAGTGTCTTTTCATTCTCTTGCATCTATTCTCTTATGAATTTATTCTTATGACTTTGAAAGCTATCACTAAGTCTATTATGATTGTTAGGTCTTTGAGGGTATATTATTTCTAGTATTAACTCTTAGATTGTCATACTTTTGATGAAAATTCTCTAATGATGTTTTCTCACTAACTTAACTCTTTGTATATTCTCCATTATGCATTGAAAATTCATGGTTTCTAGTTAACTATTTATTAGTGTAACCATTGCCATGTTTCTTGGGACTGTCATCCCTATAGGATAGTTTCCTTATAAATTTGAATGCAATTTAAAAGGTGCCCATAAATATTGACAAGTTTCATAAGACTATTGTTTCAAGGTAGTAGATGGTCTTGACAAGTTTCATAATACTACCATACCGCAAGAGCTAAGAAGACACGATGCAGTGTAGCAGTAACATCTCACATTATCACAAAGGGAAAGCAATAAATGTGTGGTATGACAATAAATCAAATACTTCTCCCATATCCCCACAAGAGCCAAGAAGACACCATGTGATGTAGCGATAACATCCTACATTACCACAAATGCCAAGTAATAAAGATGCAGTGTAGTTGTAACATCCTGCATTACCATGAAAGTTGAGCAATAATGGTGCGGTATAGTGGTAACATCCCGCATCACTGCAAGTATCATGTCAAAAATGGTGTGGTATCATTGTTAAAATATAAAATGAAATATCACATTTCTTTGAGGCATTTTTTTGAAATAGTTTGCTTGCTTTGTGTATATTGCTTCCACATTTTCATGTATGTCTAGCAGGGCACTTGTAACTACAACATATGACAAAAACAATCCCTTCTATTATGCTTTGATGGATTTCCCTTTGTTATTATTGGATATCTGGGTATGTGCAGGATCATGATGGGCCAAAAATTAGTGATATGATGGGTATGTGGCTGATGAATTCTTTTTTACCCAAAATCTATGAAACGAAAAGGGTTTTTAAAGGAGATTCTCATATTTCCACCAATATAACTTATTCTTTACTTTGAATTTAATTAATAATAATACTAACTAGAATCTACCTCTAAGAAGGGGGGGGCCTCCCAAGGCGCCCCTTTGCCATAGTAGGCTATAACCCCACTAACCCATTCACCTTAGGTACCAACCCCACTATCCCATTCACCCTTGGTCCCCCATGGCAGATGCCTTGGTCAGTGGGGTCCGCCCCAACCCCACCGACCTAGGCGGGTATGGTCGGTGGGGTTTTTAGTTTCAGGATGCAGCAATATAACCACTCACTCACATAGCCCTACTATTCTAAGGGGAGGGGCCCTCCCACCCGTTCCATAGTTGTTGAGGGCAACGGGAACCTTAGTTCGGGAGATTCATTTTCTATTTGAATTACAACTAAAGTCTTGATTGATAGGCTGATTGAAAAACATCTATAGCTTTCAAATGGTATCACATTTTTTGAATCTGAAACATGCACATTAAAAAGATACCTCTATCATTCCATGAGATGGCATATCTTTGAGGAATTCTATCAAACAATTCATTTTTTACTACATTTTGGTGTCAAATATTTGGTAATTATGGTTAGTTTCATTACATTCAAATTCTAAATTCTGGGAAATTATATATAGTAAATAGATTGATGGTTGTTTGGATAATGAAATTAGCTCTCTTAGAAATTAACTGAAATATCTAGAAGGATTATTTTAATTAAAGAGGATTTTATGGTTATTTTTGTAGTAATGATTAACAATGATTCTACAGTGTATCTAGCTTGCTATTTTCATTCAAGATACAAGTCATCAAAGTCAAGAACATACCAAGAAGATGGTACTCTAACTTAAACCCTCAACCTCACTTAGTTTAGTCTACTTACATGAGGATATTAAGGAAGTTGCTAAACAATTAATATATATCATTTTTTATTTGTGAAGGAGAATGGATTGTGAGATTCAATATATGGTAGTGGATCAATATCCATTTTCTTAAGTAAAGATTATGTCACAGTTGGGAAACTTGTTGTGAAACATCAAGTTAGTAATTTTTAGATGTTAAGGCTTCCCAATTGGATATCAAAGATCTTTTCTAATCAAATTAATTTGGAATTTATGTATAAATGGATTCTTTCATGGTGCAAGTCTTTACTCACACAACAGATGAACCAAGGTTGACATTTTTGTTGTCTAATTAAGTCTAATGGCATTCTTGGGCTTGGTTTTTAGGAAATTTCTATTTATAATGTTGTTCTAGTCTGGTTATTATTGATAGCCTTCATTCTATAATGTCAAATTCATTCTATAGTTTGAGCATACAACCTTTCTTAAACTTTGAACAAGGTTCTGAAATCAAGGGTTCAATATGCATATTTTAGGCCTATGTTGAACACACTGTTTAAGGAATTTATTAACAAGGCTATAGTTTTTTAATTGATTTATCTTTTTGTTGTGTTTTCTTTTATAAACTTGCAATATACAATGCAATTTTATTCTTTCTAAATTGAGACTAATAGTAATTTTATTGTTTGTATTAAGGAAATTCTTCATTCATGGTGGAAAAGGAAACACCTTGTTGCTCATATCGGATGGCACATTGCATATAAAGGAGGAAATATTCTAGTTGGGTTATTGTTGATTGCATTGAAGGAGAGAGCTTCACATATGGGACACAATCAACACCCTCCTTCTTGGATTCTACACGTTACAACTTGTTCTAGGAAGATTTCCCACATTGTAGAAGTTTTAAGAGATGAAAGGGGCATGTGCTCACATTGAAGGGCTTCAAGCACACATTTCCATCATTACAGATTTTTTTTGAAGTTTCTTTCTTGCAGTTATTTTTGTGCAATATTGTAACTCAGATTTTAAGTCTTGTGACTGAAAATAAAAATTGTAATACTCTATTTCTAAGCTATAATTAGAACACCTTTCTTTTATTAATAAAGTTCATCGATTTTTCCTTCTCAATGGTTGTCTTATTATGTGTAATTGATGATTGATGTGTATTTTTGTGTTTTATGCTTAAATCCTCAAATATCAGTTAAATAAAATGACTAAATATACTACTAATTGACATTAGTTAATAATTAAATTGACTAAATATACTAGGTCAATTGATAAAAATCAATGAACGGTGAATAAAAAAACTAAATAAGAGACCAATTAACAACAATCAATGACTAAATATATCAGTGAATAAAAAAATGACTAAATAAATGACCAAATTACAACAATAAATGACTAAAACCAACAACTAAATAAGTTACTAGTTAAATATATCAGTGAATTAAAAATGACTAAATAAGTGACCATATTATAGTAATCAATGACTAAATATATCAGTTGAAAAAGATGACTAAATAAGTGACCAGATTACAACAATGAATGACTAAATCAATGACTAAATATACTACCAAATCAATCAATCAAAACAACCAATAAATGACTAAAAATGGTCTAGTCATCAATCTGGTCGCATTACATATGACTGGAAAAAAACTACTGATGGTCACATGACCAAGTTCGATCATTTATAAGCAATTTTTAGTATTTTTTCAATCATATATTATTGTTTTTGTACTAGTGAATACAATTTTTGAAACCCTAAAAAGCACCATTTATATATAGAGGCACCCTTTCCCCTCTCCAACCAATTCTACATCAAATTTCTATGATAGGTTCCCTTTTGTCTACTCTCTTCAATTCTATTTTCTATTTTTGCACTTTTGTTTAGTATTTTACAAATTCTATAATAGTTTATCTCTTTATTCTTATTTAACCTAGTTTTGCAACATCAATCATCACATCCACATCTCATCAAAACCTAAAAATGGTATCGAGACCCTAATCATTTATTCTGGCTCTTCCTTGAGGACAACAACCAAATAGTCTCTTATGGTTACTTTTGCGTCCCCCAATTATTTTATGGTGGAATGAGTGATTTAGGTTAACCATTAGCCATAGATCCTATTTCACCATCTCATATATTGGTGAGATTGACATCTCCTACATCTATTATTTTTTATTTACACACCCTTTATTTTGTAATCTAATTGAGTATTAAGTTATTTTAAAGTCTTGTTGCTCATGTGTGTTCATTTTATGCTTAAAATTTGAAAATGTAAAGAATTTCAATTCATACTTCTTTGCATAAATTTAAATCATTATATTTTTAGCATTTCAACAATAGATTTAAATTTGTTATCATATTTTACCTTTTAGAAATATTCATTTATCAAGCACATTGAACTTACTTTACTCCTTTGAATTCTTCAAAACACTAAATACATGCATGCATGTACTTCTCATACATAATTTAGGGTATATTTCATTCTTTGAGTTCTATCAGATTCCAGACCTAAGTCTTCATAGTCTGAGATCCACACACACTGCCTCATCTATCTATAATTTTAAAACCTTAAGTTTCTACATTTGTGGACTAGGGCACCCATTCCCTTGTCCTACTAGTTTTGGCATAAATTTTAGACACTTTCATCTCTATGGATACTGTTTAGATCTACTCTATATCTCTACTACTCTATTTTATAACAACTACATTCTATAATTTTTTCCTAGAAAGTGAAACAAAGAAAATTATTGTTATTTAATGTATTAGGACACAACCACTAATTTTCTACAAGTTTCACTCAAGGAAACCTTAGAGATATCAATCCAAGGATAGAATGAGGGAAAGAGATATGAAATAAGGTTTCCTAGGGTGTGATAAAAGATTAAAGAGGGGTTCACCACCAAGCTAGGGCTTGGAAAGACAAGTAATGTAAATGATATGCAAAACTTAAAAAAAAGACCTAGAAATGAACTCAAATCATAACAATAAATTGGAAAAGTACAAAGGTGCACCTAGAAACTGAAGAGGCTTGAATGAAGGTCCGAAATCCTATAAATACTACTTTTTAGTGCACACTCGGACTCATATGCTAGTAGGGTCGATTTAGTCCTAGTTTAGGGTTTCGGGCTAAAAGTGAAATATGGAACTACTGAATCAGGATCTACAGAAAATGCCTACAAATAGGTATACTAGGACTCATATGCCACAAGTGGGTAAAAGTACAAAGTTGTGTCACACTTTTATATAAAGGAAATGCCCAACACTGATCTAACTTTTAAACTTCAATCACTAGAAAGTGGCATATATGTTTTGAATTTTTAAATGATATAAACTAATAAAATGTGTATTTTTTTAGTATATTTTATGTTTGTATTTTTTTGAAAAAAATTAAAAATTATTTGAATATAGTTTTTTATAAATTAATACAATAATTTAGTTGTTGATAAAATGCTGAAAAATGACGTTACATGAGACGTCAAGCTTTATATAGTAAATTTTCTTTTTTTTCCTTCAATTTTTTTATGTATATTTATAATTGGAAACTTTAGGGCATGGATATTTTTTTTTGCAATTTTAATAAATATATATTTTTAAATAAATATTTAAATGTGCATGAATTAAAACATGGTTGTTTCCAGCCGATGCCAACTTTTATATTAAATATTTATTTAAAATAGAAAAAAAATTATGCTATCTTAATCTTGATTCTTTTATCTAGGGCATCATATTTTTAAAAAAAAAAACCTAATAATTTTTTTTCTTGGCATGGTAATCAACCTAATATTTTTGTGCTAATAACCTACTTTTAGTAAAAACTAAAAATAATAATTGACCTATTAAAATAAATATATATTTAAGAACTACACTTACAAATCTACAAAAGGGTATTTTTACATTTAATTTTTTTTGTTATTTATATGAGTAGGAGTTGTTGAAACAATATTTTTTTCAAATAATTTCATTTTTTTAGTAAATTGGCCTCAAAGTGGTGCTACATATGCATTTAGCCAAAAAATTTAGTTGGAAAAATTGTAGAATTATTTAACTTATCTAGAACAAATATTAATAAATCATTTGTTTGACCAAAATTGATTTTTAGTTATAAATATTGTGTTGATAAGTTGGCCGAAAGTGTGACACAAATTTGTACTTTTACCCGGATGGAAATTTATTCCCAATATTAGGGCTGCTCTTAAACTCTGATATCCTCTAATGACTTTCTATAGCTTCTCTCTTGCCAAAACTCTGAGTCTGAATCATTGAATTTTTCTTTGTAGGTGACTTTCTATGATCTTGCAAGTAAGGTGACAACTTTGACAACTTGAAAACTTGAAAACTTTCCTCCAATCTTGCTCTTGAATGGATCTTCAACCTAGATCTGCAAATCACACATGAAAGAGAGGGAAAAATGTTGTTTTATTAGTGGATAGGGTTTTTCCTTGGTCAAACCCCGTTTTGGAAATCAAACCTTGAAATGAATAGAAATAGAATGAAGGAATGCTGAATGGAAAAATATGCAATTTTACAACTCACCAAAACATTGAGCAAAAGGATGAAATCTTATATGTAATGGATAGCATGAATTTGGATCTTGGTTCTTTCTTGAGTGTAGTAGATCTTAACTTGAATGCTTGCTTGAATCATAAAACCCTACATCACAAATGTTATCTCAAAAGAAAACATGATGCATGATGACTTTGACATGATGCTTGATACTTGAATAATGCTCCAAAATGATTGATAATCACTCTTGAATGCTCTTGAATTCTAGAATTCTTGATCTCAAAAAGTGTTAGATAACTTGTTAACTTGCTAGGTTAAAATATGTGAAAAAACCTTGCATTTATACTTGTTTATGCCAAATTTCCTGAAATTACACTACAAGCCGACATTAGATCTAGGAGAATCAAATACCACCAAAAATTTGAGTTTAAATTAGGTCTAAGCTAAGCTGGACTCATATACCAGTTGGGGCTTATGAGTCCCATTAGGCTAAGCTCGTGACACATTTTTCAAGAAATACTTAGTTTAATGGCAAATTTAGATCTAGGCCCTGAAGCTTAGGTGGGACCCATATGCCCAAGGTGGCATATGAATCCCAAATCACTAAATCTAGGCCATACAATCCAAAATCATTAAATTATGAATTGTCACTTGATATATTTTGGGATTGTCCTTGTAAAGATGCATTAATTAAGGCTTGTGGATGCAAAATAAGGCCAAATAAGGCATAAAGAAGCCCAATTTTAGTAGGGAGGGCCCAAACAAGTGTGAAAATGTAATGAATACATTTTTCTATATTACATTTAGCCCCATTTTTAGTGAGAGGGGGAACTTTCTTCAAACTCATACTAAAGTAGACAAAATCACATCAAGAGAAGTTCAAATATACCAATGTTAGGAAGCTATGATCACAACAATCAAAAGGGATGATCAAGCCCCCAAGATCAAGATCTTATGGAAAACCAACATAGGAAAAAAATAACACACATGGAAATTATATAAGGAGAATCAATAAGGCACAAGCATACACTGCCAAAGACAAAACAAAAACAAAAACAAAAGGGGTGGATCAATATTTAACTTTTTTTCCTGCACATTATGGATCAGATCTAGGCTATTTATCCAAGAAATCTTACAAGTGGAACACGATGTCCACTATGCAAACCAAACACACACTCATGAGGACTAGTGGAACCTCAGGTTGTCCACTAGGTGAGCCCCCAATGAGACACATATGCACGTGGTCGGTATGCACTCATACAAACAAACAAGTGGCTATGGGAAAGTCATGCCTAAGTTTGACTCCCATATGTACAACCATACTAAAGCTATACCTCCTGATAAATTTGATAAGGTGCCACACAATAATGAAATTCAAGCTTCATGAGAAAAGAATAGCTTTGTATGCTTGAAAGTTATGAACAAACAAGATGGCTCTATAGGAAAGAAAAGTGTGTTATGTAGGGTCTCCAAGAGAGGACCAATCAAAGGATAGAAGATTCACAACTTAGGGGATGCAGTGTTTCACATCAAGCCACTAAGAAGAATATAATATGCTAAGAGAGATAATGCTTTTGAGGGACATCACAACCAATGTCACCACAAAGAGAAAGACACATCACATGAAGTAAGAAGACTACACAATGAAACATGAGAAATGCAAAAGAACAATGCCAATGTATGCCCCCACTTTAAATAAATTTCTAAACACCATGTTGTGTTTTAAAGTAGAAAATGATAAATGCTAACAATAAAGAGGATATGGGAGCTTATTTGGAAAGCCCTATGCCAAGTCATATGTTTCCAAATAAAGCTACATCATAAAAAGGGGAGGGGGTTGCCCCCAAAATGAAACTTCAAACACATGAGGGATCCATGGATTTGGGGTTAGTATGTCTTTGCTAAAATGTTATTAGAGAGCTTGGAACTAATATCATTCCCCAAATACTCATGGAATAGGAAGAATGACACAAAGAGAGTGAAAACAAATAAAATCCTTTTAGGTCAACATGGAAGAGACTTAAATGTCTCAACGCCTTACATCATCCCCAAAAGGAAAAAACAAGACAAATGAAAAGATAAAAGAAAAGAATTACGACATAGAGAAGAATGTAGATACAAATAGAGGAATGCCACAAAAAGAGAAATACATCATACACAAAAGCATAGGGGATCACATTATGCAAATACAATCACACACAAGAAACATGTAAAATAAAATATATATAAGACTAGTAAGGCACATGCGAGTCAACCTAGATTAGTTCATCTACATCCCAATCATGATTGTTGTATACAGAAGGTAGAAAACTAGCTAAAGGGACAATATAAAGTGTCAAACTAGGGTCATCACCAAGTTCAACACTCTTCCTAGGAGAATTGTGATTTAAGTTCATAGAAGAGTAAAACAATGTATTCAATTCATTATACACTTCATCAATTTTAACAACCTCATCATTATCATCTAATTTAATCACAATGGGAGGTCAAATGATAGTGTCTAAAAAGGGATTTAGCTCTTGTTGTGGTTGCGACCTATAGACTCGTGTTGTTGTGGCAAAGAGGGATACTTATTGTGTATTGCTTCAGTCAAGTTTGGATTTTCATTTTCTTTGTTTTTTCTTCATTTAACCTTTTAGCAAGAGCACGATGTCTATGCCTATGCTCTCTAGCATTTCTATTTCTTTTAGTACAATTTTCAAGTTGTGTTTGTGTAGGAGTGGGTTTTTCAACCATGGGTTTCTTTTCTTCCCTAAGGGGAGGAACAAAAGGAACAAATGGAGGTTTTTCAACCACTTTCTCTTTAGTTTTGTAGACTTGTTTTATCTTAGGAGGTGTGACAAGATTGGTTTCGTTATCTCTTTGTATTTTTTAAGAGATAGGAAAATGATCTATCTTAGGTTGGTCTTGGTGGTTTTGAATGTCTTTAGGTTCAATCATAGTTTCATCAAGGATGGTAGGATCAATTATAGGTTGAGTCATGTTTGTAAGGGATAGTTTGGCTATGCATTTCACCTTAAAATTTTGATAGGATTTGAAAAAGAAGTCTTCTCAAGGTTTAATAGGTTCCATAGGCTCAAGTCAAAAGAAATCCAATGAAAAGTTCCCTTGGGAAGAAAAAGGATTAAAGCCACTATGGTGTACAATGAAGATTTCATTGTCAAATGGAAATGATAAACATTTATCCATGACCGATGGGACAACCTCCATGGAGCATAGCCATGGATAACCAAGATTCACACAAAAATGATCTGACATCGAGATGATGGAGAATGAGATCTAATTTTTTTGGTCCTATTTGTAAAGGAAGGGTGATCGATCCCATCATACGAAATATGAAACCATTATGCATTTTTATCCATGATTTTGGTTTATCATATGTTTCTTGAAATAGTTCATGCATAAGTAAGAATTACTCAGTGAACACATTCTCTGCACAAATGAGATCAATTAATATCCCATTAGTGGTATTTTCATTGATTTGGTCGGCTATATAAAGAGGACCATCAGGTGCATTTCTAATAATATCTTTAGATGAGAAAGAAATGTTAAGAGGCTTTTTATATCAGCCCTTATAAGGTAGAATTTTGATCAATCCAACCATATCATTCATAAGATCTTGTTTGTCTATATCCATAGGATCTTATTCAACAATATACATGTTGTCGTCATCCATGTCAACATTCATCACATCATTCTTTTTGGTTTCACTAGCTTTGAAAAATGAAATGTAATGATTAGGCATAGGGTTGGTAAATATTTTCAAGTTCTAGTTAGGAGGGGAAACAAATTTATTTCCTTGATCATTAACATCTCCAATTGAAAGTTGATCGGAATCAACGAGGTCTTGCACAATATGTTTAAGACTCTTTCAATGTTCTATGTCATGTCAATTTTTTTCGATGATAATGGCAATAGGCATTGGATCTAAAATTCAAAGGTAAAGGTTTATTAGGATTGAGGGTTTACTAGGAAGAAAAGTGATCATTTTTTTATTCTAAAATTTGTGACATTATGTTATGGAGGGTATCAGGTAAGGGAGTGAATTGCCTAGCTAGAACCCCAAATGTGAAAGGAGTTGACTTCTTTATAGTAGCCACTTGGGTATCGATATGTTGAGTTGGTTGAGGGGGGTTAACTTTAAGGAAGCCCTTATTCTATTTCCTAAAAGTTTGATAATTGTTTTGGTTTGCAGATTCAAACTTTTCATGATGGCTAGAGGTGGGTTTTGTTTCATGACTACTAACTAAGTTTTGATAATCACGAAGGGCAGTGCACAAGTGTATGAAGGAAGGAAAATTCATCATGGTAAGCTTATCTTGTATCCTAGTTTGTAAGTTTTCAATGAACATTCATTGAAGTCGAGGATCAAGAATCTTTACGTCGATTTGGGAATAAAGTGATTGGTAAGGTGAAATGAAGTCAATAACTTTTTCATCATTTTTTTCTTACATATCATCAAATCAAATAAGGTCATCTTAAGCATCATGTGCACTTGAAATGGTTTATAAAGGCCTTGACATGTTCATTGAATGAAAAAATTTAATTGTTCAGTAAAGACGAAAACCATTCTAAGGTAGTTTCCTTCAAGGACCTAGGGAAAAGCTTGGCCAAGAGCTTATCCTTAAGGTCAAAATCACCACATAAGGCAGTATAAGTGGAAACATTGTTAGAAGGATATCCTTTCCCCCCACATTTCTCATATCTAGGGATTTCTAGAACTTTTGGTATTAGCGTTCTCAATATCTCCAAGGATAAGGTATTACTTTTGACATAGTATGTAGGATGGCCATTTTAACTTTGGTTTATGGTGGAAATTCTCTTTTGAAGGGATGAATTATTTTGAAAAATTTGGTTTATGATGGCGTCATTGGTTGTATTTTGCGATGGAGATGAATATGGTGGAGGTGTGTATGTGTTTGAGGGGGAAGTGAATGGAATTCTTATGGGAGTTAAAGTGGTAGGAGATATGACATGTGATGACACAAAGGTACTAGGAATGCTAACAAAAATACCCAAGGTAGGAATGAAATTACTAGTAGGTTGCATTGTTGTTGTAACTTGAGGGTTGATATAGGTAGGAATAGAGGCAATGGTTGTAGCAGGAGGAATTTGAGTTCCTCCTTGACTTCGGAAATTGTTCAAAGGTGGAGCACAACTAGTAAGTTTTCCAAAAATCTAAGCTAAGTTACGTGCAAGTTTTATTCCTGCTTGAGTTTCAATCATGCAATGTATGTTATCTATAGTAGGGATAGCAGTGGTTGAAATTTTTCCAGTACTTAGTTGATTTTGTAGGTTTGGTAGGTCTTCATGGATTTGGATTATGTTTTCTTGTGGAATACTAGCAACCATTGTTTCAACACTTGGCACACTACTTGAAGGCAAAGAGTTGTTAAGGGTATGGTCCATACCTAGTGAACTAGTGTCAACACTAGTAGTGAAATATCTAGATAACCCAAGATCCATGATGATTGTGCTATCGTGGGATGACATGAGTCTTGAACTTCATCTCACTATAGTACTAGCAATAGGAAGCCAAGTTTTAAATCTCATGCAAGGGACAATGAAAGATGCAATGAACACAAGATAAATGTTATTCTCTAATTCCAATTCAAATAAAATTAAGCTAGATGCAATGAAATGAACAAAACAAAAACTCGAAAAATTGAAATAGATAACTAACAACAACAAATCGAAACACGAGAATAGAGAATTTAATGCTAAAAAATGCAGTTTAAGATCTGACATGGGACTAAATCACCCAGAGCGGAGTATGACTCCTAGTTAAGGTTTTCCAAGAAGTCAAATATTGATAAACAGTCAACACACAATACCCAAAACTCAAGAAAAACCACCTGTACTGGGAATAAATTGCCTAGAGGGGTGTATAAGTCCTAGATTAAGGTTTTCACAAAAAAATAAAAAAATTATAATTGAAAGTTATGTTTTCTGGTTTGTATGATGTCTATACTAAGTGAAATTACATATTTTAGATTAAATTCAATGATGCAAAATGCAAAAATGCAACCTATATGCACTCTCACTAATGCAAGATTTGGAAACCCTAGATGCAAATTAACTAATGCAAAACCTTATGCAAAGTTAATGTGAGAAAGATCTAGGACTATGATGCACTCCAAATCAAAAATAAAGGTTTTCTAAAGGCAGGTTCACGAAAATGAAATGAAGAAAATTATAGTTGTTTAATGTTTTCGGACACACAACCACCAATTTTCTACAAGTTTCACTCAAGGAAACCTCAAAGATCTCAATCCAAGGATAAAATGAGGGAAAGAGATTTGAAATAAGGTGTCCTAGGGTGTGATAAAATATTAAATAGGGGTTCACCACCAATCTAGGGCTTGGAAAGATAAGTAATGTAAATGGGATGCAAAACTTAAATGAAAGACCTAGAAATGAACTCAAATCAAAACAACAAACTGGAAAAGTATAAAGGTGCACCTAGAAACTAAAGAGGCTTGAATGAAGGTCTGGAATCTTGGAAATACTAATTTTTTATGCACACTTGAACTCATATGCTAGTAGGGGAGATTTAGTCCTAGTTTAGGGTTTTGGGTCGAAACCAAAATCTAGAATTGTTGAATCAAGATCTACAAAAAATGTCTACAAATAGGTATATTGGGACTCATACACCATAAGTGGAAATTTAGTCCCAATATTAGGGCTGCTCCAAAAATCTTATATCTTTTGATGAATTCCTATAGCTTCTCTCTTGCCAAATCTCTGAGTCTAAATCATTGAATTATGCTTTGTAGGTGACTTTACGTGATCTTGCAAGTAAGGTGACAACTTTGACAAATTTGCAACTTGACAACTTTCCTCCAATATTTCTCTTCAATGAATCATCAACCTATATCTAAAAATCACACATCAAAGAGAGGGAAAAATGTTGTTTTGTTATTGTATAGGGGTTTTCCTTGGTCAAACCCCATTTTGGTAATCAAACCTTGAAATGAATAGAAATATAATGAAGGAATGATTAATGAACAAATATGCAATGTTGTAACTCACCAAACCCTTGAGAAAAAGGCTGCAATCTTGTATGTAATGGCTAGCATGAATTTGGATCTTGAATCTTTCTTGAATATCGTAGATCTTGAGTTGAATGCTTACTTGAATCATAAAACCCTACATCACAAATGTTAGCTAAAAAATAAACATGATGCATGATGACTTTGACATGATGCTTGATACTTGATAATGCTCCAAAATTCTTGATAATCACTCTTGAATTACCTTGAATGCTAGAATGCTTGATCTCAAAAAGTGTTAGATAATTTGTAAACTTTCTAGGTGAAAATATGTGAAATAACCTTGTATTTATACTTGTTTATGCCAAATTTCCTTAAATTACAACACTACAAGCTAACATTAGATCTAGGAGAATAAAATCCTTCCAAGAATTTTAATTTAAATTTGGTCTAAGCTAAGTGAGACTCATATGCTAGTTGGGGCATATGGGTCCCATTAGGCTAAGATTGGGACGCATTTTTCAAGAAATGCTTATTTTAATGCCAAATTCAGATCTAGACCCAAACTTAGGTCGGACCCATATGCCCAAGGTGGTGTATGAGTCCTAGATCACTAAATCTGGGCCATACAATCTAAAAGCATTATAGTCAGATTCGTCAGTTGATATATGTCAAGATTATCCTCAGAAAGATGCATTAATTAAGGCTTGTGGATGAAAAATAAGGCCAAATAAGGCATAAAGAAGCCCAATTTTATTAGGGAGGGCCCAAACAAGTGTGAAAATCTAAAGCGCCACATTTTTATACACTATAGAAAGTTAAAAATAATTATACTTCTTTTTTCATTCACCATTAAGCATTTTTTTAAACAATTGTCTCTTAAAAACAGTTCTAAATATGATTTGTTTCATTAAACAATTGCATTAGAAGGAAAAGTACATTTTAAAACTTTAATAAAATTTCTTTTCAATATGTATAATTGTTTTGGAAAAATATCTTCTTCTCTAAAATCCTTGGTTAATGTTTCCTTTTGTTCCTTTGGTAACCTTCCTTCCACCAATGATGAGGCTCGTATTTGTTCCTCTCCCAATATCTTTACTCATATAGAAGATATCTTGGTGCAAGAGGACATGACAATTGATAGATTTCTTAACACTACTTTACCTACTCTTCATTCACCTAATCTTCCTCTTGGCACAATGACAAGTATAAGTGAAGAATCTATATGAAAATCCCACCCACCAAGTTTAGATACAAATCATAATTCACCCCACACAACTTATATCCCCCATCTCTACCAAGAATCTACAAAACCTATCATATATATAGATTAATCTCTCTTAGCTCGACATTGAGCTCTTTCATTGCAATTTATCTTACATTAATTTATTCAGGTTTTTGGGATGCTCCATAGCCTTTTCTTTTGGTTCTGGCTTAATTTTAATTAGCTTGTAGACTTTAAAAATTCTTTGCATATCATCTCTCAGATGGCACCACATGTCAACATGGCACATTTTCTAGCAACACTATAGCCTCTTATTCTTGAAAAGGTGCATGGAGGTGCCACATGGTGGCCTCATGTGGTCTCTATAAAAAAAATTGTTCCTCAAGGTGCTTGAAATGAAAGGGTTCCACGTGTTGGAACCACAAAGGTTCTTGAGGGCCGGTGAAGGGAAGGCCTTAGCAAAATCTACCTACATGAAGGGAGATTTAGATATCATCAAAATGTGCCACTTGTTAGCAAGGAAAAAGCCCTAGCATATTTTGAGCCTGGAAATATGTCAAAAGTGTGCTATCAATTATCTTAACAATGAAGGGGCATCAATAGGTGACACATGTCGAAGCTCGAGGATGCAAAGATCAATTCCTCTTACAACCCACTCACCCAAGCAGTTGCAATAGAAATGATTGATTATCCAAGTGTTAGCACCACCACATGATCAAGAGCACAATTTTTGTTAGGAAAGAAATTGTAACGATCGCCATGGTGATGATTTGTAGGTGGAAAGTAGTGCGGAATATTTTTAGTTGTGTTCTTTGCCTGGAGTATTTCTTCTATATAAGCCTATAAGAATTTTGTAAAAAGGATTCACAATATTTATAAAAAATAGAGTACTTAGAGAATATTAGTTGAAAGGAAAAGTTTATTTCTCAAACCTTAGTATTTTGTGTCTTTTAAATCAATCAATTAAAAGAAAAATATATCACATTATGCCCAATTTTCCTCTACTATGTGTTCTATTTCTATTTATGATAGATTCAATGCTCTATTTCATTTAGGAATGGATATGATATTGATGACTGATTGTCATGAGTTTTAGCTATTATGGTTTCTAACATAAGGTTGTAGATTAGTCAATCATGTCTTATACTCTTTCATTTTTTGCAATGATTTATGGTTATCTAACATATTATTCTTGTTGGTGAGAAATATTTACAAAGGAAAAAGGTTTTAGTAGAATAATCAAGTTGTATCATGCTCCAGTGAGCCTCGGTGGGTGCTTCTCACTAAAGGATTTGAATTCTATGCTATGCGCCTACTAGGCCTTAAGTATTTCATTCTATTTTTAACAATGAAGAGTCTACAAAAAATTGTACTTGTTTCTTAGGATTTTTCTAATTATAGTTATTTGAGAATGGTATTATAAATGTAAAACCTTTGGCATATCAACTTTGATTAGATTTTATTATGTTCTATTTATTAATTCCCTTTTCCTCCCTCAAACAATAATGAAGAGTCAACTTCTAAGATCCTAGAGGTTGTTTTGTAGAGTGCATTATAGTTCCTGATTTACAGAACTTCCCATAAGGTTGTTTCCTGAAGCGTAGGTTTTAAGGATCAAAAATTATTTTTCTAGTACACCCTGTGGGATGGATTTAATTGCTAACCACAAGCAGGTGTATGAGCTAGATACCAATTACAAGGTCACAAATAGGTTGAAATTCAAACTTATTGCTACCTCCCTTAGTAATTATAGCCCGTGCTAGAGCTACCTGACCTATTGCACAACAAGCTCATCAACAACTTCCTATGGCTACTTAGGCACCCATAAAATTTGTAGCCTGCAATATTGTTAGCCTACGCATTGTTCCTGTTCCTCTTATGGTATGGGATCCAATTCATATGAATGCTCTGAAAGTACTCCCTAAGTTTACTAGAGAAGATTTCAAAACCCCAACGAGCCATCTTTAGGATGTCATTGACATATGCATGGTTCACAATATCATAGTGCAAAATGTGGCACTAAGGTTATTTGTAGCCTCCTTCAAAGACAAAGCTCAAGACTACTACAAATCTCTATCTCCTAATTCTTTGGTACTTGGGATCAACTCAGAGACTAGTTTTTAAAGCATTTTTTAGAAAAGGGAGATTGCTCATCTTTGTTATAGTGGTTTATAATGATAAAAAGAACAATACAAGAGGATGTTACAAATTTTAATACCAGGTTTCATAAAACTTACCAAAGAATCCTAGTAACTGCTCGACTCCCCTTGGATATAGAAATTGTTTTCTATTTGAAGCCTTTCAACTTTGATATACTATTCATGATCCAATCACTTGAGGGTAACACCCTACCAAACGCATATGATTTGGTGGTGAGAGATAAAAAAAACTTGATCGATGTTGGAAAACTCTTGCCTAGGCCACTTATACCAATGTTTCTAAAAATATCAGTTCAATCCATATCAGTCCAATCCCAAGAAGAAGTCACTCCTAAAATTTATGCTACACCTTTGCCTTCTATGTATGTGTATCCTAATGTGCAACCGAGTATCTTTTCTTCCTCTTTATTAGTTGTGGAGGTAAATGACATGAATAACCTATTGTGGAAATTCTTCAATGAGATTATCAATATAAAGTGTCAACAAGAAACACATTTGAGACAACCATTTTAGGGCTATCAAGGAGGGATGCCACCATTTCAGCATAATCAAAATCAGGGAGGTGCTAGAGTAAATAACTAGTTGCAACCCTCAAACCAAATTGTTTCAGTTCACACTCCACTACAAACCATTCTACCTAATCCCAATAGAGATGCCACCAACCAAAATAATTTTGTGGACAATTTTTTTTTCCTAGTGTTTCCCCTCTAATGATGCACACATTCCTCAAAATTATCTTATTGGTAATCTTCAGCATAAGGTAGTAGAGCAAAGAAGCTAGGGAATATCACTGAATGCATGAGTATACACTTACCAGACTCCTAGATTACAGAGTATCATGCCCACTTCTTAGATGTAAGGTATGTATCTTGAGAAAGAAGTATAAATTATCCCAAATCATACTCTATTCTCTTGGATGGAAGGTGAGGATGTGGTGTTTGCTAATGAGGTTTCAACGTTGAAGACACCACAAGTCTAGTCAAACTATAACACCTACTCTAAGGGAAGGTTCATCAGAGAGCCTGTACCTCGAGTGCAATAGCCTAAGGAAACTATGGCTCAAAAGATCCCTTGTTTTCCCATGGTGGTTCAACCCTTTCAAAATCCAAAAGAGGAATTCTCCTACAAGGCAAAGATACCACCGCCTAGATCACTTAATTTGGTCAAACAATTGAAGAAGGCCCTCACTAATGTGTCTCTTTGGGGCATTCTAGCTATCCCAAAACAAAATTCTTTGTTTTGTGAGGCCCTAGAAGGTCGTGAAAGAATAAGAGGTAGGCAAACCAAAGCCAAATCCCTTATTTTTTACTCTAATTGTAGGAGACAAACTATTGCATAATTCTATGATTGATTTTAGTGCTAGTACCACTATCATGCCTAAGAAAATTGTTGATTCTTTGAAACTAAAATTGAACCCCTAGAAAGGGGAGTTATGTACTTAGATGGGAAGAAGTTAAAACCATAGGCCTAATTGAAAATCTTCATTTAACCTTATATTATTTTCCTAGCATCACCATTCTTCTGGAAGTGGTGAGAATAGATATCTCCCCCATCTTTGGGTTATGTTTGTCATAGGATTTCATAGCTAAGATCAGAGGGTATCTTTCCTTAGATTGGTCACACCTCATCTTAAGGACATATAATGGATCTAAAATGAAATTGTTTTTAGAACCTATAGACACTAAAAATTGTCCTAGGCCTACAACCCTTAACTTCTCCATAATTCTTTCATCTTCATTTCTCATAATTAAATAATGTTAATTATTTAATTAATTCATTCTTATCTTTATTTTTCTTTGATTAATTAAATAAATATAATTACATCACTAATTAAATCTATCTTCTATTAAATAGCCATTTTAAATAATTTAATTAATTCTTGTCACACTTTCAACTATAATTAAATAATTAATTTAATTATTTAATTATTCTTTAGCCTTTTCCACCTTTAATTAAATAAATCTTTATTTATTTAATTTAATCCCAAAATATTGAATGTTGAGTTAAATTATTATTTAATTCATAAAAAGATTTATCCATATCACACTCTTCTATAATTAAATAATATCTTTATTATTTAATTAGTCATTAATCATTTAAGTCAAGATAAGATTTGATTTTCTCTAATAGATATTTTTATCTATGTCAATCTTATATTCTACATGTAATCCTCTATTAATTATTTAATTAATTTATTATTATATTTATTCAATCTTGATTAATTAAATAAATGTTATTTATTTAATTATGTCACTAATTAATTAATCCCTTTTCTAAAATTAAATAAATTATTATTTAATTTACCCCCATCACAATTCCGACTATAATTAAATATTCATTTCAAATTATTTAATTATTCTATAATCTTTTCTCCAGTCAATTAAATAAATCTTTATTTATTTAATTCAATTTCTGAATTTTGAATGTTGAATTAAATAATCATTTAATTCATAATTTTTTTTTAAATTTCGGGCATATTCCTTTGTGATTAGATAATCGCTTAGTTATCTAATTATTCATTTACCACTTAAGTTAAGATTTAATTAAATCAGTCAGTTATCTCCTGATTTAATATCTACTCGTTTCTGACAAACATAATTTCTAGTTTGATCAGTCAATCTTATTCTTCTGCATGCAAACCTTTATTAATTAAATAAATTTATTTATTTTATTAATTCATTCATGCATTCAAACACAATGTTTCTTCTTTATCTTTTACGTGCAATTCTTATTCTTTCGAATTTCAAACATTCTTGACTAAAGATTAAATTATTATTTAATTTAATCTCCATCATGCAAAAATTTTCACTCGCGTTATTACTAACATTGAATCTCTATCGCATGGAATTCATTAATCTCAATCGCCAATCTATCTTTTGAATCTGAGTTGATCGTTCGAAAATCAATTTTCTATAAATTGACCTGACCTTTGTCATTATTTCTCATCCTAAAATCTATAAAATTTTAGGAAGCTTTATTTAATGTTTGATATTTCACTAAGTCAATAGTCAATAGGCCATACTTCCATACTTGTTAAAATCTAAGGGAAATTATATTACAACAACAAAATGGAGAAGTGCAATCAAGGTTGTTCAAGGATTTATACAGATATTCGGTGAGATCGCTCTTTCTTGTATTTATTCTTTCATAGTTTTCCTTGTTCTTTTTTGTTAGCATAGGATTAGATTAGCATAATTATTTTATTAGATTAATCTTGTTTGCAATTTTATTCAAGCGTTACATTTGGTGAACCTGCCATGAAGACTTTGTCTTCAAAATCTATAGAAGTTTTAATTTTTGTAGGTACAGGTACGAAGTGACACATCATTAGTACAAAACTACACAATTGAGATGTTGAGCCACATCTAACATTATGCAAAGCATCTGTGATTTTTTGTGACCCATCTGACTATTAAATAATTTTTTTGAAATTTTGTACTTTCATTTTAACTTTTTCATTTTTTTTACAACTAATTTTGTGTTTCAATGTGTTTTAGGGGAGTTAATGTAGTGTTTGTAGGACGTTTTGTAGAAGAAAATCATTTGAAAAACTTTTTGCAAGATGATTGACGAAGACAGAAAAATGATAAACTACTAATCTATGTTTTGTAGGAGCTTTGGTGAAGACAAAAAAATTAAACTACTGACGGTTTGTTTGTAGGACCAAAGTCGAAGATGGAATTTTAAAAACAAATTGCTAGAGTAGATTACATAATTCTCATTTGGGTTATAAAAAGAATCAATGTCTTTTGTGCTTGAATTGTCTTAGATTAGATCTTGATTCAGTAATAGAAGTATCCTCTCCCCTTGCACATTTGTGTGATCCTGGGTGTAAGAGAAGCTATTACTGACTCTAGAATTTGGGCCTACTTTAGTGGGAAAAAGTACTTACCCCAAAGCGACTCATAATCGGTGATGAGCTAAAGCCAAGATACTCCCAACTAGTATAGAAATTTTAATGTTGAGGAAAAATCAGCATTACAGGAACTCCTACAAACCAACAATTGATTCCCCTAGTACCCTTATGGTGTGTCAAAACTTGTAGAGCATAACCTCTGCAAATTGGGATAATATTGCCTCTCATGTGGGTTTTTTAACGGGTGCCCATCCTAAATTCGCTAATTTTTTTTTAGATTAGCCAAAAACCCCTATTTACTGGTGCAAGAGGTCTGACCTTTGAATTCGTCTCATGTTCATACAGTTCATAGTAGAGATGAAAGTTTTTCCATGGGAGAGTCATGGGAACTGAAGCTTGGTTGACCCGAGAAGTGTGTGCCATGTAAGGGGGAGCCAATGTGGTCAATCTTCTAGTCATCCACTTTGAATAAACGTAGTTGGGGAAACCCAAGTGAGAATTCAACAAGTATTGTCACTATGAGCCTTAGGATTGTACATGTTTTCTGAAAATATATGTGTTCATGATTGTCAAACCAAAACACTTTGTTTTCAGATTGTTTACATTTTTCAAAATTTGATCACAAAACAAAGTCAGTTGAAAACCCAGTTTATCAGAAAGTCACATCTATTAATTAGAAAACTACAACTGTTAACTTGAGTCACGTCTGTTAACCAAAAACTCACAACTATCCACTATCATTCACCAGAAAAATCTGAATCACATTTGTTTAATTGTCAGCCACATCTTCCATCTTGAGTCGCATCTGTCATAGAGAGTCACATCTATTTAAAAGTTAGTCACATCTGTCATCGTGAGTCGCATTTTCCTATCATTAAACTATGACTTAATTTAGCAGAAAACCGCATCTATTAAATCCTGCAACACATCTATAATAGTAAATCGCATTTTCCTGAAAAACAAAAAACCAAAATTCTCTATCACAGTCCAAAACCAAATAGTCATTTTAGTCTCTGATTTTCATAGTCACCCTTGGACAAAAACCAAAAAAATTGCTTAGATTTTTCATATTTCCATCCTTTAGGTGTCATTTATTTTTAGTGATACACATCCTAGTTTTGAAACTTAGTTGCATATTAGGGACTTTGCATATCTTAGAATAGGATAACTTTCCACGCTTTCAAAAAACCCATGCTTCAACAAACATTGTCATTGGACCTAGTCACTTATCAACAATATCTTTTGTGCTATTTGTGAATCCTTCCAACTTATCAGTATAGTTTGGGAATTCACCTTATCATTTGGTCCTAGTCCTACAACAGGTTCCTTGACAAAGTCAAACTATAGAACTAGTTAAACTATAGGTGGTAGGTAACCTCCTTTTAGAATCATTCTGAATTCATTACCTTAGAAGTTTAGAATTTTTCAAATCCTAGTATAACATCATTTTAGAAATTCACTTTATCCATAAAATCCCAAAAACATAGATTAGATCATATAATTTTAGACGTACATTTGCATTACCCCATTTTGAGCAATATTTTGTCATGGTCAAAACAAGGTCTAAAAAGAAATGTAGAGGAATGGCTAATCCATAAGATTTCATCAATCCATTCTCAAACATAGCATCAGGATCAAAGAGACCTCATAAAGCCTTGCTTGATAAATTTTTCACTAGAGACACACATGGATAGATTCAAGTAGAAGACGTAGATACCACTATCCAAGATCCTGAATTTGTGTCCTTTGTAGATGAATGTTTAGCACAAGATCCCTAGAGATACCTAGCAAAGATGCTAGTAGAAGGTGCCACGCTACTCGAGGATTTGACATCCACAGACTGAAGGATTCATCTACACAAGCAACACAAACCATGACATCGAGTTTCTCTATTCCTCAGATTACTACAACCATACCATATGGCATACCTACTCAAACTACCTCAACTGTGCATACAACACCATTTGGTATAACAGAGGGCCTATAATTTACTGTAGGAGCATCCTCATCAAACCCCTTTGCCACAAACACTAGAAGTAAAAGACCTAAAATTGGTGTAAAAAAGACACAAAATATACCATAGATTGGCACCAATAATACCATTCCACAAATAGGGGCAATACAAACATGACATGTTCCTACACCAAATCAGAATCCGTCACAGAATATTGCATCAGGACATATTCCTATATGAAATCAGAATTCATCACAAAACATTATATCAGGACATATTCCTACACCAAATCAAAATACGTCACAAAATATTGCATTTCATAACAATTACATTGATCCTAGCAACACAATCAACACATCTTTAACATAGGTAGATTTTCTGCAAAATCAAATGCGAGCTCTCCAACAACAAATGGATAGTATGTCAATGTTAGGAAAACAAACCATTTCAGCGCAAGATTTATGTCCATGTCCTTTTGACAAAGCACTATACATGAAACCCTTCCCACATAGATACATTATAGTGAATTTTCCTAAGTACAATGGGATGAGAAATCCTCTGGAACACATAAGATAATTTTTCACAACATGCATGGACATCTCGTATGACCCCACATACCTTATGATACTTTTTCCATGAACTTTGTCGGGATAGCATTGGAATGGTTCTCTAAACTTCCATACGACATAAGATCATGAGGCGAATTAGCTAAAAAATTTGTGGAACACTTTGCATTCAACATAGACAATGAAATCATGATAGCTACCTTGTGTCACACTATGCAATAAGATGGAAAAAACTTCACCACCTTCTTCTAGAGATGGAGAATTTTAGCTAGTAGATGTCCAGTTGAGATACCAAAGAATCAAAAAATCACAATATTCCTTGAAAATCTTCATCCAAAACTAAGAAGTGACTTACGGGTACATTGATGTACATCTTTTCTGGACTTAGTGCAAAAAGGTATTATACTTGAGAAAGCCATCATTGACAAAGGGGAAATTATGACACTAAGTAGGAATCCAGTTGTTCAACACCAAAATGTTCCCAACGATAGAAATAAATTTTGGTCCAGAAACAAAAATGTAACTAATGACGGGGTTGTTGATGCAAAGACCCTACATGCAGGACCCATCATCACACTTAGAGGTTACAACTCCTCTCATAACATGCTAAATAGTGTTGATCAAACTACCAACTTTGTTCAAAACTCAAAACAACAACGACCACATAGGATATTTCCAAAACATGAATTTACACCCTTAGGGGATCCAATCGAGATAGTTTTCAAAGAATTGATCAAACATAAACTCATACAACCTCTGGAGCCAAAACAATATGATCTTGGATATTTAAACCCTCATGGTGTGATGACAACACCTTTTATGTGTACCATCGAACAAAGGGAAATAACTTACAACAATGCCAACAATTGAAGAACATCATACAAGATTTTGTTGAAGACGAAACCATCAAAGTCAACGGGCAAAAACATACCAAAAACAGTGATCAAAAGGTCTTCATAGATCCAATACATGACCATGGGAAAGGAAAGGCCTCTAGTTCGAGAACTAAGAATAATACCATAATCAATTATAGCAATACCAAGTGTGACTATAAATCAGGTATGATCATCAATCATATCTGAGCTGCTAACAAAAATATCCATACCATTACCATAAAGAAGCATCCTGAATGTGCTTTCAATATGCACAAAACTAAGATAACCCTTCTAGGTCCTTCATCAAATCCACAACCACAGTCTTCCAAGCTTAAATATAATTTACGTGACCAATTGGGGAAGACCCCAACATAAATATCCATCTTGGAGATGTTGACCATATCACCTAGTCATCGAGCCATCCTAGACAAAGCCTTACAAAGCAAAAATGTCCCTACCGACTTAGATGTTAATCGTTTCGAAGAGATGGTAGGATATTTAACCAATTAAAATCATGCCACCTTCTCTCAATAGGATTATTCAACTAAGCAAACCAACCATAATGACCCATTACACCTTGAATTTCTTATCCATCAAACCAAAGTCAGATGAGTCTTGGTAGATGAAGGAGCAGGGTTAAATATTTGCACCTTGAAATTGGTCAAGGCATTAGGTTTCTCAAAAGAATGTGTGGACACCACTAAGAGTATAGTCATTAAGGCATACGATGATGAGGAAAGATCATCTAAGGGAGTTGTAATAGTCCCTATCAGGATTGGCCCTATGGTTATGGACAATAGTTTCCAAGTCTTGGATCTCATACTTACCTATAATCTATTACTATGTAGACCTTCGATACATGCTATGAAGTTGTACCTTCCACCTATCATCAATGTCTTAAATTCTTGTACAATGGCACTAAGATCACAATCAATGGTGATCCAAATCCTTTCCAATATTGCACAAGCCTACATGAAATACCACAATGACAAGTGCCTGTCAATCAGGAGGCTTCATCCTCCACTTTATCCATGTATGTTGATCCATCAACTCTTTCCAAATCTATTGCATCACAACCACCATGTTCCACTCTTAAGGTTGAGATCCAAGATAAGGGTTGTGGAGAATATCACATGAAAGAATCCTATTGTCTCAGCCAACTAGTTCCCCCTAAGTTATATGGTTTACCCACAACAGGATACAATAAATTGTCACAATACATGTCCCTCATATGATGAATTTAACAAAATGAGGAGAGTTAAGTAAAGAAGATATGGACCAAGAAGATGTCACCTCCTATTTATATAATGAAGACAATGAAAACCATCCACTATCTATTCAAATATCTAAAGATAAATATGGAAAAGGCTTCATGATAATGCAAAAGAAAGGACATGATAGACATAGTGGGTGAGGACTACATCAGAAAGAAAGGACTCAACCAATCATTGTTTCACAATGAACCAAAGGCATAGGGCTATGGTTTCAACCGATTAGGATTGGCATTCCTAGTACCTCGGTACCATCACAAGAGGAAGAAAGTGCTTCTAAAAACATCAAGATATCCCACAAACCATTCAACCCATTCTACTATGACTCCCCTAACTCAAATGAATATGAATGGGATTCCCTTTCCTCCACCAACATAATGGACCTAGATAAGTTATTTGGGGAGCTTGACCAAATGCTAAATACCTCGCCAAAATAAACTGAGTCTCGTCCTAAAAATTCCTTGTCAAAAGAAGAATGGCTTAAGCTTTATTATTGGGAAACCCTTGATCCTACCTCTTGGGCACCTAATGAACCATCTTCTGATGACCTAGCCCTTATAGTGGTCCAACCTCAGATTCTACCTGTCCCTAGGAAAAAGAACAAAAATGAGTTAGTCCAAAACTTCTATGACCATGTCAACCAATCTATCCTCACCTTGTGAGCCTCCACATTTGATAAATCTGATGATGACATTCCCCTCATATATCCCCGACTTATTGATTGGGATCAACAAGGTACACCCATCTTAGACATATTTGAGAATGACAAAGTGATAGATGAGTTCATGGGACTATGAGAAGGCATACCTAGAGGTGATCATAAGGCTAGATTTACCATAGACTTGGATAACATGGCATATTTTAGGGAGTTTGTTCACACCTCCAGTCGCAAAAGTGAAAGCAAAAACAAAAAAAATGAAAATGACCAATCCCTAGGTGAAAACCGAAAGGCACCTTTGGATGAAGAAATAGTAAAACTAATGAGGCATCCAAGGATGGAGGTTTGAACATTCTCCTAGTTTCTCAAGAAAAGTCACCAATTTTAGTGGAAGAATCTGTCAAGATCAACATAAACACTAAAGATAATCCTTGGGTAATCTACTTTGCAACATCTTTGACAGAGACAGAGTAACCAGAGTTTCGAGCCTTCTTTACAAAAAGATAGATCAACTTTGCATGTTCATATGCTGACATGCCTAGGTTGGATCCTGAACATATATTGCATCATCTACCATTACAACCAGGTGAACTAATCCTATTTAGTAGAAGTTAAGGAAAATGTATCCATAAATCGCTCTACTGGTCAAAGATGAACTTAACAAACTATTGGATGTCGGATTCATCAGATCAATAAACTATGTAGAATGGATTTCTATTCTTGTGCAAATAACCAAACTATATGGGGGCATCTGCATTTGTACAAACTTCAGAGATATCAACAAGGAATGTCCTAAGGATGAATTCCCTTTTCCAACCATTGACATGATAGTGGACCTTATAGTAGGATATGAGATGCTATCCCTCATGGATGGTTTCTCTAGATATAACCAAATCAAGATCGTACCTAAGGACCAACACAAGACAAATTTTACATGTCCATGGGGAGCATATTGTTGGAATGTCATGCCTTTTGGGCTCAAAAATGTTGGAGCTACATACCAATGTGCCATGCTAGCTATATTCCATGACCTTGTACATACTCTCATGGAAGATTATGTGGATAATTTGATATCTAGATAATTGACAAGAGCTGATCACTTGCAATTCCTAGATAATATATTTCAAAGACTAGAAGCATATGAAGTAGGGCTAAATCCAAAAAAACGTGTCTTTGGAATTCAATTAGGAAAACTTCTAGGATAAATCATTTCTAGATGAGGCATTGAAGTAGACCCGACAAAAGTAAAACCTATAATGGACATGCCTCCACCAGCCAACATCAGTCAGCTAAGAACACTACAAGGGAGATTACAGTCTATCAGATGCTTCATAGTACAACTAGAAGACAAGGTACATTTATTCCAACATTTAATCAAAAAGGGGGTACCATTTGTATGGACAGTAAAATGCCAAGAAGATTTTCAGAAGATTAGGGATTACTTGCTTACACCACCTATGTTAATGTCACCTATAGATACCCAACCTTTGATACTCTATATTTCAACAATCCAATCAGCACTAGGAGCTTTACTTGCACAAAATGATGATGAAGGTCATAAAAGAGCAGTGTACTATATCCACCATATTGGTGAGATATGAGCTAAACTATAGTCACATAGAACATGCTTATCTTGTAGTAGTTTTTTCTACTCAAAAACTTAGGCACTACCTACTAAACCACCAAACTATGCTAGTCACAAAGGTGGATCCTTTGAAATATCTCCTAAGTAAAGTAGCACTAACAGGCCGATTGGCTAAATGGGTAATGATACTTAGTGAATATGACATCTAGTATGTTGAAAGAAAAGCTATAAAAGGGAAAGTTATTGCTGATCAGCTGGCAAATGCACCAATTAAGGCTGAGCATCCTCTAGTGGTGGATTTTCCTGATGAGTTCATCTTCACCATAGACAAAAGAACCACATGGAAGTTATACTTTGACGAGTCCCATACTAATTGTGGTTCAGGAGCAGGTATATTGTTTGTTACACCACAAGGCGACACTATTCCTAAATAATTCATAATTTCTTTTCTTGGCACAAACAACATAGTGGAATATGTTGCCCTTGTAACAGGACTAAAAATGGTAGTCCAATGAAAGATTAAGCATTTACATGTTTATGGAGACTCTCAGCTAGTAGTCTGACAAGTTAATGACCTGTATGAAACTAAAGATGAGAAACTTGCCCCATATAAGTGCATGGTAGATGTTTTTAAGTAATATTTTGATAAAATAATCTTTCAACAAATACCCCGCATTCAGAATAGGGCAGTAGATGCTATGGCAATTGTTGGTTCATTATTGGATATACTTAGCAACATGCCTAAATTCGAGTTTTTGGTCGAACAAATTTTGGTCCCTACCTATGATGTCCCAAATTCTATGATGGTGTGTGAGCCTATTGGTCCCATATCCCCATGGTACAAGGACATATATGACTACCTCCATGCCCAAATCCTAACCTTAGACCTGTCAAACAACCAACACAGGACATTTATCCATAAGTCTTCCAAATATACCATCATCGAAGATACGCTTTATAGACGTGCCTTAGACAATACCATTTTAAGATGTCTCGATGTTGAAGAAGCACAAGCAAGATTATGTGTGGTACATGAGGGTATATGTGGATCCCATTCTAGCAGTCCTACCCTAGCCAAGAAGATTATGAGACTGGGATATTATTGGCCTACCATGGAAAAAGACTCATATGTCTTCATAAAGAAATATCGACAATTCCAAGTACACAGACACTTGATACACCGGAGATTTGATCGATAACTTCACCATGGCCTTTTTCCCAATGGGGACTTGATCTCATAGGTAAGATACATCCTCCATCTTCCAATGGCCATAAGTTCATAAGAACCACAACTGAATACTTCACCAAGTGGATCGAGGCTATTCCTATGACTTACATTACCGACACACAAATTTCCATGTTTATCCAAGTAATTACATCATCTGTTGGTATGGTGTTCCTCAATCCATCATCATAGATAATGATCTCCCATTCAAAAATCAAGAATTCTTCCATCTCTATGAATAATTCCATATCCAACACCACTTTCCCACTCCATATTATCCACAAGGTAACGACCAAACTAAGGCGTCTAATAAAATAATCATTAGAATCCTCAAAAATATTGTCAATGGTGTTGGTCATGACTAGCATTTATAGCTTAATCCTGCCTTATGGGCTTACCACACAAGCATCTGTACTCCCACCAACGCCACTCAATACTCCTTGGTATTCGGTTCTGAAGCTATCTTACGTATTGAGGTCAAAATTTCTCCCCTAAGGGTATCTTTGAAAGGTCATATTGATGATGAAGAGTACCGTGTGTCAAGATTGCATGATCTCAAATTCCTAGATGAATGATGACAAAAGTCACTAGACCATCTACAAGCATATCAAAACTGTCTTCTTCGTAGCTATAACAGGAAAGTTCTGAATCGACATTTTGACATTGGTGACTTGGTCTTAATGGAGAACCCAAAGAATCAAGTTGAAAGAGAAAAACTAGATAAGTTTGAACCAAACTGGTTAGCACCTTATATTGTTACAAAAGCCTTTGGATCAGGAGTGTATCAACTCTCTACCCCTGAAGGAGAACCACTAGCATCACCAATCAACATTATTCACATAAAGAGGTTCTATGCATAGCTTCTAAAAGCCTTGTCTTAATCATAAAAATAAAAAAAATAGAAAAAACAAAACAAAACCAAAAAAAATTGTTACCTTGATGAAAACTTGGTAAACAGGCATCTTGGTAACACCAAAAAAAATTAAAAAATCAATAAAATAGTAAAGAGAAATAATTCGTCCAATAGTGAAAACCACTTCCGTGGTGCTTTGGATAAGTACCATGGTGAAAACTTGGAAAACAGGCACCATATGTAGTTGAATTCACTCCTTTGTCTACCATCATTCCAATCAAAATTTTCCACCATCTTCCATAATAAATGGTTATCCTTTCTATTAACTTGGAATGATTGACATTAAGTCCACTCTGTCTCCCCACTCTATCCTATTGGTCTTATACCTGACTAGGAGAAAATCCCTGACCTACGTCATGTGGACCTTGCACTCACCCATTTAATGTCATAAAAGTGTCCTGAAAAAATATGAAAACATCATAAAATGTCTTGAAAAAAATCCAAAAAACATAAAAAAACATCAAAACATGTCAAAAATCCCAAAAAAAGAGTTAGAGTCAGTTGTGTCAAGTCAGTCATAGACATATTCAAACTATGTTGCCTCTATGACTGGAAGTAAGCAAGTCCATCTAATGATGTGCCCCCAAGGCATTAAGTTCATCTTTCTAGGTTTTCCATGTATCACACACATCACATCATAACTCATTCTTTGTACATGTCAAATCCATTGGTCGTGTTGAACTACAAGGTCTCTACATGTATAATGTAGGTAAGGCCATCAATTGATGAGACCCTGAGGCTACACTAGGTCATTCCTTTAGGGTTTATCACATTCACTAATCACACACATCAATATCATCAAGTTTAGTACTCTTTGTCAGTTAGTTATGTTAGTCAAAGTCTAGTCGAACTACAAGGTCTCTACGTGTATAACGTAGGCAAGGCCATCAATCAATGAGCCCCAAAGGTCGCACTAGGTCAATCCTTTAAGGTACATCGTGTCAGTCAACATAAGTCATACACTGTCATCACACACAAACAACAGTCAAAACATCAAGACAAGTCACATTTCAACAAGACAAACAAGTCAACAATGTCATCAAGTCAAATCAAACAAATTTCCAAAAAAATCAACTTATGTCTTATACAAGATGTGTCCTTCTTGACAACAGACATTAACAATCATCATAGCCTTATTTAGCTTGTCACATTAATGACATCATACTCAATGTCTTATACGGTGCGTGTCTTTCTAAAACCAGGCTTTGTCATGCCTTACACAGATAGTCACAAAAATTGAAACCAGACTTAACGTCTTACATGGTAAGGGTCATCCCTGACACCAGGCTTTATCAAACAATTATCTTATCAAAAAAACAACAACGGATCAAATTTTGGTAAATATTTTTTGGCTTTTTGGCTTTATGAGTTATTTGGTATTATCTTTTTATTTGTCTTTATCTTTGAGTTCAGTTACTAGCTTTCTCAAAGATGCCACATGAAGGATTTAGAGAAGCAAGGATGTTTCAGGACTCTTTTTCTTTGACGGTTGTCTATTCACTGTCTTTTAAACTTGGGTTTTAAGTCAGGTTACTAGATTTCTCGAGGATGTCCCATGAAGGATTTAGAGGAGAAATAATGCATCCTGACTATGTCTTTTTCTTTGATTATTGCCTGTGGTTTGTCTGGATAAAAATATTAGGGAAATTTTTCCCTTAGTATGAGTCTAGACACTCCTTGTATATGACTGTCTATTTTTGCAAGTGGATGACTTTGTACACCTTGATCCTATAACTCAAATTTTTGGAATTGGTTATGGATGCTAAAGCTACACAAGATTAAACATCAATTCTAATATAAATAAAACAACAAAGAACGATAAGTAAGCATGATTAATCTAAACTAATAAAACCAGAATGATCTCACCGAATATGTGAATACTTCCTCAATTTATCTCAATTGCCCTTCTCCATCTTGTTGTATTGTCATTCTTGCCCTCAGATATTTGTGTATTTGAATGCAAGCATAACTTCGTCGAGTGTCTCAACAAAATATCAAAGATTGTTTCTTCTTAAAAGTGTATAATGATTTCAGGAGAGTAATGATTTCAGGAGGAGGAATAATGATAATGACAAGCCATTTTATAGATTTTGTGTTTTCGAACGATCGGCTCAGATTGAAAGAGAGATCGACGGATGAGATTGATCAATGCCATGCAATGAGTTATGTGACAGATAGAATGTGAGTTAGAACATGAGTTCCAATCTTAATCTTCAAAAATAGAAGAAATAGACTTTGTATGCAAAAGCCAAAGTTAGAAGTTGGAGAATAATGCATTGGAATGCAAACATCAGTTAGAACTAGTTAATTGACTAGTTGTGATGGAGAGTTCTAGAGAAACTGGTGTTTGAACTAAAGAGATAACTAGAGAACTAAAAATAGAACTCGAGTCTGAAGGTGAGTGAATGACTAGATAACTGATTGATAGAAGAATGTGACATAAATAATTAAACAATGAATTAAATGCTAATTTAATTCAACATTCAAAAATAAGAGACTTTAATTAAATAAATAAAGTAATTTATTTAACTTGACTGTTTGAAAAGGATAATATAAATAATTAAATAAAAAATATTTAATTATAGATAAAGGGGGTTAAATGAATAATTAAATAAAGATATTTAATTATAGTTGAAAAAATATGATAAAGGGGTAGTTAAATAATAAATTATTTAATTGATAGATAAAGGGGGAAGAATTAATTAGTTTGCAACATAATTAAATAAATATGATTTATTTAATTAATTAAGTTGAATAAAGGATGATTTAATGAATTAATGAATTAATTAAAAGGGGATATTTAATTAATAGAGGAAATATGTGTTAGAAAGGTTAATTAAATAATTAACATTATTTATTCATGACAACGAACTATACAAAATTATGTCGAATATGTACTCATAGGCCTAGACCAATTTTCGGTATCTACTATTTGCCCCTCTTTGATACAATGTTGGTACGGCGTTGTGTCAAAGAAAACATGCCCCAATCGTGCCCCAGCATGAAACAGGGTAAGGTATGCCCCCTTGGGAAAATTGACAAATTTTTGAAAGTTTTCAAAAAAATAGGAAATATTCCTAATAAGTCAATTTGATAGCAGAAATGCTATGGAGTTGACAAAAATGAAATTGGAGTTGATATGGACGAATACGGGTCATTCGAAGTTGAAAGGTTATGCGACCAGTAGATTAGGTCATAAGAAATGTCATTTTTAACCAACCTATAAATAGAAATTATGGCTAAACCTAATTCATTTGCACCCAGAGGAGATAGAAAAAGAGAAGAATTTGCTCTGGCTAGTAGACGAAATGGGACCCATTCCCTACACGAAACATCATGGTTATCGGATCCAGACATTCAGGCGGCCAGCCGACGCATGACCACTGGTATGTACACGAAAAAAAACCTTTGAAATTTATTTTTGGCAGGTTTTTCTAGACATAGAGAATTAATTAAGCAAATGTGGTGCTTCGTGAATGACGCATATGCCGTCGTATTCGTCGCATTTGACTGTGAAACGACGCATGTGCAAAATCACACGTAGGCTAGAATAGGCATATAGGGGAATGAACGCATTTAAAGAATAATGCACCACATGTGTATACATGCAATGCATCGACATGAGGGGTAGACGCATGTGTGGTTGTGAACGACATATGCTTTAGTGACCGCATATGTAGTAGAAATGTGGGTTTGGAAAAAATGCACCGCATTTGTGAAAATGCACCACAGGTGGTTTAGTGAACCGCATATGAATTTATGCAACACATATGTAGTAGAAACATAGGTTATGAAAATGACACCACATTTGTGATAATGCACCGCATGTGTAGTATTATGATAGGGGTGTGCGAAATATGCAATGCATATGTAGTATGCACCACATCTGAGGTGTCATGCAACGCATTTGCAAAAATGCACTGCATCTGCTAATGTGAGCCACATTTGGCTGGTAAAATTTTTGAAACTTTTTGCTAAGGAAAACTTGAAAATTTTCTGACATCATGGTTTAAATGTAGGTGATTTTAGATCCTATTTATACACAGGAGTCACAACCAGATACGTTTGATCTGAGAGATAATTTGTCAAGTGTAGAGATCTGACTGCTATGGGTTGTAGGTCTACATCATTGTTTGTCGATGCCTGCCATTCGGGTGAATAGGGGGATGTTGATGGCACTTTGCAAGCGATGGCATTCAGAGGCATCATCGTTTCATTTACCAACTGGGGAGGCCACTGTCACATTAGACGATGTGTACAGGATTTTGAGACTACCCATTAGAGGAGAGCAGGTTACGTATGATACCCAACGAGGGTTAACTGAGTTGGCACGGTTCTATCAGGTCAATGACATCAGTAGGCTCGATATCGAGCACTATGAGATTAGATGGCTAGTGTTAGTAGACAGATATGACAAGATTGACTATATCTTATGTACATTGATTGGGGGTATTGTGCTTCCAGACATATGAGGTCATGGCTTTCCAGTGGGATGGGGAGCTATGTTGGTTGGAATGTTGGAGAGTGATATGAGGTATGCATGGGGTCCATGTCTACTCGGGATGTTGTACTTTCATTTACATGACATTGCTTACAGAGATGCACAGTCATTGAGTTGTGGGACGACATTGCTGATGGTATGGGGTTGGGAGAGGATAGTTGTATTTTGTCCTCTAGTTATAGTAGAGTGAGAGAAGAGATTTCCTTATGTGTTCCGATATATAGGACATATTATGAAGACACATGTTGGGGACATAGGGTATTGGAGACATGCATTGGATATTCTTGATCAGTTTACATGGAGACCTTACATGGATTGTGAGGTGTGGGCGGATGATGATATACATTTTCTATTCTACAGACAAAAATAATACCTTATTGGGAGGACTGTTTCTAGTGTTCATATCATTGAGCGACACTTGCCAGATAGAGTTCTGAGATAGTTCAGAGAGGTTCAGGATGAAATTCAAAGTAGAGCAAAGTTTGCTCATTCATCTAGAGAGGTTCCACACTAGGGACCCATGATACCAGTAGCTACAGCTGAGGTAGAGATACAAGTATTACAACCAGTATAGTGGGGGTGGAGAGATGGATTAGCATATCTAGGGACTATAGTTGTGTATCACGCATGGTGGGCAGTGCATCGGCTTGTTCCGTATATGGATCTAGATTTTCTGGCACTAGTGGAGAGACGAGGGATAGGACCTCAAGGATGGTGGAGAGGTAGAGGTGCTAGAGTGGGGAGAGTTGGAGGGAGAGATGGTGATGGGAGAAGTGGTAGATGAGGACGGAGAGGATGGAGAGGGGGTCAGGTAGGTGCACTATCACCTATTTGTGAGGAAGTAGTTCAGGATGTACCGATGGTGGACATTAGAGGGGGAGTGGATGTATAGGCTGGGGGTGAGCATGCTGCAACAGAGGTAGTGGTAGAGGAGCATGTAGAGGTAGATGTTGGAATAGAGGATGTCGCAGAGGATTTGGATGTGGAGATGGCTTTTGACCCTCTGGGTATTTTGGCGGGATACGGAGAGGATGATGTGGAGGATGATATTGAGGATGATGTTGAGGAGGATGAACCGATGGAGGAGTAGGAGAGATAGCTCAGAGATCAGATAGTGGAGGGGAGACGAGAGGAGGATGCTCCTAGGGATGGTGACAAGGAGGCTTTAGAGGAGATACTCAGAGTGATGACAATGGAGTTTGATGTGATGAGGCTAGAGAGAGACAGTGCCTATGTAGAGAGAGACATCCATGTAGAGAGGGACAGTGCTCTTATGGAGAGAGATCAGGCGATAGAGCAGCAGTTCACAGAGGTTAGACACCTTTGCAGTAGGTCCTCATCTAATGGCATCGTACGAGAGTTGGTCAGAGCGGTGGAGAGAGCCAGTTATTATAGGGACTTATATGAGACAGTGGTGTCGGCAGAGAGACTGGCTCCTAGCTTTTCAGAGGCATGGAGTTAGAGGTCACAGAGTAGGAGTCAGAGGACACATAGTACTGAGGGGGTGGTAGGACCATCGAGGATAGGTCCATATGAGAGGCCTTCCACCTCACAGAGAGTACCTTCAAGGATGTTCCCACCACCATCACCATGTGACAATAGTGGTAGTGGGACATGATGACATATTGTATACATGTAGACATTTTTATTTTGATCATAGAGCCTATGAGCTCATTTTTTATTCATTGATACACTCTGATATTTCTCCTTGAACCCTAAAAAATATGTATTCAGAGTCCCACAAGGTAAGCTACTAGGGTATTTTGTGTCTAAAGAAGGAATTTTCACTGATTCAGAGAGAGTAAAAGCTATCAAAGAATTTCCCCTTCTAGTAAATAAGAAAAGGAGTGCAAACTTTCCTTGAGAAGATAAAATCTGATAGCATATTCATATCAGAATTTTCTAGGTTAGTTAGACCCATCACTCTCATACTGAGGAAGTATCAAACCTTCAAATAGACTCTAGAGGGGAGAACAACACTTGAAAATATCAAGGAAGCTATCTCCTTGGCTACGGTGTTGGTGAATATGGTTTTTTACAAATATTTAATTATGTATGTGTATGGAAGTGGGCATAGTATAGCAACAGTGCTAATGCAGAAAGATGAAGAAGGGAGGAGAGAAAATCCCATAGCCTTCCACTCAAGGACCCTAAGGGGATATGAGGCAAAATATAAATTTGTTGAAAATCAAGCTTTTTCCATCGTCAAAGGTCTTAAGAAGTTCCAACACCTAATAGAAATCAATAAAATATTGATATATGTATCACATTCAAGTGTACGAGAATACATAATGGAAGGATAAATTATTGAAAAAAGAGAAAACTGGACTACAAAGATCTTGGAGTATGATGTAGAGGTTTAGCCTACCAAAGTGATCTATGGGAAAGAACTCTGTGAGTATTTAGCCAAGTAAAATGAAGCTCTGAGAGAAGAGAGTTCTTCTAAAATACCCCTAACCAACTAAGAATATTTTTAGAGGAAGTCTTGTTCAATCAATTTGAATCCACAAATTCATGGGTCAAAGATAGAACTTAATTCATGTGGTTAGGAAGGTATTTGGTTGATCAACCATTGTAGAAGAGGATATTTTACAAGCTACAAGATGTGGGTTATGCTCTGATTGAGGAGTGATCTTCAAGAGTAAATTTGATGGTGTGCTTCTCTAGTACATAGAAAAATATCAGGTAAATGTAATCTTGAATAAGTTCCATAGTAGACCTGCATGTGGTCACTTCTCCTCAAAGATAACTATGATAAAAATCATGTACATTAGTTACTATTGACCTAATTTTTCTTTATCGAAAAGTGCAAGAATTTTATAATGTTGTTGAATCTAATTGTAACATACAAACCCTTTGCTTAGTAGGGTTTAGAATTTATTAGGATGATAAAACCAGTGTCTAGTATTGGTTACAAATGGATCCTTACTACAATAGATTATTTCACTAGGTGGTCTAAGTCATTCTATGGAAAGGAGCCATAAAGAATGAGATTTTTAATTTCCTTGAGGAGTTGGTCACAAGATTTGGTCTCCCAAAACCATCATCTTCAACAATGTGTGATCTTTTGTAGGGTCCAAATTTTTTTATTTTACATTAAAGCATGGGATCTTCTTGAAGACTTTATCAAACTACTATTGGTAGGGAGATGGGCTCACAAAATCCACAAACAAAACTAGATCAAGTTGATCAAGTGGATCTGTGGGAATCATCAAAGAGAATGGCACAAACATTTGTGGATAGTTCTATGGGCTAACCAGATCACTCCCAAGAAAGTTTTTAAAACTTCCCAATATGAGCTAGTTTATGGCAAGAAAGTTGTATTTCCAATCTCTATAGAAATTCTAGCTTTACAATTGTTGAAGTCTCTGGAGGTCGACGAAAATGGAGCTATGGAATTTAGGTTGGTAGAGTTTCTCAGTATTTAAGAGTCCTGAGAGAAGGCATATGATGCCATAGAAAACTACCAGAAAGTGGTTAAAAAATGGTTTGACAAGAAGGTTTCCGACCTTGGATTCAAAGAAGGTGACTTATTCTTGAAATATGATGAACACGCCACTAAATGAAGGAAACATGAAAAATTTGATTCTCTTTGGAAGTTTTTCTTATGCATTGCTAGTTGAAAAGACATGGATGTTTTTGAACTGGTAGATTTGGAGAGAAATACCCTTGAGATTCTAGTAAATAGAATATATTAGAAAAATTTCAATTGATGCTTGGCCTCCGCACCCTCTCAAAAAAAAGTAGATAGGTTTTCTTTTTGTTCGCATGGTGTTCTTTTCTTTTTGTTTGCATGTTGTTCTTTTATTTTAATAAGTGTGTGGTCACATACTATTCGGATTTCTTGCTTGGTGTCTTGACACCTTGTCATCTTTATCTAAGTGTAATCATTATAAGAAGTGACCCTTATCATCCACTCCTTGGCTAAATTTAATGTTAGTGCTTACAAATTACCCATCCCACATTATTTTTAGCATCACTATTGTGCCTTCGCACTCATGCCTCATTTTGTTTTTGGTGAAATGGGGACCCCTCTCACCTTCATTTTGTGTGTCTTTGTTCCCTTTTCCTCTTTTCCCTTTTCTTTTTCTTTTTCTTTTTCTTTTTCCCTTTCCCTTCTTTCCTCTTTGTTTTGTTTGATTTAGGGAGTTGAATGTCAGGAATCCAAGGAGGGGTATACCTTCCTTGTCATTCCTAAATCTTGAACTTTTCTCTTGTTCTTGTTATTGGTTTCTTTTTGGCATTCATTGGGCTTCACATGTGGAGGTTTTCCTTTTCGTGGATACCTCAGATCATACTGTATAATGGTGGTGCCTTTTTTGGAATGTACATCACATCATGTCTTGTCAAGGGAGTGAGTGGGATTTCAAATTTAATGTTGCACTATTAGAATTTAATTCCACCAACCCACATATGAGTGTGCCATTAATGTGAGAAATTAAATGGGTATTAGGCTAAGATTTCATTCATTTTTGGACTTACCCATTTGAACAAATTTTATTTTCATGAGCTCTATAACTTTACCAATCACCGAGCTTTCCATTGCTCTCGATTAATTGACCAATGTTTCCACATGTTGGGGATTAGTGATTTCCATTGCTAGTTTGTGTTTGTGGTATTTCCTCTCGGTCCATTTGCCCTACCCATTTTCTCGTGATTTTCCATGCTTTTCTCATCTATTTTGTGGTGTGATCGCATCGCCTTGACATTTTTTTGGGTGCCATCTTCTTCCCCCCAATTCTTTTGTAGTATTCTAGGTTGGTGCTTTCACACAACTTTGGTCTTCAAATTTCTTAAATTGACTTGCTTGCATGGTACAAGATTGCATTTTTAGGTTTGGGGTTTCTTTTGTTTCATCTTCATCCTTTGTATCTTATTGGTTTTGGTTTTATTTTCTTTTGTCCGTAGTTTGGTTTTGGCATTCTACTTTTAATTCTTCTTCTTTTCATTTTTTCATTTTTTCTTTCACTCTTGCCATGTTTTGGCTCTTTTTCCTTGCCAAATTGATTGTCCCTTTGTTACACCAATTGATGATCTCTATGATGTCATCATCAAACATCAAATATTAGGATTCCTTGATGTTTCTTCCTTTTACTTATCGATGAATGATTCAAGATTAATAACTATTAGGCCTCAAACCTTGCAGTTTCCTCTTGCTTCCTACCTAAAAATATTTACATAAGCTAAGAGGAAGCTTTGATCCTCGACCCTTGATAATGCCTTAGAAGAAATGGTTTACACTTTTAGACCTTGGATTTTGGGGATACCTTTACCACATTCATTTTAGAGGTGGAAGTGTTAAGGATTATGCTTGACCCCTAATATTCAATAAAACATTAAACATCCAACTAAGACCTATAGATTTTCAAAATTGACTTTTGGACGTTAAAAATTTGGTTTCCTTACGTTTCAACTTGAGATCATGCCTTAACACTTCCAAGATTCAAAAAAAAATTTGGGTTTCAAAATTCACACGTTTCTTTTATTGCACATTTGAAAAATGTTGCAAGGGGTAAGGGGAAATTCTAATCCTTGACCTACAACCTTTGCCTTTGACTTAACAAATTTGGTAATTGAATTTTGGACTTTGGGTATCAGTAATACCTCTTACCCATTGTAGATAGAAGTGCAAAGGGTAAATGGTATCCTTGAACCCCGATCCTTGACTACACATAATAAAACACTTAACCAAAATTCTAGTTTTGATGTGATCCTTTAGACTTCGAGTGTCAAGGGTGTGATCTGTATGTTTCCATATAGACATAGGAGGTATGATGGAACCCCAACCTCTGACGTTCACCAAAATGATGACTTATTTTTTCCCAAATGATAAAACTGATAGTGTTCCTTCATATAATCTCTTTTCAAAAGGATCAAGTTAGATGAACATACAAATCAGACCTTGGATGTCAGGAATTTTCTTTAACCTATACTAGTACTAAACCATAAAATTAAGGATTAAACTCCACACCCTGATCCCTAAAATCCTTTTGGACTTCAAAAGTCGAGAATGCTATTTACATTATGCCAATAACAAACAATGAAAAGTGTATAATAGATTTTTGATCCCCGATACCTGATCAATCTTAAAACATGAATTCTCATTACAAGTAAGAGGTAAAGGAGATTTATTGTAGTGTAGAAAAATGTGTCCCTTTACATTTTAACACTTGTTTGGGCCCTCCCTACTAAAATTGGGCTTCTTTATGCCTTATTTGGTCCTATTTTGCATCCACAAGCCTTAATTAATGCATCTTTTCGAGGACAATCCTGAAACATATCAAATGAATACTCATAATTTAATGATTTTGGATTGTATGGCCAATATTTTTTTGATTTGGGACTCATATGCCACCTTGGGCGTATGGGTCACACCTAACTTTTCGGGCTTGTATCTCGACTTTGCATAAAACCAAACATTTCTTGAAATTTGTGTCTCGAGCTTAGCCTACTAGGACTCATACCTCTCAACTAGCATATGTGTCTTTCTTAGCTTGGACCTAATTTTTAATGCAATTCTTGGTGGGATTTTATTCTCCTAGATCTGATGTCATCTTGTAGTGTTGTAATTTTTAGATATTTAGCATAAACAAGTATAAATACAAGGTCATTTCACATATTTTCTCCTAGAAATTTTCATGAGCAAGTGCGACCTAAGCATTCAAGCATTCTAGAAATTTTCATGAGAAAGTGTGATCTAATCATTCAATAATTCTAGCATTCAAGAGCATTCAAGAGTGATTATCAATCATTTTGGAGCATTATTCAAGAATCAAGCATCATGTCAAAGTCATCATGCATCATGTTTGTTTTTGAGCTAACATTTGTGATGTAGGTTTCATGATCCATTCAAGCATTCAAATAATGATATCAAATCAAGATTCAAGATCAAGATCTACATCCTTTAGAGCCATTTCACACAAGTTTGTAACCTTTTATTCAAGGGTTTGGTGGGTTACAACATATAATATGTGTTCATTCATCATTCCTTCTTTCTATTTGATTTCATTTTAAGGTTTGATTACCAAAATGGGGTTTGACCAAGGAAAAATCTTATCAACTAACAACACAAAAAATCTCCCTCTCTTTGATGTGTTTGCAAATCTAGGTTTAAGATCCATTAAGAAGCAAGATTGTAGAAAAGTTGTCAAGTTGTCAAAGTTGCCACCTATATTGCAAGTTCACAGAAAGTAACCTAGAGGTTGCAATTCAGTGTTTCAGACTCAAAGATTTGATAGGAGAGAAGCTATAGGGGAAAATTAGAGGATATCAGAGTTTTAGATAAACCTTGATGCTGGGAATAAATCACCACGTGTGGTGTATGAGTCCCAATATACCAGATTTTAGTCATTTTTTTATAGATCTTGGTTTAGTAGTTCCAGATTTTAGTTTTGACTCGAAATCCTAAACTGGGACTAAATCACCCCTACTGGTGTATGAATTCTAGTGTGAATTAAAAGTTAGTATTTTTAGGATTTCAGACCCTCATTCAAGCCTCTTCAATTTCCAGGTGCACCTCTATTTATCTCCAATTTATTATTTTGATTTAAGTTAATTTTCTAGGTCATGTAACTTAAGTTCTACATATCATTGCATTTATTGTCTTTCCAAGACTTTCTTAGTGGTGACCCCTCTTTTAGTCTTTAATCACACCCTAAGACACCTTATTGTAGATCTCTTTGCCTCATTTCCATCCCTATATTGAGATCTCTAAGGTTTTATTGAATGAAACTTAAAGGAAATTAGCGGAGGAACCCTAATCCCCCTTTTGTTCTATCTCCCAAAACATAGAGCGACAATTTTCTTTATTTCACTTTGGTGAACCTAGCCTTTAAAACACCTTATTTTCTGATTTGGAGTGCATCATAGTCCTAGATGTAGCTTGCATTAAATTTTCATTAGGTCTTGCATTAGCTAATTTGCATCTAGGGTTTCTAAACCTTGCATTAGTGAAAATGCATATAGGTTGCATTTTTGCATCTTGCATCATTGAATTTCACTTAAAATCTATAATTGCATGTTGTCTAGACATCAGTCAAACCAAAAAACCTAACATTCACTCAGAATTTTCTGAAATTAGTGTAAACACCCTAATCTAGGACTCATACACCCCTTTGGGTGATTTAGTCTCAATACAGGTGGTTTTGCTTGATTTTTGAGTATTTTGTAACATTTGAATCCCTGAAAAACCTTGATTGGGACTCACACACCCCTCTAGGTAATTTAGTCCTGTGTCAGACCTGAAACTATATTTTACAACATTAAAAACTTTGTTTCTGTGTTCATGTTTGTTGTTAGATTTTTGTTTCAAATTATCGAGTTTCTATTTCATTCATTTCATTACATTTAGCTTAATTTCAATTGAATAAAATTATATCATTTATCTTGTGTTCATTGCATTTATCTTGCATTCATTGATTGTCCCTTGCATGAGATTTACAACTTTGTGTCCTATTGATAATACGTGAGATGAAGTTCAAGACTCATGTCATCCCACAATAGCACAATCATCATGGATCTTGGGTTATCTTGCTCTTTCACTACTAGTGTTGACACTAGTTCACTAGGTATGTACCATACCCTTAATAACTCTTTGCCTTCAAGTAGTGTGACAAGTGTTGAAACAATGGGTGCTAGTATTCCACAAGAAAACATAATCCAAATTCATGAAGACTCAGGAAACCTACAAAATCAATTGAGTACTGAAAAAATTTCAACCACTACTATCCCTACTATAGATAAAATACATCACATGATTGAAAGCGAAGGAGTTGAACTTGTCCATAACCTAGCTCAAATTTTTGCAAAACATCTTACATCAATGACTAGTTGTGCTTTACCTTTGAATAATGTCCAAAGTCAAGGAGGAACTCAAATTCCTCCTCCCATAACCATTTCCTCTATTCCTACCTATACCAACCCTCAAGTTACAACAATGATGCAACCTACTATTAATATCTTTCCTACCTTGGGTATTTCAGCTAGCAATCCTTGTACCTTTGTGGCATTGCATGCCATATCTCCTACCACTTTGCCTCTCATAAGAATTCCATTCACTTCCCCTTCAAACAAACATACACCTCCACCATATTCACCTCCATCTCAAAATACAACCAATGACACCATCCTTAATCAACTTTTGCAAAATGTTTCATCCCTTCAAAAGAAAATGTCCACCATAAACCAACATCAAAATCGACAACCTACATACTATGTCAAAAGAAATCCCTTATACTTGGCGATATTGAGAATGTTGATACCACAAGGTATAGAGATTCCTAGATTCAAGAAATATAAGGGGAAATATGATCCTTCTAACCATGTTTCTGCTTATACCACAAAATGTAAGAATGATGAATAAGTTGACTATGATTATGCCTTTATGAAAGAGCCCTTTGTTGATAATAAGCTAGTGAATATAAAGGCTCTAAATCAAAATCATCAATATATCCTCTATCAAAGTCATGATATCTATGGATGAAATTTTGATAGTCAAGCAAGACCTTCCTACTTCGGTACAAGAATCGTCTCCTTTTCAAAAGTTTCTTGTAGCTAAGTTATTTCTTTGGTTTCCCGATTCTTTTAGTAAAGTATTTCTTGACAAATGTTATTGATTTACAATCCCTCAACATAAAATGATTAATGTAAATGCCGCAAGTAATAAGTTAAAATGTCTGTTTCAAAAAATTGAAAGAAAATTTAGGACAAGGAAAAGATGTTGTTTGAGAAGGAATCTTCGAATTTGGTGTTAATTGGTAGAGTGGAGGTCAATTTTAGCTTTTTGTTTGCAGAATTACCGGATGCACTAAAACAATGCCCAAATGCGCCAAAACTTAGATGTGCTATGCAAAGGGCTGGATGCGTCACAACAAGCTATGGATGCACTATATCAGTGAATGAATGTGCCATAGGATTCAACAGATGCGTTGAGACAGTATATGCCGGGATATGACCGAGATGCGTTAGAACAGTAAATGTATGCACTGAAATATGCAAGGTATGCGCTAGGGAAGTCAATGGATGCACTCAAATATGATAGGGATGTGTCAGAACAGGCAAGGTATGTGCTAAAATATGCAAGGTATGCATTGGGGTAGTCACTGGATGCGTTGAACTAGAAAATGTTTTCTGGTTTTTGACAATTTTGATAGATTTTTCTAGTTTTTGGCAATGAATTTGAACTGTTTGTTTGAATTATCTTATGAACCAATGGTTGTATATTTCAGAGTATAGTGTTTTTTTGGATGTTAGTTTAAAAACACATAGGTAAAGACACATCAAGTAAGCACAATCCTAGGTTGTGTAAGACAATATTCTTTTGGATTCCACACAGATTTTACTCCAATTGCAGTTATTCTTAGTGGGTGACTTAGAATATTTGGCCACACAGGCTCCCCCTTATAGTGCACTCACTTCTCGGGTCAACCAAGCTTCAAACTCCCATGAATCTCCCATGACAAGTTTTTCACCTCTAGTAAGAACCGCAAGAATGTGGATGCCTTGGCAATGACCATTGTTGCACCAAAGAATAGAAGGGTAAATTTTGGCTTACTACAACAAAGGGTTTTAGTAGGGGCATTCAATTCATGGGGGACCATCCATGTGGTAAGAGAAAATTTCTACCCTTCTTGTCAGAATGATCCTTGTGATACTCGAACTTTCCTCGAGCACCCACATTTATATCTCGGCTGGAAGTCGCTTGGCTTTAGCATGTTACTAGTTGGGTCATTCCCTGGGGTGATTACTTTTTCCCACCAGGCAAGCCCTCTAAGGAATAAAAATAAATAAAAATGAATGGGTCTGGCTTTCTGATCACCTAGTTAAGGGGAGAGCATACACACCTACCATTCCAACCACAAGAAACATGGTGTTTATTAACCCTCTAATTAAGCTATGTTCCTAACTTAACCAAAAGAAATAACAATAAATTTAACCCAACAACCAAATGTTAGTAGTTTCAGTCCATTGTTCTTTGACAACATTCTTTAGTTTTTTCAACAAAGTCTTTGACTACATGCAAGGTTCTTGCAAAAAGAAAAACATAGATTAGTTTCAAGAATCTAGAAAATTTACCCTAAAAACTAGATGCGCCATTACAGTAACCGAATGCACTAAAACTTAGATCGAACACACTAAAATACTGAATGTGCTAAAAGAGAGACCAAATGCGCTAAATTATAGACTAAATGCACTAAACTGGAAAATCACAGAATATAAATTAAAACCCCCTGATGTGCCGAAAGAACATCTGTATGCACCAACACAACAACTTGATGCACCAAAATAGAAGTTGAATGTGCTAGGAGAACTGCCAGATGCGTCAAAATAGGAACTCAATGCACCAATAGATTTTCCAGATGCGCCAGAGAATAATTTGGATGTGCTAATTTGTCACTTTTCATGGAACATGCAATGAAAAACTCAACAAAAAAATAGATTGAAGATGGGGCTAGGCCCCACGATGGGCGCCAATTTATGTGTGTGGTTTTAAAGTGTGTCAGTGAGAGTAATTGATCATATATAAACACACACATCAATGAAATGTATTACATCTAATGAAAGAGAATTAATAAAACAAACTATTATAACCCTGCATTCGAAATCATTCCATTGTCCTCTATTCTTGGTGATCTCTCAATTCATGTTCTCAAAATTATTCATTGCACATGAATTAAATGACAACCTAAGAAATGAGAAGCTATTATGCAATGCAAACTACATGCCTACATCACTATATTTTTGTGTTTTTGAAGATAAATGTTGAATGATATGATGGAGTGCTAGTATATTCAAATGATGCTAAGAATCATAATGCAATTCTAATGGTAATACTGTATAAAAGATGAAAGAACTAAGATACTAAAATTGAAATTTCCATGATATCTCTAAATGAACTAAAATGCTAAATGCAAACTACAATGCTCTCAAAAATTCTCTCAAATTGCAATAATATTTTTGCAGCATAACCTTGTCAAATTCTCCTTATGAAAAGTTGTAGAAATGCCCTCTATTTATAGAATTTTCCAAGCTGGGAATGATGTGGTAGTGATGAATGGTCGAGATTGTGATCCAGAGGCATCAACGGTTGAGCACAAAGAGGTTGGAGATAATCATGGAGGTGGTTCCCTGCAAGAGAACACTTTTCCAAGTGTTGAAGGGAATTAGAGGAAAGAAGAAACCATGTGTATAAGGTGGTTTCAAATTTGTTACAGTATGTTGATGGAAATTCTCATTTTACAAATTAGAAAATTCAATTTCATGTGACACATGGTGAGGTGGTAGGTGAGGTGGAAGGAATTTAGAAGAATATGTAGAAATATGCTAATCTGAATTAAAAATTCAAATTTAAATGAAGAGGGGAAATTATCTAAATGAAAAATTAGTTAATTTTTGAATTTAATTAATTTAAGAGGAAAATGATTTTGGATAAGAATATTTAGAAATGAACTATATAAATAAATTTTGCAATTTATTTATATGTACAGGATTTAAGATTTTATTAATTAAATAACAAGTGTTTAATTAATTTGTGCTCAGACCATTTTTATGTGCATATAGTTTCAAGGGGCAATGTCCCCTTTTGGGGGTTGAGTGAACAAAAATACCTCATAAGGTTTGAGGATAGTGCCCCTAACATGCTCCTATTGTGATATAGATGGGGTAAAGGGGAAGACCCCCTTACCAAAATCATAAATATACTATTGGCAAGGTGTTGATCACACATGGAATAAATATTTTTAAAGTATCGCACCATAAAGTGAAGACTCTAAGATATGCATGAACCTACACCTTATATCTCCCTATTGGTTAGATGGTTCTAATTTCATTCTAAGAAGTAATAATCACGTGCTATTTAAAATATTTACCCAAAATAGTGTTTTTACTACTTGATTAATGATAGATATAATTTATTTTACACCATTGAATTATTTATTGATCAATGGTAGTTATACTATATATCTACAATTCATTAGAAAATAATTAAAAATCCAAAATAAATTATGATTTGGGTAAATATTTTAAATGACATATCCTAATTACTTCTTAGAATAAAATTAGAAAAAAAAAATTAGACATGAAATTGATGGTTGAAAAATAACATTTATTCATTAAACATATGCAAGGAGGAAAATATTTAAAGGTTCAGTAAATTAAGTTGATTTATTTTGACATTTAGATATTTTGCAATTAGTGTATGAAGTGATCTACATATGGTTTGATTTTATTGTAATCTTATTAAAGAATATTTTTCTTAAATATTTACATAGTTATTGTTTGATCATCAATGATATCAATATAAGATAATACATATTTGAAAACTAGCTATATCCAAATGGTGTATCATAAATGCCCTTCCCAAGCTAGAGCACCAAGTAGACAAATGTTTCAATATATACAATAAAACTATAACTATCATATATTATGGACAAGATCTCAACTTACTATCTATGTAAAGATATTAAATAATATTAATAAATGAATTTGAGACCCAAGCTATAAGAAATCATGATAAGAAAAGAGATAAAGGATAATATAGGTGTTAGGAATCACAACACAACATTAGAAAGACATGTTTGATTACCTCGTGATTATTGTAGGATTGTGAGGTTTATTTATAGGCCAACCTACACTAGAGGTAAGAATGCATACACTAAAAAACCTAATTATGTAAATTAATAACAACTATAAGTGAAAAATATTAGAGTATTAAATCATTTTAAAAGGGATATGGTCGCAAAAAGTAAGTGGAGACTTAAGAATAATGGTTATATATGGACCCAAAAATAAGTGATAATTTAATACTAATGATATTATAGATCCATAACTAAGTGGAAATTTAAAAATAATGGTAAATATAATTTATAAATTTATAATGTGTGTTATAATTTTTATTCAATTAGGCTAAAATCATGCATTATTTACCATGATAAAATAATATACTTTAAAATTTTAACAAATTCACAGCTAGGTAAATTAATTAATGCTAAACTAAATATTGATAAAAATGTGATGATTTAATGTCACTTATAGTTTATCATATTCACTAAAAAATTAAGGGCTTAGTTTGAACTACTTTCCAATTGACAAATTTTACAAATATTTTTTATTAGAGGCAATCAACCCAGCCCATTCCTTAACATGAAGCACACTTCCCACTAGATAATTGCATAGCCAAAAGGTTCTCACTTAAATATTATTTCATATGTCATAATTAGTAATTATTTAAATTGAAGAAGGTATAGGTAAAAAATATAAGTTTTTTTCCATGGATAATGACTAAGATCCTAGTAAGGATTTAGAGATTTTTTTGAATCAAGTCACTATGAATACAAGAGTTGAGGTCTATAAATACATAATTGACTAATCAAAGAACTATAATCTAAATAGAACAAGAAATATTGAGAATTTTTCTATCGTTTAAATAAGGCCCATTAAAATGATCTTTTCAAACTAGTTGTAAACATTATATCTTGGGAAATTATAATTAATGAAAAGCCAAATTTTCATAAATTTAGGGAAAATATCAACACATTTGTTAAAGAGTTGTTGAAAATTTTAGTTTTTATATAGTTATCCTACATGTTTAGATTCTATAACCTATGCAAAAATATTTATAAAACTTAAAAAGATAGATAAAGGCTAACATTAAAGGAAAATAGGCCCCCTAATCCCAATTGGCTTAAGCTCAATTTTGATGGTTTGACCAAAGGGAACCTAGGTTAGGTGGGTGGGGGTGGAATAATCAAGGACCATTATGGGAAGTTGATTTTGGCATATGCTATCAACCCGAGCCTACAAAATTCTAATTTTGTGGAGTTGGTGGTTTCTTATCATAGGATCTATATTGCTAGGAATGCTAGAGTGGCCAACATAGCAATCGACAATGACTCTAGAAATACTATCATGTTGTTGAATATGAAGGTGAACCCTTGTTGGTCCCTTAGAGACCCAATCCTCTTAGCATGAAGTGTTATATTGAACTTTGGTATGTGTAGATTTTCTCACATGTTCAAAGCTAATAATAAAGTGGTTGATGCACTTTCAAATCTAGGAGCTTTCATTCCAAAAGATATTATTTGGGATGATCTTTCATTAATCTTAGAGTATGTGAGAGATTTTATAAAATGATGAAAAAGTACATTAATTTTGAGTTTGAGCTAAACTCTTCATCAACTCTAATTTACAACTGGTACAAATTGCATTTACGACAATATTTTAATTTCGTCTAGTCTTTTCATAAGTTACCTCGACCTCTTGATAAGGACATATAGACTATCCTTCAGAGGGGAAATTTAGCTAGTTATATTGAAGGAATGATGGGGCACAATCTTAACATTTCCATGGAATTTTCTTATTCATATAAATATGTCACAATCACTATCAAGGAGTACTCCTTTTTCATTAATATGGATCTCATTGCAGAATTCACCAACCTCCTGTTGGATGGGCATGCCTCCATAGGAAGTCAAAAGGTCGTTATCAAAAGGAGATGGAAATATTTTTAAAGAAGGGGTAAAAGGTCAATCATCTATATAATGGGTTTAATAGAGATGACCTCCTGGGGGTTTAGGGAAGAATGGCAAAGGTTATGATGAACTATGTAACCATAGACAATAGGTTTAAGCATTTTCATGCCCACCTATTTCTAATGCTGAATCATTTCCATTAAAATGTTAAAATGAAATTTGATTTTTGGATAATGTCTTCCCTAGAGAAATCTATAAAGGACATCCAAGACAAAGGGAATATTTTACCCCTTCACCAAGGGTTGATTTACTATTTAGTCCATTTTTAGGTGACCCTTTCCCCTTCCTTGGCCTCTGCTAAGAAACAATCGCTTGTGATTGATGAATTTGTTAAATCCTTGGTGGGTCCCTCCTCCACCCCTGGCCTAGATTTAATGTCATCCTCCTCTCAAAGAATTATCAGGGCTAAAGGTAAATTTCTTACTACTAAGGTCCCCACCCTTGGTTCCAAAAAAAGTGTTATTTTTGGACCCCACTCAAATATCTAGTTATGATATTGATGATTTAGATGGCGAGCCTTAGAAACCCACTCTAGATATATTCCCCTACTAGTTCCCTAGTTCATTAGGTTTTATCTAAGATCCCCAAATCCCCTCTTCCAATAACCCTCCAAGCTCCCTAGATTCTCCTACTCTTTGTGTGAATTTGGATAAGCCCCCTGAAGAACCTAAGTTGGATGATGATGAGGGTTGCAACAATTTTTCCCCATAAATATTAAAATTAATGACTTGATTGAGGTCATGAATGTACAAAATTACATCCTGAAGTGGTTGCTTGCCCATCTTATTGTGACCAAGAATACAATTTAAATTTTGGAGGAAAAGGTGCTTAATCAAAAGGGGACATGGTTGGGTGAGGTGGAGGATGATGGCCATTGGGCCTTTTTGTCTTCCATCACCAAGTGGGTCATTTGGGAGAATGAAGTGGATGAGCTCAGGGTAGTGGTTGGTAGGAAGGAGGAGAGAGAGAAGTTGCAGGAGGAGGTGGCTACCATGCACAACAACTAGGATAAATTCATCAAGTGTTTATAGGAAATTGTGGATTATAGTAAGGATAGATCCAAGAACACTATAGTCACCATATAGGTGTTCCAATAGGATATCCATAACAACCATGAAAAAAGGGACATGGAAGATTGTCAAGATGTGCACTCATAGAAGGGTAAGAAAGACGACAGTTCCACTTTACTCAATACTCAGGAGGATCAACTTGTGCAAAAGAAGCCCTTTTCCTTTTAAGAGAAGATGCAATTTATAGCTAATGAATGGTAGGCCATTAATGGCATCAAGCTATTGGGTGACCAATAGTTGATCTGGTCCCTGGCTAGTTCTCCCTTATGTTTTTATTTTTACTACTTTGTTGGTCTCTGTGTACCTTCGTTTTTTGCTTTCTGGGTGTCTCATGTCTCGTGAGTGCACCTATTTGGCCTCTATGGCCATTTTGTAAATGGGTACAAGCCCTTCCCGACTTTAATTTAATTAAAATATTAAAGGAAAATAAAGTCACCTAATGCTTTATAGTACATCCTCAAGATTTTAGTTTAATATTAATCTAGATGAAGAAGATAAGCTAGTATTTTAAGAACATGTCAAATTGGAAAGGGTCATCCCAATTCCTGGAAGATTGTAATGGTTTGTGTTTGGGATAAGGACATATATAGATAAATTTTACTTTGTATCGTATAAGAATATCTCAGTCCACAAGGTTTATAATTGCACAAATTTTATACTGATAATATTTTATTCTATAAATGATTTTTTATTTATTTTACTAATTTTTTAAACCTTGTAATTAATATCAAATTTATGTTAAATAAATTATCTATGTTTGTTTCTAGTGTATTGTCTGTTGTTGTTTTATTAATTAATTTGATATCTTAAATTAAGTTTTTAAATTCAAACTTGCATAAATGATGGTGGCATGTGTTATCAGATCTTAGATCCTTAAATTCTTAACAAACATGGCTAAAACCTACAAAGGATTTTGTTGCAAGAATGGAAAAAGGAATGAAAGTGTTGTCATCAATGTCAACTAGTCAATTGGCTATCTACTAGTAGTTGTTGGCTATAAATGTTGAGGATATTGAGAAATTTGTATTAAAGGAAGATTACAAGTATTGAGTTGTTGCTCAAGATGATGATTCAATACTTGTACCTATGGTTGTGTGGTTCAGATATGTTAGTCATGATTGTTGAAGGTTTCTATATCCAGATTCTTACTTATTGGTTCTTTGATAAGTTCGATTTGTGTTCTCCAGTTGTGAACTATGTTTCTTTGTGTTCTAGCTGAGCTCTAGGAGAAATGTTGTTGGTTCAGATTTCTCTTTGAAGAAGTATTTTGACTTGTGATTCTAGAGATAAGATGTTTTGATTGCATTGTAGATATTTTTGGTTTCTGGAAGTTTCGAGCTTAATTTTTCTATGTGTTTTACACTGGTTTGGTCGACTGTGTGTTAAGAAATATCTTCAAAGTTGATGAAGCGTGTTGGATCCATTATGGGTCTCAGTGAAGCATTTTTTTGGGTCGCTCTCATTATAATTCTACCCTAGGATGTTTTGGTGCTAAGCTAATTTGAATTTGAAGTTGGATGGATGAATTTGTATCTTTTCAAGGTTGGAGATATTATAAATATAGGATGAGCTAACAATGAAAAATGTACAAGAGGAAAGAAGGAAGATAAGTGAAAGAGCAGATGTGACTTTTATGCTATTCAGAAAGTGTGTGTGAGTTATGTGTGTGGTAGATCAATGTGAATCTTAATGTCAAGTTTCCAAATTCAGTGAGTAGAAGGAAAACTCTATCATTCATAAAAGTTGATTAATGATTATGGTGGAATCCTTTGTTGCATTGGGATTATTGTCTCTCTATAACAAGTCTTCTTTGTATTTTTTGTATCTCTATGGTAGCGAGTCCTTAAGGTTGTAGCTTTGTTGGATAGTGAGTCCTTATTGTAGGTAGTGAGCCTTATCTTAGGTAGTGAGCCTTATCTCGGGAAATGAGCCTTATCTCAAGTAGTGATCCTTTTTGTAATCGGTTTTGATATTCTCTATAATGTGAGTTAATACTCACCATGGTTTTTCCCTCACTGGGTTTTCCACATAAATCTAGTGTTATTGTGTTTATGTGTTGGATTTGAGTTTCTGCATTGAGATTTGATGATTAATCATTTAAGCAGTTTATGTATTAGTTCCGGTAATTAAATTGAAGGTTATAATTTGTGAAAAATGATTCACCTCCCCTCTTAGTTGTCCTATTCAAAAATTGGTATCAAATTTTGGCTCCTTGGTGAATATTTTAACCACTTGAGGAAGGTTCAGGATGGATAGCAAAATGATCTTTGATTATCCGAGGTTTGATGGAAGAATATCTAGAGTATTGCAGATATGATATGGAGAAATATTACAAGAATCCTTACACTCCTCTTGTTAATGGTTTGAGTACACCTCAAGAAATCAAATTACATGAAGCGAACAATAAGGCAAAGTTCATCTTGAAGAATAGTTTGGTACATTCCGAGTTGATTAAGGTTTAGAATTTAAAGACAACTAAGGAAGTCTGGGATGCTTTAGAAAGGGCACATGATTGTGACGAAATATTTAAAGAGGAAAAATTATAGAATTTGGAAACATAGTTTGATCTTATATGTATTTTTGAAGATGAAAATGTCAAAGCTTATGCACATAGATTGGATGAGGTAATGGCTGGAATACGATCTCTTGGCATTATTGTTGATGAGACTAGGATTGTAAAGAAGATTCTCAGAAATCTTCCTGATGCTTATAGTGAAAAGGTGAGTGCTATCGAGTAGACTATATATTTTAAGACTTGTACTAAGGATTTGCTATTAGGATTTTTGACATCTTATGAGATGAGGAAGTTGGGTCTAAGAAATGGAGGTAAAACAAAGACTACTTTTAAAGCTACAAAAGCAAAGATCCAGATGAAGAAAAAATTAATGAAATAGAGGCTCACTTTGTAAGAAGAATGAGAAAAGGCTCCAGTAAGTATGAAGTTAAGTTTCCCTTCAAGTGCTTTAGTTGTGGAGAAATAGGTCACTACATTGCAAAGTGTCTAGAAAGAGCTAAAGAGAATAAACAAAGATATGAGAAAGAAAAGAAGGAAAGAAGATTAATAAAGCTTACTATGTAAATGAAAATGCTAGTATTTCAGATGAAGATTCAAAATATGAAGATATAGATGACAATGAATCCTTGTTCTTGGTGATTAAGGATGAACCTACTTCTACTGATTGAGAAAAACAGGTAAAGGAAAGTCCTCTAGAGAAGGAGAAGGAGAAAAATGAAGGTACGATTATCTCTGCCCTACATGCTAAATAAGAAAATAATTTTTGGGTAATTGATATTGGTTTCTCACATCACATGACTGGTGATAAGAGTAATTTTATAAATCTTGAGAAATATGATGGAGGTTTGGTTATGTTTGGAGATGATACTAGTGCTAAAATTTTAGGGATAGGTTCAGTAAGTTTTGATGGAAAGCATCATACTAGAAATGTTTACTATGTTAAGGGATTAAGGAATAATCTATTGAGCATTGATCAGATGTGTAGAAAAGGATACGATCTTGTGTTTAAGGATGAGACATATGAGATTTGAAAAGGATCCAAAACATTGATTGCTACAAGAAAGAAATCTGAAGGGAATATTTATCATCTTAAAAGTGTTGATGGACGATGCTTTATGACTTAGATAAATGATAGTTGGTTATGGTATAGGAGAATATGTCACATGAATTTTGATAACTTTACAAGGATTACTGATGTTTAGGATGTGAGAGATAAACTAAGAATTACAAAGCCCAACAATGGTATTTGCAAGAATTGTCAGTTTGGGAAGCACACAAGAAATCATTACAAATCAAGAGAACAATCTACTTCTGGATTACTGGATTTGGTTCATATAGATATTTGTGGTCCTATGAGAGTGAAAAGTCTACTTGGTGAAAGGTACTATATGATTTTAATTAATGATTATTCTAGATATACATGGGTTACATTTCTTAGACAGAAATCAAATGCATTAGATAGATTCAAGGAATTCAAGGCTATGGTTGAAAATGAAGTGAATTTGAAGATAAAATTCGTAAGATTTGGTAAAGGTGGAGAATTAACCTCCCATGAGTTCAATATGTTTTGTGAAGTGCATGGAATAAAGATAGTTATTTTCTCTGAGAAATCCTCAGTAGAATGGAGTCGTTGGAAGGAAAAATAGAACAGTTCAAGAGGCTACTAGGTCAATGATCACTGAAGCCAGATTACCGAAAGTTTACTAGAAATAATATATTCATACTACTGTATATGTTTTCATTTGAGCTCAAGTAAGAGGAAACAGTACAAAGAATCCCTATGAGCTATGACACAAAAGAATTCCTACAGTTAAACATTTCGAGGTATTCAAAAGAAAATGCTATATTATAAGAGATGAAGAAACTTTGGGCAAGTTTGATGCAAGAAGTGAGGAAGGAATATTTCTTGGATACTCTACCAAAATCAAGGCATACAATTTTTTCAATAAAATATTGAGAAAGATTGTAGAGATCTTGAATGTGAAGGTTGATGAAATAGTGAAGAATTCTATTAATATTGATAGATATGTGTCTGATGAACATGACTGTGCGAAAATAGAAAAAAATGTGGAAGAATAGGATAAAGATGATTAGAAAAAGAAGAATGAACAAAATGAAAGAGAATATGCTTTGGTGATGTCCCCTAAGACACCGAAATATGTACAGAGGAATCATTCAAAAAATTAGATTATTGGAGACAAGACAAAAGGTGTATTAATCAAAAGAAAAGATGTTGAATTAAACTTGTGTTTATTTTATGAGATTGAGTCAAAGACAGTAAGTGAAGTCTGTAAGGATGAAAATTGGAAGGAAGAAATGAAACAAGAACTTTTGAAGATTGATAAGAATCAGACTTGGGAATTGGTCCCAAGACCGACAAACAAAAATATCATTGGATCAAAATGGATATTCATAAATAAGTTGAATGAGAATGGAGAAGTTGTTAGAAACAAAGAAAGGCTTGTGTATAAAGGCTACTCACAAGTAGAAGGAATATATTTTCAAGAGAATTTTGCCCCAATAGAAAGAATGAAAGCTATAAGGATTTTCTTGGCATTAACTGCTTATAAAGATTTTAAAGTCTATTAGATGGATGCCAATTCAACATTTTTGAATGGTGAGCTAAAAGAAGAAGTCTACATGGAACAACCAGAAGGATTTTAGTTAACAGATCAAATGGATATGGTGTGTAGATTGAAGAAAGATTTATATGGATTGAAGCAAGCTCCTAAAGCTTGGTATGCAAGGTTAGAAAATTATTTGATTCAAAAAATATTTAATAAAGGTATGAAATACAATAATTTGTACTTTATGATTGAAAATGAAAAACTCTTGATTGTAGTTGTATATGTTGATGACATTATCTTTGGAGGAAATGAAAAGATGTGCAAGATGTTTATGGAAGAGATGCATAAAGAATTTGAAATGTCTACATTTGGAGAGATGAATTTTTTTCTTGGGTTATAGATTAATCAAACATAGAAAGGAAATTTCATTTCACAATCTAAGTATGTGAGAGATGTTGAAGAAGGTTGGGATGGATGGTTCTGAACTAGTAAGTACTCCTATAGTGACTGGTTGCAAGTTAGGTAAATATGATGATTCAACTAAAGCTGATTAGAGAAAGTATAGATCTATGATTGGTGGACTACTATATTTGACTGCTACTAGACCAAATATTATGCATGCAGTCTATCTTGTAGCTAGATTTCAAGAAGAGCTGAAGGAAACACATGTTCCTGTAGTTAAAAGAATATTTAGATAGTTGAATGGCACTCTAGATTATGGATTATGGTACCCTAAATATATTGAATTTACACTTAATGCTTATATAGATGCAGATTGGGACAAAATTATAGATGATAGAAAGAGTACAAGTGGTGGTGCATTCTTTCTTGGATGCAAGTTGGTGGCATGGCTGAGTAAGAAGTAAGATTCAGTCTCTTTGTCTACTATTGAAGTTGAGTATATTATTGCTACATCTTGATGTACACAAGTTCTATAGATGAAATAAACATTGAAAGATATCACAATGCTATATGATGATCCCATTTCTATCTTCTATGATAATACAAGTGCAATTAATATTTCAAAGAATCCTATGATGTACTCAAGAACAAAGCATATATCTATCAGATGTCATTTCTTGAGAGAGAAGGTCATGGAGAATAAAGTCAAGCTTGAGTATGTTTTGACAAAGGATTATATTGCAGATATATTTACAAAGGCTCTTCTTAAAGATACTTTTAAGTATCTCCGAGAGAATTTAGGGGTTATTTCCCCTCCTTTCATAAAATAAGATGCATCAGTCTGATGGATTAATGGTTATATCTTTTTGGACTAATGTTTTGGTGGCTACCTCTCAAGGGGAGTAGACATTTTTCAGTGTTTTCGTTATGTGTATTCTATTTTCATGTCAAAGGAATATTCAGTGAACATTATTTTCGTCTTTTCCATTAATGTCAAAGGGGGAGAGAATTAATGTGAAAAGGAGAGAAATCAAGTAATGAGGATGATGATCTTTTGAGGGGAACAAGCGAAAAGACAAATCTTGAGAAGTATATTCAGAACTAGTATGGTGTCTTTGATGGTTTTTCACATCATGTGTTGCCATCAATGAAAAAGGGTGATATTGTTGCAACAATTGAAAAATGAATGAAAATGTTGTCATTGATGTCAACTGGTCAATTGGTTATCTACTAGTTGTTGTTGGTTGTATATGTTGAGGATATTGAGAAATTTCCTTAGAAAAAGATTATAGGTATTCAGTTGCTTCTCAAGATGATTATATGGTACTTGTACCTATGGTTGTGTGGTTTAGATATGTTAGTCATGATTTTTGAAGGTTGCTATATCCAAATTCTTGGCCATTGGTTCTTTGTGAAGTTCAAGTCATGTTCACTAGTTGTGAACTATGTTTTTTTGTGTTCTAGATAAGGTCCGAGAGAAATGTTGTTGGTCTGGATTTCTCTTTGATGAAGTATTTTGACTTGCGGTTCTAGAGATAAGATGTTTTGATTGCATTGAAGATATTTCTGGTTTTTGGAAGTTTCAAGCTTAATTGTTCTATGTGTTTTACACTGGTTTGGCCAACCATGTGTTAAGCACTATCTTCAAAGTTGATGAAGCGTGCTAGATCTATTATGGGTCTCGGTGAAGCATGTGTTTGGGTCACCCTCATTCTAATTCCACCCTAGGATGTTTCGGTGCCGAACTAATTTGAATTTGAAGTTGGATGACCAACTTTGTATCTTTTCAAAGTTGGAGATAGTATAAATACAAGAGGAAAGAAGGAAGATAAGTGAAAGAGAAGACACAACTTTGATGCTAATCAGAAAGTGTGTGAGAGTTATGTGTGTGGTAGATCAGTGTGAAGCTTAATGTTGAGTTTCTGGATGCAATTATTAGAAGGAAAACTCTATCATTCATGCAATTTGATCCATGATTGTGGTGGAATCCTTTGTTGCATTGGGATTATTGTCTCTCTATAAAAAGTCTTATTTGTCTTCTTTGTATCTCTATGATAGTGAGCCCTCTGGGTTGTAACCCTATTGGATAGTGAGTCCTTATTGTAGGCAGTGAGCCTTATCTTAAGTAGTGAGCCTTTTTGTAATCAGTTTTGATATTCTCTATAGTGTGAGTTAATCCTCACCATGGTTTTTCCCTCATTGGATTTTCCACGTAAATATGGTGTTATTGTGTTTATGTGTTAGATTTGAGCTTTTGTGTTGGCATTTGATGATTAATCATTTAAGAAGTTTATGTATTAGTTCTAGTAATTGAAATGAAGGTTATAATCTGTGAAAAATGATTCACCCCCCCTCTTAGTTGTCCTATTCAAGATAGTCATGCAAATTGATACCACCCCAAGTTCAAGAACAAATTAAAATTCCCTTACGAAGAATGAAAAAGAAAAATAAAGAAAATGGATACAAACAATATGAGAGCATCATTAAATCTTGGAATTTTAATTTATTAGAGATTTTCATATTAGAATGTTAAAAACTAAAAAAAATTCTAAGAGTAGTGAATAAACTAGCCTCACTTTTGAACATTTGGGATGTAGAGAACAAGATGTTAATTGGTGTGAAATCAAATTTATTCTCATATAGATAAATCATTGTGCTATGTGAATTTAAATAATTAGTATTCTAATTCTACTAAATTAATTATAAAACTTCACATGGGATAATAGTAATTCCAATATTGTAAAGGAACTAATTTTTATGATGATGAGGTTGGTTTTGTATTTGTACATGTTCTTGCAAGAGTTTATGTTTGATGCATCTAGATTATTTTTTATTTTTTATTTATTTTGGTAATGTTGAACCATCTAAAATAAATTGGTATTCGTTTTTACTCAAGGAAACATGCATATATCATATTGGGATTCAAATATATATGTTAAATGCATCAATAAAATTTCCAAAATATAACATGAATGCCTGCCAATATTCCTCAATGATATAAATCTCATTGGTTACAAATTGGGATCTATAAGATTAAGTTTAGAGGTTGTGTTTTGTTAGAAATATCATATATAATTGTAGCATAGGAAAATGCATACCCTTAATTTTTCACACTTGTTTGGGCCCGTCTTGCTTTATTTATCCCTATTTATGTCTTAATTGGTCCTATTTTACATCCACAAGCCTAATAAACTACATATTTTTATGGCTAATCCCAAAAAAAATCAATGGATAAATGATAGTTTAATGATTCTAGCTATGTGTCCCTGATTTTTGGATTGGGACTAAGACACCACCTAGGGCTTCTTTGTCCCTCAAAGGTCTTGGGACCCTCTTTTCAAAAGAATCTTAAAACGACCACTTTATGGAGTCTGTGCTCCAAGTTTTTAACCTTGGGACTAAGATGCCACCTAGGGCATCTTAGTCCCCCTTGGCTTATTTTTGGGATTTAATTTAAATTTTGGTGGTATTTAGCCTCCTTTTATTAATGATTTCATATGTCGGCTTGTTTTGGTGTAATTTCGAGATATTAAGCATGAATAGGTATAAATACAAGGTTCATTCATTCATTTCAAGCCAAGTATTTTGTAAGAGCATTCTAATAGCATACTTGGAGTTCACAAGAGCATTCAAAATTAATTCATCAAGCATTTTGATCCATCATCAAGATTCAAGCATCATATCTAGGATATTCTTGCATCATGTGTGTTTTTGAGTTAACATTTTGGATGTAGGGTTTTGATTCAAACAAGCAATTCAAATCTATATCTATCAAGAATTTCGAGATCTACATTCAAGCTAGCCACTTCACACAGGGTTGCATCACCTCATAACAAGGGTTTGGTGAGTTGTGGTAGAGATTCTAAAATTTGGAGAAAATTTTAGTTGGTTCCATACATTTTAATGGTCTTTTGCTTCTATGCCAAATGGATTGGGTTTAGGGTTTTAGGTCTAATACCTTTTTTCAATTTTATTAAGTCTTAAAAACTTGATGTTATATTTCTATTTTGACTTGTTCTACTCGATTACTGGTTGTCTTAGTTAGAACTTAAGTCATGTAGCCCATTATCTTTATCGACCCCTTAGCCTAAGCTTGTCGGTTACCTCGTGCCTTTTCATTATTTTAAATTATCCAAATTTAGGAAAAATATTTCACAATTGAAAGACTTAAGTCCTAACTCTTTAATTCTTGAGGGTTGTAATCTGTCAACCTAGTCATGGCCCTGTTTTATGACTAACTTTATTTGCATGTGCAAAAAACCTCGTCCATTGGATGTGATGATGCAATCCTAACCGTGTGTGCACACCACACAAGATTAAAATATTTATTTATCAAGGGCTACATGGTCCACAAGCTAGCACCATGTGTCCTCTTGTAGAGTGTGGGACTCGATCTCCACTATTGCGCCCGATGTTTTAAGCTGGTGAATCAATGACTGTGATGTATTGCCAAGATCAAATTTGGGCCATTGCGTGCACATCGTGCAAGATCTAAAATATTATTTTAAAACATGTTGTGTGGTCTATGCGATTGTGACACATGGATTTTTCTACCGATGAGGAAAGGAAATGTGGGGACCTCCAATGAATGAATTGGCATCCAAATGGAAAAAATTTCATTAGTCGATAAAATGGCTACTGATGGTGACATAATTTCAAATGGGTTTGAATCGATCTGAGTCGTTCGAAGTGCCATTTCACTATTAGATCGACATATATTATTCAAAATCAAAATTTCAAATGTGAGAGTTGTTGCCTTTCGCACAAGTGAATAGTAATAGAAGAAGAGACACCCAGAGCCACCCAAATTTGACTTAAACGCATTGTAATTTTCCGCATAATTGAAGATTGCAAATGATTCAGAAGCATCCTGGAGATCTAGAAAGCACATTTCAGAGTTTGACATGATCAAAATTAGGGTTTCTTTCCAGCATAAAGCTGCAATTTAAAAAATCACACTTTCTCTGTGTCATGTTTGAAAAATCTTGAGTTAGGGAAAAGATCTATTGTTAGAATTTGTCTGTATTCTTTTAATTGCTTTATTAGGGTTTGTATTTACATCAAAAAGTTGAAAGTCATCAAATTCTCTAAAATTGTACCTTTTAGGTTGTGCCCTAGTTTTTGGATAGAGGTGCTAGGTTTTGAATATCTTTCTATCAAAACCCTAGATTATTTTAATTTTTCCTTTCACCTATGGCACCCAAAACTCAAGCTTCTAATTCAGGAACCCCAATAAGGTCTCTCTCCCAGGATATAATTGATCAATTGAAACCCTCCATAAGAAAAATATATGAGGGAGTGATTTTATTCTATGGCTATTAGGTTCAGGAAGGGTTAACAAATAAAATGTGTGGTATCAAGGATACCATTTTTTTGTTTCCTGGGTGGCAACTATTTCAAAATTGGTTTGGGAATAGAAATTTGGGTGTCCGTGTTTGTAATCCTTGGAGGTTAAATTTGGGAAAACTAGTGGTGCTAAATGTGTACATGGATTTTGATTTGTTGAAGGACATTTCTTCAATATATGACCCTATTTTGAGAGTGATCAGGGCATATAATGGTAAAGAGATGGTGAAAATAACTAGAGAAGAAATAGAAAATATCTTCAATCTGCATGAATGAAGTAAGGACATGATCTTAATTGACCTCCAAGTCTTTAGGGAGGAGTATAAGAAGATAAAGGTTCTTTTCAGAACATAATTTTTACCCATTCTTATTACAACTACTAGAAACCCATTCATTCTACAACTACTGGGATGGGGTAGAATATAAATCAAATAAAGATTGGCAAAGATGAGCAGGAGCCTTTACCTATGAAATACTTTGCAAATTATTTTAAGAAGAAATTCTTCTCTTTACACAAAATCCTTAGCATTGATGCACCATCTACCATGCCAACAAACCTCATGTACATGGCAGCACATCTCCAACACTCAACACATAATGTAGTCTATGACTATGGCACATATTTTTCAAATTGAATGCATAAAGGTTTGATTGCCCTCAAGGCATGAAAGGAATTGGTGGGCTTTGGGTAGTACTGTTTACTGATGCATATGTTCCTGTATAGAGGGGAGAGAGTTTTTGGCCAAGACATGACATTGACAAAGAAGGGTGATGGTGATTTTCCTACCTAGTGTTGGACCCAAATCCTCGATAAGGATGACTCCAAATTTGATTATGTGATCTTAAACAATTTTTTTTCCTCAAAGATGAGATTTTTGGTTCATGACCCATCGAGGATTCCTAAGGAGATCCATGAATTTTTGAGACCCATGGAGAAAAGGCCTGATTTGAATTTGAATCATGACTGGGGTGATATAATATCTTACCCTCACACTACTATCTTTAGAATTTATGGCACTACTGTGAACCCTTATGTATTCCCAAGGGATGTGCCATTAAGAATAGGATTCATTGAGATCATAAGGAAATTGGGAGAATCATAGATGACACATTTTATAGAGAAACGAAATAAGGTTTCATTCTTCCCTGAGTGGACAACCTTTGCAGATGTGTGATGGCGAAAGGATGTTGGAAAAATTTAGGGAAACTCTTGGTACCCTACCAGTTGAAGATAGTACGCTCAAGGAATCATGATGGACTGAGGGTTTTATTACTGCTTTGAGGGAACAACACATGAGTGGTGTCTTCATATAATAAGTTTTACTATCCTTAGGATGTTATCAAAAACATCATGGATTTCTAGGTGCAAGAGGAGTGAAATGAAAAGTATTGAGCCTTCAATAAAATGATGGAGCAAGCTAGAAAGACAGACCCTATGGCCAACATTCAAGGCGAATTGAATAGAACTATGTATGTTCTTTAAATTTTTGAGAACATAGTGGATGAATTAAGGGCAGAGCGTGGAGTTGCAAAAAAAAGGAAAATCAATGGTAGTTGACCAAGATCCCACAACAATATTTGAAGAGAGACCCTCTTACTAGCTAGGATCAAAGATAAGAATCTATTCTAGAAATAAGGAGAGGGTAAAGAAGCAACAAACATTTCCAACCCCTACTACATTAGAGGGATCAAGGGTAGATTCTCCTCAGAGCTCAGTGCCATCACCTCCTAGGCAGTCTTCCCCTATCATAGTTTATATTGATTCATCTCCTAGGGATTCTCTTCCATCATGCCAGCCACCGGCCAAGAAGCAAAAAGTTGAGGTGAGCAGGGTTGTTGATTACCCTGATACTGATGAAGATGACATTTTGATAACACTTGAAGATATGCAGAAATCAATGCCTTCTCCCCTAAGAGAAGTTGCATAAATCTCTAGAATAAGTAGCCTTAGGCTAGGCAAGGTAGACTTAAGTGGCTTGAACAATGTTGACAATTTGAGGCAAGAAGCCTGCAAGGGATTCATGGAAGATGACTCGTTCATTGAAATAAAAGAATTCAAAGATTTTGTGTGGAGAGAAAGTGTTCAAGAATACTTTGAGAAGGTGGCAAAGGAGAAAATTGTACACCCTGACCTTTCAGAGGAAGTTGTACAAGCTAATGTAAGAAATGAAATGGGGAAGCAATTTCAAAATATTATAACTGACGAGGCTAGGGAACTTGTACAAAGGAGTGGTATTTAATTATTGCCTGAATGAGATATACTTAATGTTGTTGTCCTTGATACAATAATGAGAGCCGAGAAACCCTTATTCCAAACTAAAGAAGAAGCTAAAATGGCACTTTAGGGGTCATATTTTAGTGAAGAATGGGATGATCTAGCTATATGGTCATTGTCTCTTGGTTCTAGGAAGCCCATAGTGGCAGAACCAACCGACTTCAAGGGACAACTAATTATAAAAAGAGTTTCTGATACTCCTACATTAGAAGTGGCTGACATGACAATGAATATTGCTAATTTTACAAAGACAACACTTGAGGGCCTCACCAAAGAAAAAGACATGTACAAGAGTAAACATAATGAGCTAGTTATTGAATATAATATGAGTCAGCAAAATGTTGCCAAAATTGAAGCACATCTAGCTTCATTGAAACAACAAGTGGAGACTATGAAATCTGAAGGACCAACTAGTTCAAGTCATGTACTACCCACCTCTCCTATGAATCATCCTCAATCTCCTCCACCTAAGCAAGCATTGTCAATTGTACCTTTGAATTGTTGGTGTGAATAAGTCTTGTACCTAGTTAATTCCTTTATTAGGGATTTAGGGACCTAGTTCACATGTTAAGTTTACTTAGGATAAAAGATTCCTTCTAGAAGTCTTAGTTATCTTATTTAGACATTACACTTTCTTAGATAGTTATGAGTTAGTTGTCTCATGTGATAGGATTAAGACACTTGTCATGATCTTGTCTAACCCTATCACTCATCCTTGCCTTTATAAACAAGGCATCTCTAGCATATTTTGCATTGCATTATATTATATTGTATAGCATATTGATCATTGTATCATATTGCAATTATTGTTTGGTGGAATAACATCTTCTATTGTTGCTTCTCTATATCTCTTGTGAAGGTTATTTGGTGTTGCAAATTGAAGATTTTGGGTTGCTCACTTCAACATGGTATCAAACCTTTGAATCTCACAAACCCCTTCCATTTTTTTATTAGAGAGTTTCCATCAAATTTTCTATTGTGATTTGAGTTTCTTGTATGATCTTGCAAATCAGAAAAGGTTGGCAAAGATTTTCTTTTAATCCTATATCGCATGGATGCATTTTGGTGAGATCTGGTGATTGCATCACTTTTGGCTATAGTGGCAATATTTAGGCTGTTCCATTGCATCTATAAGGCTCGAGAAAGTTAGATTTGGATTTTATTTTCACTCAATTTAGTCACCATTTGCAACTTTGGCAAACAAGGGTTTGATGCAAGTCATTTTTTATTGAAGTCGTCTTCAATGTTGCTTCAAAAATCCTACTTCCACTCATATGCATGAAAAACAATTTTTGGGTTTTGTAGCCAAGGTTGAAATTTGAATTGGGTATTTTTATATTTTTCATATCTTGCATAGATATGAAGAAAATCACTATCCAAAAAGTATCACATGTCATTTTTTTATAAGTTGAAGGATTAAAAAAAAAAAAAAAATTCATCTTTTACTTGCTGGATCAAAAAATGATTTTTGGAATTTTTTTTAGCGTCAAAATATTTCTTGGGTTTTTGTTATTTTCTACAAAAAGTGAGTATATTTCTTAGAAATCAAATCAGAAGTTAATTTTTTTTGCTAGAAAACACGTTTTCCTATAGACTAAATTCAACATTTTTAAAACACTCATAACTTTTGGCCACGGTTTTAGATTTCTGCAAACAAGATATCGTCGGAGAGTTGGGTCGACAAACTTCGCAGTGGTGTAGGTGATTTTCCATATTTCGATATTTTTTGGCAATTTTTTCATATTGAAGGTACAAGTGCATTTATTGCTTATAATTGGCATAACTTTTGCATACAAAGTCAAAATTTAGCAAAATTTAGCAAAATTTGTTTTGAAATTGCTCACAAAATTGCAAGGAATTTGTTTGTAACCTTCTTTCTTAGTTTTGGAAAGCTATTTTTTCTAAAAATTGTAAAAATCATCATGTGTGTTATAAACGGTTGATTTGAGCTTGTCACTTGTACAAATTGGAAAATTTCTTCTTTGTAATTTGTTGGGGAGGGGGTTGCAAATTGAGTTTTAATACACTCTGGGGGGCTGAAAGGCATAATTTAAGTGCCACATTCTTTTATTTCTTTTGGTGTTCATGATGGATCTAAGGCAAATTGAACCACTCACTCCACACAATTATTATACATGGAAGCTAAAAATGACTCAATTGTTACAATCTAAAGGTCTATGGCCAATGGTAGATGCAAAACAACCTGAATTCACAAGGGATTATGATTTTTTTTTTCATAGTTGTAAAATGAATGAAGCAAAAGGACTCATTGGCTTACATGTATATGATAACTTGTTTCAAATTTTAGAGTGTAAAACACCTAAGAATGTTTGGGATAAACTTGAAGAATTGTATGGTAAAACAAATCAGTTCAGAGTCTTACAAATTCAAGCAGATCTACAATCACTCTCTCTAGATGCATTTCCTTCAATTTAGGATTTTCTTGCACAATTCAAGTTGATTTTGTCACAATTGAAAGGATGTGGGCATGATATATCTAGTGATCAATGTATCTTATTGATTTTGTCTAATTTGAGAGGCCCTTATCAAAAAAAAAATTCTACTTTCTATTCAACTATGGATGCCATGGGGAAAGATTACAAAATTCCTTCATTTGACTTATTTTGTGAGCGTCTTACTAGGGAGGATGCCAAGTTGATTCAATTGGATGCCCTACCTAATTCTAAGAATCATGCTCTAATGGATCAATCATCCAAGGGTAAAGAAAATAATAAGAAGAATCCCAGGACATAATCATCTTCAAGTAGTGAGACTCCCTCTAAACCGAAGTTGAAGAGTAATCAAAAGTGCACTCCATCTCCTTATTCTTCTACCTCTGGAGATTTTTCTTCCAAGTCCAAGAAAAAGAAAGGAGATCCTTGTTCATTTTATGGAAAAAATGGGCATGATGCATCTCATTGCTTTAAGATATTAGAAGCCTTGGAGGAAGCTATGAAAAAGCACAACATTTTAGTGTCTAAGCCATCTTCCATAGGAAAAGGGCAAGCTCTTTTAGCGCGGGCCATTCATTCATCTTTAGATAGTTGGATTCTAGATTCAGGTGCTTCACATCACATGACCAATTCACATGATCTCCTTGATTCCATTGTTCATACTTTTACATCTTAGATTACAGTTGGGAACTCTTTGTAGATTCTAGTTTTGGGTACAAGCTCTATTTAGATGCTAGATGGGTGCATTGAGTATGTTCTTCTTGTTCTTGATATTTCAGAAAATCTACTTTCCATATATCAGTTGTCATTTTGGATATGGGAAGTCAGTTGAGTTTACTCCACATAATGTGACTATTAGACAGTTGCAAGATCTTGAGAAGGTTGTTGCTACATGGATAGTTGATCATGAGAACCATTTGTATCTATTTGATGGATTTGAGTCTTCATCGAGTTCATGTTCTGGTTCTCATGCTGATTCAATGAGAAAACTTTGACATGGAATATTTGGGAACTTGAACTATAGATATCTTCAACAAGCACATAACTTGGTGGTTGGTTTTCCAAAGATCTCTTGAATGGATGGTGTTTTTCAAGGTTTTGTTCTTGGCAAGAAACATCAATATCCTTTTCCTAAGGGTCATGCTACACGTGCATGTACATGGGTCTATTTTATAAAGCTCGAGAGTGAATCTCTCACCAACTTCAAGACCTTCAAAAACTTTGTGGAGAAGCAGTCAAGTTTTTCTCTTTGATAGATACACACATATAATGGGGGGAGTATGTCAATCAGGAATTTCATGATTTTTGTAGTGAGCATGGTATTCTTCATTAGCACATAGTTCCTTACACTCCTCAACATAATGGTGTAGCAGAGAGAAAGAATAAGACTCTCAGGGAAATGGCCAATTGTATGATTTAGCCTAGGTCCATGGCTCCAACATTTTGGGCCAAAGCTATCAATTGTGCCAACTATATTTAGAACCATATGCCCCACAAGGAAATGTAGAATATGACCCCTGAGGAGGTTTGGTCTCATCGCAAGCCTAATGTATCCTTCTTTAGAGTATTCAATAGTGAGGCTTGGGCATTCATTTTAGATGGTCGGCATAAATCCATGGAGAAGAAGAGTCAATAGTACATCTTTGTTGGCTATTGTGAGGATGTGAAGGCATATAGATTGTTTGATCCTGACACACGAGAGGTTAATTTTTGACGTGATGTTCAGTTTGCTGAATCCTTCACCTAGACATATCCTCCTTTGACTTCTTCTTCATCACAACCTAATCAATCTTCTTTAGTTGATGATTTTTGGCTACATGAGGAAGATTTTGATGATGGTCCTGATCCACCTACTCCTCATTCTCCCACTAGGCCATGATGGGATCGTGTTACTCTTGAGTAGGCTGGCCCTCTTGTTGGTGATACCAAAGGCACTCGCCACACTCATTCTCGGACTTCAAGAATCAATATTTTGAGTCATGTAGTTTCAGATGATCCTCAAAAGTTTTCAGATGCTTCAGGTATTCTAGAGTGGGATAGTGCTATGGCTGATGAGTATTCTTCTTTGATGAAGAATCATACTTGGAATTGTGTGCCTCTTCCCAAGGGAAGAAAGTTGGTTTGATGCAAGTGGGTGTATCATACCAAGTATGCATAAAATGGTTCCATTGACAAGTACAAGGCTCATCTTGTTGCAAAGGGGTTTCTTAGGTTGAAGGAATTGACTATTTTGAGACCTTTTCTCCCATTACCAAGATGGATCCTATTTTCCTTATCCTTTCTATAGCTACATCACAAGGATGGTCAGTATATCAGATGGATGTGAAGAGTGATTTCTTGCATGGGGATCTTCATGAGGAGATTGATATGGAGCAACCACTAAGTTTTGTGCAGGACTCTTTACTTGTTTGTAGGCTTTGACATTCATTGTATGGTCTCAAACAGGCCCCTCAATCTTGGTATGAGAAGATGGATAATTTATTGCTTGCTTCCAACTACACTCACTGCCATTCCAATCCCATAGTTTATGTGTAGAGACATGGAGAGGATCTACTCATACTTGTGCTCTATGTGGATGAATTGATTCTCATAGGAAGTTCTACTTCCATGATTTAGAGTACACAGTGGGTATTGATGGAGTGGTTTGATATGACTGACCTTGGTCTTTAGGTTCATTAGACTTCTGAGGGGATATTCATTTTTCAACAGAAGTATGCTCCTGATTTTCTTCAGAGATTTGGCATGGCTAATTGCAAGCCTGCTCCCACTCCATTCCAGTCAGGTGTTGTACTATCTAAAAAATTGCACTACTCCTATGGTTGATCCTACCTTGTGTTGAGAGTTGGTTGGAGGTCTTTTGTACTTGAAACATAGTCATCTTAATATTTCCTTTACAATTGGAATTTTCTCTCACTTACAAGAGCCTCATGAGAGTCATTGGAAGGCCACCAAACATATCTTGAGATACATTGATGTCACTACTCATTTTGACATTCATTACACTTCAGGTGCATATCAGATTATGGGCTTCATTGACTCAGATTTGGCTGGTAATTTCAATGATCAGAAGTCTAGTTTTGGCTTTTTCTTTTGCCTTGGTTTTGGTTTGATTGTATGGTCATGCAAGAAGTAGACTGCTATTACATTATCATCGACAAAGGCTGAGTATTGAGGTGCAGTTTTAGGAGGTTTTGTGGCTTTGTCAGTTGATGATTGAGTTTAGATTTCCTCCCACTTAGCCCACTACTCTTTGGTGTGACAATAAAAGTACCATCCATATCTATCGAAAACCAGTGGAGCATCAACATACTAAGCATATTGAGATCCACATGCTCTTCATCAGGCAACTCATCCAGGACGGTGTTCTCAGCTTGGAGTATTTTCCTACAGATCAGCGGGTTGCAAACATCTTCACTAAAATTTTGGCATCACCTCATTATCTTCAATTGTGATCGATGCTTGGGGTGAAGGAATTTGTCCTTCGGGGGTCTTGATGAGTCCTCCTTCCTTCTTCAGTTTTTAGTTTTCTTTGTATATTTTTCTCTCTTTTAGAGAGGAGTTTTCTCCCATAGGGTTTTTCTCCTTTTATCTTCTTGTGAGAGTTTTTTGTTTTATACATGAGTACCTCATCAGGCCTTGTTTCCAGGACCCATAGTTTTCATATTTTCATTAGTTTGTTCCTCCCTAAGTTGCACTTAAGGGGGGGTGTTGGTATGAATAAGTCTTGTACCTAGTTAGTTCCTTTACTAGGGACTTAGGGGAATTAGTTCACATGTTAAGTTTACTTAGGATAAAAGATTCCTTCTAGAAGTCTTAGTTATCTTATCTAGAATTTACACTTTCCTAGGTAGTTATGAGTTAGTTATCTCATTTGATAGGATTAAGACACTTTTCATGATCTTATCTAACCCTATCTCTCATCCTTGCCTTTATAAATAAGGCATCTCTAGCATATTTTGCATTGTATGGTATTCTATTGCATATAATATTGATCATTGTGTCATATTACAATACTTTTTTGGTGGAATAACATTTTCCACTGTTGCTTCTCTCTATCTCTTGTGGAGGTTATTTGGTGTTGCATATTGAAGATCTTGAATTTATCACTTCAACAAAAACATGGGCCAAGAGCCATTGGCAGTTGAGGGGCCAAGCACTTCAGGTGCAGCCCCATCAACTAAGCTTACCAGGGAGGAACTACTTGAACAAGCCCAAAACACCATGTATGAAATTAATTCTAAGATTGTTCACACTATTTTGAAGCATACGAATAAAAAGATTCAAATTACACTAAATAGTATTCATTCAAATTATGCTTTAATGATATAAGCAATAAGGTTGTTTGAAAGAGATAAAGAATTGGCTACTCCAATACTAGATAAATGGACTCCTAGGGCTAAAAATTTGAAGTTCATAACAATCAGGGCTAGAAAGAAGGAGGATAGATATCCAAGTGTTGTCCCAACTTATAGATTTTTTGGTGAAATCAAAGAGTAGAGTTTTAAGGTTATGCCGCTCCTAGTAGAATTTGGCAAATAAATGACTACGTGACTAAAAATTTTAGTCATTTGACTAAAACTAGTAGTATTTTGAAAATAAATGACTAATTTGGTCATTTATAAGTGACGAATTTGGTAATTGGGTAGAATCACAACTAAATGACTAATATCAGACACATAAAAATGACTAAATAAATGATTAAATATATGACTATTACTCCTCTATTATTTTTTATTTTGAATTTGATCATAATCCATAGAGCTAATTAAGCCCTCCTCATGGGACCCCTACCTAAGTAGGCCATTTGGCCGCCTAGGCTGCTTGGTGCACCAAAAATACCTATTGCATGGAAGGCATTGCCTCTCGGTGCAGTCTTAAGGCCTTCACATATTTTATAAAAAATTTTATAAACATTTACATTCGATCCCATAGTCCACCATTATGGGGTTAGAGAGGAAGCATGTTGGTGAGCCCTAACTTGAGCACATACTCTCTAATATATTAACATGCATACAGTTTTCTATTGGTACAATCTTTGAACATTCTTTAGGTGCAAGTGTTAGTATGTATTCCTCTCTCTATATAGAATTGTCTCCCCCTCTCTCTCTCTTTCTTTTTCCTAATCTCTCCAAAGAACATTAATCTATCAAATTTATTTTTATATTAATTTAGTTTCTTTTATATAAAAATATATTAATTATTAATTATTAATTATAATAATTTTATATTTATATTTAATAATTTTTATTATAGAATACAATATATGATAATAATATAACCTATATACACTATTAAATATAGTAACAAATATAATTATATTATATATAATTTAATTTGTATTACTATTGTTTAAATATATATAATATATTAATTATATTTTGTGTTATATTTATATATTGTTATTTTTAATTTTATAAAAAATATTTGACAAATAAATGATATTTTATGGTAAAATACTATAAAAATGCATTTTTATCCTTTAATGGCCTTGTTCATCAAATCCATCAAATCCACGTGAAGTTGAGCAAGTGATAAAGTTGAGGGAAACTGGCAAGAAAGAGGGAAATTTTGGTTGGAAATCAAATAATATTACCAATTTACAATAGGTCAGGGCTTCAAATTTGTAGGAGGTGGTGTACAAGCAAGTGTAGGGCCGAGTGAAAAAGGCCATGGTTTCTAGTGTTTTTGATAATTATGATGTAGTCACGGTCTCAATGGATATGAAGAAAACACCAAGATCACTGTAACTCTCCATAGGTATTTAGCCATTTTATTTTATTTTAACTCTTTTAATTTCAAAACAATCCTCAAATAGTTTGTGATATGCAATGAAATTTTGTCTTATGCTTCCACCGCACCACCACACCATTTCTAGGGATTATTGCTTGCCCTTTGGTGGTGATGCGGGAATATCCTGGAGTTCCCTGGTGCCAAAGTAATGAGAGTGTTTGTTTAGGGGTCAAATTATGATTTAGGCTCTCTAACTAGGGGTTTTGCCTCCATTCTCTTGCAACAAACTGAAGAGATTGCTAAAATCAGGTTTCCAAGTCAATATTTGAAGTGTTTGGATATGACCCTATTTTTTTAGGAGCTGGCTTTATGTGTTGAAATCTAAGGGTTATTTTGAGAGATGGGAGGCTTGGACACATCAATTTTAAGTTTTAACACAAATTCTTCTATAAATTCTAGTGCAACCCTTCAAAACATTTTAATCAACACTCATTAATTTGCCAAAGGTATTTGCCTAGTTTAGTGAGGATAGCAGTGTCCCAAAATTTAGAAGGTAGATTGTAGTGTCATAGCCATACTAGAGTTTTTTTGGTGCTGCAAGATAATGGATCAAAATTAGGATTCGATCTTGAAAATATAAACCCACTCTATCCAATATCCAGGGGCCACTTGACAAAATCTTTTTCTTTGAGTCTTCATTAGGGCAGGTAACTTTCATTTGTTAATCCACCATATAGGACTAAATAATACTAAGGGCTTTGGCATTATATTTGTTTAGGACATTCCTACTTCACATTTATAACTGTTGTATTTAAATTAGTTTGTATTCTTACTTTTTGTTTCACCTAAACCTTTCACTTATATAACTCTTACATTTTGAGCTAGCATACATATTTTTGTGATTTCAAACATGGGAAAATATCTCATAGTATATCTTAAAAGAGATTATATTACATGTTGATATCGAAAGTTTTCACGTGTAGGTTTCTCTCAGCATGTGTAAAAATTGAGTTTTTTGTTTGCGTCTAATCCCTAGTTAGGTGTGTTTGTCTGGTCTTTGTTCTTGAATAAGGCAATTATCGTCTTTTCTTGGAAATATCAGGTGTGAACAACTATTGTGAATTGAAAACTAGTAAAGACGATTCTTAACATATTTCCTCAATTGAAAACTATAAACGTTGACTTTGGGATGTTTCTACTCAGTCAAAATCCAGAAACAATGAGAATGTGAAGTGTCAAATTGAAAACCCTTGGGGGAATATGATAGTTACTTGCTTTTGTGAAATAGGAACATTGTTATAAAAAAGTGGAAATAAGAGTTTGTCAAGAGAAAGATATTTTTTTTGAGATGATGGCATGTGTTTTGGCATTTGTTTTTGTGCAATGGTCTTGTTAAGGGTGTATAATACCTTCATTTCACATCAGTGTTGCTTTAATTGAGTAAAATTGACTTGTGAAGAATCAAATGTAATGGTATCCAACAGTTCTTGCTTCAACCATTTTCACACAGATGTGACAAGTTCTTTGATCTTGATGTTGAAGTTAAAATTTGGTGTATAGTTCATTAGCATTGAAGGAGATTAGGGCAGTAGAAAGATTGCTTGATCATGGGAATGGCACCTCATTGTGAGGATTGTAGAAAGTGGCACCAAGGACTGTGAAAGATAATGGAATTGACTCATGTACAAAAGAGTGATAGTGGGTGGATTAATATAATTTTAATATATTTGTTTGATTGTCTCTCATTTTTAATCAGAATTGGTAACTTAGTCCTGTGATGCTTTCAAAGGTTGAGGAGTTGGGATTTACACCCACTAGTTGTATTTTCTTAAAATTTTCTAAGGACTTTTCAACAAAACCCATTTTGAACATATCCTTTAATCACGACATTCCATGATATCACATTTCTTTGAGGCATTTTTTGAAACAGTTCACTTGCCTTGTCTATGCTTCCACATTTTCATGTATGTCTAGTAGGGCACTTGTAACTAAAACATATGACAAAAAAATCCTTGATATTATGCTTTGATGGATGTCCCTTCATTATTATTGGATATTTGATGTAGTGCACATTATTATAGTGCAAGCCTATTTTTTAGATTGTTTCATTTAGCATCACTAATATTCTCCACAAGAACATTGTCCCTGTTTAAAATGATGGAAATGGTTCACAACTCTCAGAACAATTTCTCTTGCAACAATCTTGGAGATGAATTTAAATGCAGTGTGAAAATCAGAACATACTCGAAGGTTCTTAAGAACTCTAATAGTTGTACCAGGGGCCATGCTTAACAAACCAAATACAATTGCTAAATTTTCACTATGGTGGCAGATAAATGATTCTTTTTTCTTCTATTCCACAACATTAAGTAAAAGTATTAAATATGGAAATACCTTGCCGCCTTCATTTTCCAAGCCAATTTCTCCAATTTTGCATATCTCTCCCATGTTTGTGGATGTGATATGTCTCGTATAGAAAAAAGAATGTACCATTTTATGCCCTTCAATCCAACTACATGCAAGTATCTTTTTAATTCCTCTATCTTTCATCAATTTCCTTACTATTTGAACCTCACCATACTTGCTCGTTTTTGCACAAATGTTTTAGAGAACATAAGTTGCAGAATTTTTAGGATCCAACTAAAAAAGTAGTGTTGCTGGAAAATAATCATCCTATATTCATATATGATCCACAGGCACCAAAGGTTTAACTAGCATATTAGTAATAATTTTTAGGGTTTCCTCAAGATAGCCAACATGAGCACGAAGGTCAACTATGCACACCTAATGATCAACTATATATGTAATGCAATAAGGGCTAATGATGTGTGAAGTGTGTGCAACCCTCATCCACTAAACCTACATGACTACATGCATCTAGAATAAAAGAAAATATTACAATGTCCGTGTTCCAAAGTGCTTCACTAATTAAAATATTTTGAGAGCTTCCTTGCAAAATCCATTTTGTGTATATTCTGCAATCATATCATTTCATTCCATGAGATGACATCTCTTTGAGACATTCTGTGAAACAATTCATTTTGTACTACATTTTGGTGTTAGATCTTTTGCAATCATGGTTAGTTTCATTACATTCAAATTCTGAATTTTGGGAAATTATATACAACAAATAGATTGATGGTTGTAAATCATTTAACAGTCACCAACTATCCTCTTGACTTGGAGTGTCCAATGCAGCTTTGAAACTCTGCCTCTCAACCCCTTTCATTTGATCGTTGTGATCATTGCTTGACATGATACTCACTATCTCTTGAACCTATTTCATATGAATATGATGAGGATGATAGGGTGGATGGGAGGTTCATCTATTTCTTTTGTTGTACATAAAAGTAGTTGTTTTTGAAGATCTTTCTTTAGGAGTAGAAAAATTTCATTTCAATTAAGGTTGTTATATTTATGTCCATTTTCATATCTGAGATGGAGTGTTTAGAATTTGACAAGTAGATTTGAGGAGACTAATGTTGAGTTGCTCCTTCAAAATGAGCTTGCCTATCATTGATTTAGTCATTGCAAGGGCTGGATTTCAAAGTCACAAGTCATTTTCTTCCGAATTCCAATTGTTTAAAGGGAGATGAAATATATATAAATTTTGTGTTTAAAATCATTTAGTTGATTTGAAGTATTTAATCTCAAATACTATATTTGTATTTTTTTGTTAATTTATCTTTAAATGATAAGTATTTACAATATAAAAAATAATTGTATCAATCAAGCTTATAATTCACTCTCAGTTTTATTAATTTTTAATGCCATATAGATTTATCTCCTAAGTATTTTGGCTTCAATATGATTACAATTGGATTTTTTAAGTCAATTCAATTTAATGAGGATCCAGGGTTTCCATTTTTTAATTCTTGCAAATCATTTACATATTGAGCATTTCCTTCAGTAGAGTGAGAAGAAGACTTACAAAATTGGCTTCTAGAAAGGAAGAGAAAAAAGTTGCTACCTTGGCTATAGGGATAGAGTGGTAGAGTGATTTAGATGATGAATAAATTCCAATATGAATTCTTTTATCGATAATATGTTGGATTTTTTTTCAAGCTTAATGGATGAATATCCTGAAATGGAATCATACATGATATTTACTAAATAGTGCCAGTTATAATGTATTTCTTTTTCTAATATTGTGTGTGTTGATATTAAGTGGAACTAAAAAATAATGATATGATAGGAACCTGTGATAAAGGAGTGTCTCTTACCAAACCTTATCAAGGATGAGGAACATTATCAATTGATTATTGAGGTATGTAGTCATGCATTTGTTTTCCTTTTCCATCACCTTACTTGTCATTGGAGAAAATTCTATTGATATATCACTGGTCAATATAGATTATTTTTTTTCATTGATCCTTTCTATGGGTGACAAGCACTGAGTGCAAGATCCATGCAGTCCATGATCATAGATAGTAATCCACATTATGTATTTTTGCAAAATGCTACTACAGTATCATGAATATTTTTCATTCTCTCTTGCATTTATACCTTATTGGCACTATATTGTGATGCATAAGAAAACATATCTATAATAAAATAGGAAGTAGGAGGGTGCTGCCACAATAATGGGTTACACTTTTTGGGACATCCTGATTTTTGCTGAAATCACGTATTTTTAGAAAATATAATAATTTAAGCCTTAAAAGGTTCCATTTTAAGGGTTTTAATTGAAGAGGGTTTGATCAAACCCACTTATATCAAAACCCCTTGGATATAAAGCTGCTAGTTTTAAACCATACCTATAATGGAGTCTCCTCTACACCTATCGAAATGCTGATAAAAAAACACTTTTGATTTACCTTTTAGGGAATCAAATTAATTTATTTAAAATTAATTTTTTGTAAACATGTAGTCCTTATTATAAGCTTTCCAAAAAGTATAATTTTAAATATATTTAATTTTATTATTATATTTATTTTTTATTTCTTGTGAATGTAGGTTTTTCAATGAACATTGAGGTCTTTATTTCACACATACAGAAAAATAGGAAAAGAGAGAAAAAAAATTCTTAAAAATGCATTTACACTAGCCATTGATGTCTTTATTCCAAAAAAAAAAGAATAAGTTAATTCAAATGAATACAAAAAAATTTATGCAGCTGAAAGTATAATATATCCAAATTATAATTACTCTGGATTAGAAAATTACTTAAAAAATATATATGCAACAAAAAATTATGAAAAAATATCCATCCACTAGATAATGGTGTGAAAACATTGTATTTACAAAATTATAATTGTATGCTTTCTATAAAAAAAGTTATGCAACTGAAAGTAAGCATCAGTTTTTGAAAATGATGTTTAGTAAAAAATATAAGTTAATTAAAACTACATAAAATAATTCACAATTTATTTTTTAATTTAAAAAAAAATAAAAATTAGATTCTCAACACAAAATATCACAAATCACTAGTTTTCTTCATCTTCGAATTCTTAATGGTTTACCTTCTATAGACGTGCGAAAGTGAAGATCTGGTGAAAAATATTGATTTTAGTGTCAAGTTTGGCAAAAAAGTGTAACCCATTATTGTGGGATCAGCCAACATCTACTTTTAAAAAATTAGGGTACATTTCAGTGCTTGCTTGATTTACAAATATAAATTGACAAATAATTTTTAGTTTTCAAAAAGGAACCCACCCCATTGTATCTTTGAGCATTTAAATTTGAATGAACCTGCAAAGTGTTTCTTCACCTTAAAAGAAGCAAGGTCATCAAGAACGAGTATAATGACATTGGATGCTCTTTGTAACAAAAAATAAGATCTAACATTTTATGTATTGTGAGTAGTTGTAACATTGGCTATTTTTCTGGGACCATCTTTCAAAATAAATTGCCAAGAAGAATCCAGTCATAACCTTTCTAAAATTATTTACTACAGATATGCAAGGCATTGGCATCATTAAAGAGATATTGGGAAGCATTGGAAATCATAAATCATAGCCTGAAATTAGGCCACAACCATTTTTGTCAAGAAAATAAAGATGAACTTCATTCATTGGGTGCACATAAGATTGTAATTTTGTCTTGAAAATATCCATTCAAACTTAGGGTACTTTAGGTTTACTTGGACTATAAATTTGAGCTTTTAAGTACAAATTTTAATTGCATATGATGCCATTGATTTGACATAATTACATTTTTACCCAAATCAATTGAATATTCATGATTTCAAGTTAATATTTTCTTTTGTTGTGGTGCATGCAAAGGTTGCATACAATACAACAGACCCAAAAAATGGATATGACTATACATGCTACATTAATCAACAACATCCATATAGCCTTGGTGCATGGAATTGGTACTACAAAGTGGTTTCTCGGTAAGAGAATATAGAGCTTATCCCTTTTTGAGTAACACATAGTTTCCAACCAATATTTACACTTTTTATTCTTAAATGTGTTTGGACACTAAGAAATCATATTTTATTAAGGGGCATCTTATAAGAATTCATGAATCAAATATAGCTTTCGATGTTTTTCAAATGGCTCTTCCCACTCCTTCCTCTACAAACCCTAGAACAATGATATTTGTAGAAAAATTTAGGGAGTCTCCAAAGCAGTTAGCAACAAATGTTGTAGATTCTTCTTGCTTTGTTGGCAATGTTGTATTGATCCTTGTTCTCTTAGGAGCCTCTTGTACTAGGGATACTATGTAGGGAGTTCAAATAAAAAGTTATTTTGTTGCTAAAGGACTTGTAAAAAATCTTCTCTAAAGATATCAAAATGGTGGTGAATCTAGAAATCCTTACCCCAAGACCCTATCCTCAACTCATGGTCACATCGTGCTTCCAAAAATCACAAGTTTGTGGTAGTGAATTAGCTTTGTCTGCCTTGAAGTTGCATAATCATATGTTTGTTGTTTTTGTATTGGATAGTTGAAACTGATCTTCATTGTCATCTTTGTAGCATCTCATGAATCACTTGGCTATATTTATTATTTATTGAATACCTATAATTCACTGAAGTGAATTAAATTGTAACAAATAGGTGAGTGAAATTTTAGCTGATCTCTATATTGGATATTGACAAGAAAAATTCCTCTACAAGGATGACAAATTTTCTCAGGAGGAGCTACAAAGTATTAAGCTAATGATACAAAGCAACTTATACAAGTACCTCAATATATTACTTGAGGGGTGTGAGCATTTTTGAGGAGGAAACCCTGATGAATTTGCAAGATCATGAAGTACATGAAAAAATCTCTCCTGCAGGTATTCTTGCTGAAAATAAATGATTGGAGATTCTCACATAATGGAGGGGATTTATTTATTATTTCGCACAATATAAATTTATACAAAATATATTTGTAATTTACTATATTATATGTTTTTCCTTGGTGGATTCACTGTAGGTTATATTCAATTCAAAAAAAATTGCACTCTTTTGCATTGGCAAAATCCTTTCCTTTTCAAATTTAGAACATGAAATATTGTTTTCTTGCATTTAATAGGTAGAAGGGAAATATAGTTGAATTGAAAGCTATCTATTATTTAGATAATATAAGTATGCATGCCATAGTATTTTATACCTTAACCTTCATTATCGCTTTTGGCATCTTGGGTTCAGACAATGTTGAAATTGAGAATAATTGGATTTGTAAATAACATATGCAACGTAACATTGATCATTGAATGATAGGTTGGTTTATGTTATTGGAAAAATTCTACTCCCATGATGCACTTCTATCCTCCTACTATAGTCTTTAGTGAATTATTTGATAGTTTGATAAACTTCCATGGATTAATAGTGTTCCTTTTGTTTATTTCAATTAATGAACATGTTCTATAGGGTTCTAGATCCATTAGTTGCTACAGATAAAAAAATAGGCTTTCTTCTCAAATATTCCTCTAAGAAGACATCCTTGGTGCAAGTTCTCGTATGTCATTTTTTCTCTCCGAAGCATTGCAATAATTGAGCATGTTTTGCAACCAATGGCCTTTTCTAGTCTTCTTTTAGGATAATATTTATGAGCACGAGTAGATTTCTAGATAAACAGTATCCTTATATTCTTAATGTTTTATAATCCTATTTAACTGGCTTGAATTGCTACATTTTGAACTTGGCTTAACTATTGAACTTGTATTTGGAATTGTGCAGTTAGCTTTATGCTTTCATGACATAGTCTCAACACCTAATTGAGATCATTTTCATGATATAGTCTCAACACCTAATTGGGTGAGAATATTCTAACAATTATTCTTTTGAACTTTGTATTTTTTGACTTATACCTATATTGTGGCCTAACAAAATCCTCTTATGCCCTGTATGGATACTGGTGATGGACTGCATGGTGTGATCGGAAAATGTTGATTTTTTTTGGCATCTCCTAATTTTTCATTTATTTATAGAGAGCTTCTGAAAGATGTGCAAGATGTTCTTCAATCTCAACAATCAATGTTGAGATCAAATGGAAGCATTGCTCTTGCAAATAAGGTGCTAAATCATTTATCCTTGAAGGAGATTTATGTCCATGAAGAAAACTTAGGAGGTCTTCCAAAATATTCTTGGACCCCTCATCTATGGTATCTTTTATTTGACTAACCTCAGTTCCAAAATAAGTGTTAAGGTGACCAAACTAGTCTTCATCATTTGTCATCATAAATCTAAAACTCAACCTAGGTAAATTGACACTTTTTAGGTCCCCTCTCTTGTCAAGCCAACCCTCACTAGTAGTTGATTTGTGCAAATGGGTTTCAACATCTTTGTAACTTGACAAAGATGTAACTATGGCTTCAAGGGATTTACCAACCTTAACTCTCTAATGCAGATCTGAAAATCCATCAAATATTATTTGTTTCATCCTACTAACAAACATGCTTTCAAAAATTTCATCCCACAGACTCTTTGAGTGTTTCAAAACAATCTCACACACGCATTGCCATGGAAACTCAAAATTTGAACCAAAAACTATTTTTAACCACTCCAAGCTCCCTTCAAATGCATCCAGACTATCCAATGTTTCTGTGATCAATGTCTCATTCTTTGTAAGTTCCTTGACACTTTTCATAAGATCAAGAAAATACTTTCCCCCAAGCCTATGTGTAGAGAGAATATCATCTGCACATGTCTTAAGCCACGCTAAGCAAGAATCTAATATAAATTTGCTTAGAAAAATCATCATGGTAGCTTGTATCTTGTCTCTATGAGATTTACACAACTGCACCTCATTGTCTGGGTTTGGAATCCCACCAAAAAACTGTGATCCAGGTGGTACTACCAACACAGTCTTATAAAAAAGAGGCAAATCATTTAGAACCTCCAAGAAGAGTTCCCTATCCTAACATAGCGTTACTTGTATGACTCTTACCACATTATAGAAATGGAACTCACTGCCCCCACCTTATCGATCTATCGATCGAATGTGTCTTTCGGTTCCAGCGATGCATCAATGGTTCTATTTTTCATTGGTGTGAGGATCTTCTATTGACAAGATGAGGTCTCTTGTTCCCACGATGGTTTGATGGGGATGTTGAACCTTTCTGGATTATAGTGGAAGACATTTTAGGTGAATTTATAATCCATCACAAGTATTTTATGTTTAAGATGTAGTATGTGGAAGATGATCATAACCTTAGCTTCACTGTCCCAATACGTGAACCTCTTCCACCCTAGTATTTTATTCATGTTGTCTCTGACAAATGGCTGGGATCACAGACTATTTTTCTAGTTTCATTTAGACATCTTATCCTACCAAAAGAATATCCACCCCCAACTGAATTTCTAGATTTGCAGCCACTTCCTATATCTGCATTAAGAAATCCTTCATATGAAGCTTTGTATCAATAGTTCAGGCAATTCAATCCTATTCAAACCTAGGTATTTATAGTCCTTTTTAATCAATTTGTCACAAACGTATGAATGATTTTTCCTATATTTGGAAAACGAATGAGCTCTCCAATCTCCTAGACTAAAAGATCATAATATCGTTCCCAAGCTAAATATTTCTTCTCAATTTTGGTCAATATGTCATTTGGTATGCCTTTAAATTATCGAAGTAGATTTTGAACACTCGACATGTGCTTTCCAACCATCTGGCACAGGTTAAGTGCCTTATCTATTCACTGAGCCCATCCTCTTTTTAAGAAAATCTCAAAAAGTTCTCTAAGGAGGCAAGCTACACTCTGGAACACATAACCAAAGAAAATAAATGTATTTAGAACTACATAGCGTGCATCATCCAACATCTTCCATACAAAATTGTAAATTCCTTTTGTCTAGCAAAGGTGAATGATTTGGAGAAGATAGGACTTAAGGATGGGCTATATGGTTAGAAACAAAAGAAAGAGGGTGGAAATGCACAACATCCTTAGGGCTAAATTTATATTTTCATGGACAACACAAAATTCTTAGGTCACCCACTTATAAAAAGGTAGAAAATGGTTATCATTTGTATTAAAAAGGATACAAAATTTAAGTCACCCACTTATAATGATAAAATGGTTATGATTTGTGCTACATAGGTTTTCAATATAAATACATATTTGAGTAATAAACACCATATCAGACGTGAGGGAGAGACCTTCAAGCTTAAGCTATGAAATGTAAGCCTAGAGCAAAACATTGATCTTGGCACTTGGCTCCTCCAAAATCTCCTTCACTGGAATAGGAACATGATCTAAGAGCTTTGCAAGTTACATCTTCTCTTCTTCTCCTCTTATCACATATTTAAACTCTTCACTTAATGAAAAAAATCGCCATAGCTCAATATCACCCATTGTTGGCTTCAAGTGCTCATTATAAGTAGCCATTGTCCCATGAGTGATGTAGTAATAACTGGCTATCTGTCCTAGATCATTAACCTAGAAATATCCACTTTTCCAATCATATTTCACCAAATTACTTTTGTCCAAGATAGTTGCAACTAAATGTATATGTTAACATAAAGAGTTTAATTATTAGAAGAACTAACAAGTACCATTAAAGTAAAATGCAAGGGTCATACTTGTCTAACAATATCATAGTAAAATTAATATGTACTAAATTGAAAATCACAACTATGCTTACCAAGTCTACCCTTCTCTCTTCTAAGGTATTGTCTTTTTGTAAAGCAACATAAGATAGACCATATAGAATACGGTTTCATAGCATATAGATGTAAAGATAAGTGTATCCCAACTATGTGCATGCCTCCCTTACATTTTGAACTATACCTAGGACAATTTCTACATTTAAATGATCTACTAATTTTGAGATAAATTGTCTCTCAATTGGTAATTACTGACTCATAAGTGACAGATAATATTGCAGCTCACTATGATCTATTAATATTATTCCTTCCCCATTGGAATCATACTGTAGCCTTCCATATATTGATCTTCCAAAAAGGTCTCTATTGTTAGCATGGGCATCTCCAACATGGAGCCTTTTTCAAAGGGATGCTGAGGTGTATGATCCTTATTGGGATAGAGGTGCAACAAGTCTATGTTAGGGTCCCTATTTGGCAATGGAAATTGTGCCTACTTGGAACAATCTAGTGTATTGTAGCATATTAGTAGATCGAGCTACCAATCTCCTCAACCATCTATTGAAGGTGTCAATCTTGAGAGGAGAAAATTGTGGCCATTGATGGAAAGTAGGAGGCTAGGTGAATATGATATGTCCACATGGCATGAACTAGTGGATTTTAGTGATGTTTGCACTTTGGTGAATAAAGCAACTAAAAAATTTAGCCATCCACCAATCGACCATAATCACTAATCTTTGGGGCAAGTTGATCTGCACTTTTAGTGTTGATTGATGTTTAAGTAGATCCTATAGATATCAATTAGTTTTATCAAATGGTTTTGGTGAAACCATGTGGTGTGATCTAATGACCAAATCCACAACTAGTTTTGGAAGATATGCTTCCCAAGACCCAATTTCAATAAACCCTCATTTTGAGCAAGTTTCATGGGGTTTTTATGGAAAACAACATTACCAGCCTTTCCACAACCTAAAAACTCATTGAACACACCTATTTGGACCTGCACAAGCTTAAACTAACCTTAAAACTTTCTGCCCCCAAGTTTCATACACATCTTATTCTTAAAACCACCTCTTTTCACTTGGAAACCTTCATATTTTCCATGCATGACAACTCTCCAACTCAACTACAAACCTAACTAGCTCTTGAATCTTACTAAGAAACTATAAATATTGGTTCTAGTGTCTCCTTGTTAATAAAAAAGAGGCAAATCATTTAGAACTTTCCTTGTATAATAGACCTAATTGGTCTTCTAGGACAACGTTGTCTTAGGTTTTTGAGTGAATTGATCCAAAGGAGTTGAGGGAGGTTTTGGTTTATGTTTAATTTTCCCTAAAAGGTGTTCAAAACCATCAAGATACACTAGGTTGGTGAGTGGATTGTGAGTAAAGTAGCCAAATATAGGTCTATATACCTACTAGACAAAGGACAGGGTGATACTAAAAATAGTGCATTGAAGAGGTTTGTTGAATCTAATTGTTGTTTGTTTGATCTGAATTGAGTTGTTATAGGTGAAAACCAACCACCCTTGCATCAAAGGAGCTCAATCAAATAAAATAAAGAGTCTTACCTTCTTCTCTTATCAAAGTTCAATTAGAGAAAAATGTGGAGAAAAATGAATCACATGGTGGCTTCAAGTTCTCAAGGATGATCTTAATGATCGGTGTGTACAATGTTGCGAACACCTTTTTACTCTATGTTTTCTATACTTGAGATGTAATTGAATTTTTTTTTGCACTGGAGATTGCTTTTGGTAGCATCCTACTTTATCATTCTTCCAATTTTTATATGGCTTATAAAATTTATTTTGTTATGCTCACTTTGCTGCAGGTTTTAATACAAAATCTGCATGAGAAACTTAATCTTAGTGAGGTATGATAAAAAATTTCCATGTATTATTATTCTAATTAAAGAAAGGTAATTGATGATTTTGAATTTTTAATGAGATATAAGATCCAATAGTGAGCTGGATTGGAATTTAAAGGATTATGAATATGGTCATAATTTAATTATCTATTGTGTTGTGTTGGCCAACTTAAAAAGCAGTGTTGCTGGAAATACTTAACCTATATTTATATATGATCCACATGTACCACAAATTTAACTAGCATCTTAGTAATAATGTTTAAGGTGTCCTCAATATAGCCAGCATGGGCACAAAGGTCAACCATGCACACCTAATGATCTACTATATATGTAAATTGTAATGCAATAAGGGTTACTAACGTGTGAAGTATGTGTAACCCTCATCCACTAAAACTGTATGACTGCATGCATCTAGAACCCAAGAAAAGCTTACAATGTTAGGATGTGTTCCAGAGTGATTCATTAATTCAAAGATTTTGAGAGGTTCCTTACAAAATCCATTTTGTGCACATTCTGCAATCAATCATTTCATTCCATGAGATAACATCTCTTTGAGGCATTTTGTCAAATAATTCAACCTCCTTGATTCCATTGGCAACCTGTCACAACTGCAACCTTGAACATATAAGGGTATGAATGTTTAAATAACCTTCCTGATTCCATTGGAAACTTGTCACAACTACAACACTTGAACATGGTAGGGTGTATAGATTTAAATAACCTCACTCATTCCATTGGCAACCTGACACAAATGTAACACTTGAACATAGAAATGTGTACAATTTTAAATAACCCCCCTAATTCTATTGGCAACCTGTCACGGCTACAACTCTTGAACATAGAAGACTATAGAGGTTTAAATCCATTTTGTGCATATCCTGCAATTATTGCATTCCATGAGATGACATCTCTTTGAGGCATTCCATCAAAGAGTTCATGTGCCTTTTGTATGTTTCCACATTTTGCATACATGTCTAACAAAGCATTTCCAACAATAATATCTAAAAAAAATCCCCCATCCATTATGCTCTGATGGATGTTCATACCCTGCTCCAAAGCTCCTATTTTGGCATAGGCAGGGAGGATGCTGACATAGGTTGTGGAATTTGGCTTCACACCTGCTAATTGCATTTGCTTGAAATTTTCTAAAGCCTTTTTAGAAAATCCATTTTGTGCATATCCCACAGTCATCATATTCCATGAGATGGCATTTCTTTCAGGCATTTTGTCAAACAATTCACATGCCTTGTCTATGCTTCAACATTTTGAATACATGTCTACTAGGGCAATTGCAACTACAAAATATGACAAAATTACTCTATTATTTATGCTTTGATGGATGTTCATACCCTGTTCCAATGCTCCCATTTTGGAACAGGTAGGAAATATGTTGGCAAAGGTTGTGGAATTTGGCTTTATAACTGCCAATTGCATTTTTTCTTGAAATTTCTAAAGCATTTTCAATAAATCCATTTTGTGCATATCCAACAATATTTGCAGTCCAAGAGATGGCCTCTCTTTGAGGCATTCTGTCAGAAACTTCACATGATTTCTCTATGCTTCCACATTTTGCATACATTTCAACCAAAGCATTTCCAACTGTAATATCAGACGAAAATCCCCCTTCTATTATGCTTTGATGGATGTCCATACCTTGTTCCAATGCTTCCATTTTGGAACAGGAAAAGAGGATGTTGGCAAAGGTTGCAGAGTCTGGATTTTAACTTGCAAATTGCATTTTCTTGAAAGTTTCTAAAGCCTTTTCAACAAATCTAATTTGTGTATATCCTGTAATTATTGTAGTCCATGAGACCACATTTCTTTGAGACATTTTGTCAAACACTTCAAGTTCCTTGTCTACGATCCCATTTTAGCATACATGTCTACAAGAGCAGTTGCAACTACAATATCTGACAAAATTCCTCTATCCTTTATGCTTTGATGGATGTCCATACCCTCTTCCAAGGCTCCCAATTTGGCATAGGTGGGAGAGTTTGTGCTACAACAACTTGACGGATACAATGAGAAATTTGTTCCTCCTAATTTTTTTACAATGGTTGATAAGCGAGTTTATAGATCATGTTTCCCAAACACTAAGAACTTTCCATTTTTGGAAACCTTACATTTGAATTCTACCCTGTGAGTATTCTGGGAAAAAACTGCACATTTCCCTTCTTGAATCCCAATATTTTTAAAACTACTAAGATGTGGTTGATGCAAATAAGAAAAGTGAAATGATCAGCATTATCATTGAGTTTATTTTTAAGTTTCATGAGGGATTTTTTTTTATACATGCTGACTTCCTTTGGTTTTATGAAATCCAATAAAAACTCCTATAAATTGAAAGGAGAAGAGGAGACTGCATATTATCAGTGCATTTTCTTTCTATGTTTGTTCATATGCCTCTTTTGTCTTATGACATTAATAAACTGCTTTCCAAATCCTTGTAGTTATATTTTCTTTATTTTTTTGGAGCTATTGAAATATATTTGTGCTCCATGTATACATCAATAAAAAATATATTACACACTTCTAATTAAATTTATGGATATGTTGGTAATGCTAGTTGTCTTTCTCTTGAACCATATCTAGAAGAAAATTTGGAGTTTCTACAAGCTCATGGGATTCGGCTATTTCATATTGGAATGGAGAGATACAAGGGAATTTTCTTGTGTATCTACCTTTTGATTTAACATTTTTTGTGTTTAAGATTTGAACAAAAGATCTTGGTATAGAGAAGCAGGGTAGCAAACTCCAGACATGAGATTTATACTTGAAAATCATTTGAAAAGAAAATGAAATGAGCTTCAGAACCTAGATCATAATTATACATAGGATTAATGAGTTGATAAAAAAATTTCCACACTTCTGATTCTCTATTTTTACTAACAATCATATGTCTAGTGATATTTTATATGTACTTGAAACTTGAAAGCTTGGTGTCTCGTATGTGAGAAATTTTACCTCAGGAATTTTTTTTTCTATTAAGAGATGTAGGTTACATTTTTCGAAAAATATCAACTTGAGTTTGACCTAAAATAATTAGCTTCAGATAAAGATGCATCCACTTAAGGATGTGATGAAAGAAGATAAAGGAACTATGAAGCAACTTTAAGGAAGACTTCATATTACAATTCAATAGATTCAACCATTGTGGAAGGAGTAAACTATGAAGTGGTCACATTCAAAGATAGTTAAGATAAACATATTAACTTTGGATGATGGTTTTGAATGATGGTATGGTTGTAGTATGCTATTCGCTTACTTGGATGGTATATTTATTACTTCTTGAGGTTTGTAACTCTTTTTTTTCTTCATAAAATGAGATCATGTACTTGGAGAATCTCAAATATTTACTATGGCATATGAGATTTTGTTTGAGGACATAACTAGAGTTTAAATTTTATCTATATAAAATGTAGTGAGGATTCTTTGTTATCTAAAGAATTTGGCTGTAACAACACTTTTGTTAATGGATTGATGATAGAGTTTTAATCATAAGCAGATAGTTCCATATTGAAACTTACTATGTAAATCTTCATATTGCGATGTAACTTTCTGTTCTATCTTTAGATGCTTATATTCCCTTTCCCGATCTTATTAATTCTTCACTTGCTTTTTTTATGCTTTTTTTAATAGAAATGAAATATGCTTTTAAGATGTTATGTTCATGATAGATATTTAATAAATGCAAGCAATTTTAACTGATAATGGCCCATGGAAGTCATTCTCTTGACGTAAGTCATTAATCTTTCTAGGATATGAACATGGTAGAAAATATAAAATCTCCTTAATGCTTTGGTACTTTAGTATAAACCCATTGAATTATTTCAAATTTAAGATTATTGTTTACACTAACCATGGATGCACTTTCTTTGCTTACATTTGATTTTTTTTATTGATTGTATCATTGAGGGACTCTTTTATTCCTTGTGTAGGAAGGGAATAGATATGATAAGTGCTTTTGGAGGTAAGGGATGGGCTAGTGGAGGTGGTGGTAGAGTTTCCATAAAGATCAATAGTAGGCAAGAGAGTTTGAATATCTTTGTGCATGGTTAGTTTGAATGAGGGAAGCCTACAGATGATTGGAGCTTTATCACAATCATAGAATGAAATTTCCTTTGCAAAGATGTATCATGTACTTATGCATTACAAGGGTACGGGATTGTAGGTTATGATATAAAAGAACAGTCATTCACAAATGATAGTTAGAGGATCAACAAGCATTACAAGGGTAAGGGATTGTAGCTTATGATATAAAAGAATAATAATGTTCCTATTATTTTGTAAGCTATTGAACAACATAAAGGCAAGGTTTTGGAGTAGATTTCAGCTAGGTTTTTTCTCTCTCAACAATGTATTGTAATCTTTCAAGTTCTTTCATGTTGGGACACCAAATTGTAACTCCATTTTCAAGCATACACAACTGTATGTAACATTTTTTTGATTAATAAAATAAGCTATTTTACCTTCTCATTGCTATTTTATTTTGCAAATCTTTTAGATAGTTGATAAGTGATCTTTTTGATTAATAAAATAAACTACCAAATGATGAAAATTAAAAATGAACTAAATATACTAGTAAATCAATGACTAAATGACTAAATTAATGACTAAATATATGACTAAATGATTAAATTAATGACTAAATGACTAAATTAATGATTAAATATATGACTAAAGTAATGACTAAATACATGAATAAATTAATGATTAAATATATGACTAAATTAATGACTAAATATATGACTAAATTAATGACTAAATATATGACTAAAGTAATGACTACCATGACTAAATAAATGACTAGTTAACAACAATCAATGACTAAATTAATGACTAAATAAATCACTACCATGAATAAATAAACGACTAAATTAATGACTAAATCAATGACTAAATCAATGATCAAATCAATGACCAAATTAATGACTAAAATCAATGACTAAGTAAATGACTAAAATTGTTTAGTCGTAAATTTAGCGGTGTTATAAATGAATACAAATAAATGACTAATAGTCACGTGACTAAAGCTAGTCATTTATATGCAATTTTTAGTAGTTTATTTAGTCATATATTGTTGTTTGTGTACTAGTGTGATGGATGCTAAAATAAGGGAACTGAAGGGCAAATTTGATGAGACAAATACTACATTGTTACTTGATATTCAGGATTCATATGATGGGGTCAAACCTTTACAAACATGGGGGGATCAAATAGAAACAACTAATTCTTCTCAAACATCTTTCATTTGTGAGAGTATTGATATTGACATGCTGAAGAATACTCTTGAGAAGTTGTCCTTCATCATCAACTTTTTTTAAGACTTTGATAAAGATGCCACTTCTATGATGATAAAATATGCCCCATACAGGAAAAGGATGGATCAAATCATTGGATTCAACTGTCCCTCTAACATAGAGTATGAATCATGGAATAAGGTTTTCATTGATGATTTGGAGCTATGAGTACAAGATGCAAAAGTAAGTGCTAACTAGTGCTGATCTGGATTGGTGTTGGTGTTGATTTGGATGGTGACTCACCCTTTCCTCCTTCTGTATGCTTTTATGAGACAAAGATGTTACAACATTAAAAAGGTTATTCTTCTCCAACAAAATTCCTTTTGGAAGGTGGTTATAATTGCTTCTACAAATGAGTAATTTTTGTCTCACGTGTATTCCCTCCAATTGAAAATGTAAATATAACTACAAAGGGAATATGTGCTATAGCTGTCCAATGAGAATGAGATGTGTGTACATATTGGTCTAAAGCTTGTTTTTCTCCCTTGTTTCTATAAAAGGGAATTCAAGGTCATTTGTGCATGTATTTTTGTTGAATTCTAGATCTGAGCTATGTAAATGAGAAGCATATAGATATTACATTTTGAGTTGAGGTCTTAGGTTTTGAGTTAACCTAGTATATTTTTTTAATTGTATGGTTTCTAGGCATGTATGAATCAAATATGATAATTTATTGATTCCATTATCTCTCCATCTTTACACTTTATGTTAATTATTAATGAGAATACGATCAAAGATCATTTTATTGGTTTTCATTGTGTCTTTTAGTGAGATATGTTTTAGTTATGGCTCTATTTTAATGAACCGGTTAGAATACCTAAATTAAACAATAAATTTGCATGGATGTTTAGTGGATCTTATAAGTAGTCATGGGTAATAAGTATTAATATGTGAATTGTAATGAAATTTCACTAAGATCATGGATGTCTCGGATTGAATTCACCTTATAGTTCAATATACTTTGTTTTGACTCCTTGCCCTAAGATAAGACACTAGTCTAAAGGTGTCGAGTGCATTTCTTGAGGTTCTAGTCTTTAATTTGAGAACATCATTCATAACTAAATTATTAATTGGTTTACTTTTGTTATGATTTAGTGTGGTATGGTATTCCTGACATGCTTGATTCTTCTAAGGAATTGCCAATTTCTTGAAGGATTTCATCTATTTAGCCTCTAATGGGAATACATCTGCTTTGTTATGCAATGTGTGGTATAATTTGATAGTAGGGTTGTAAGATATAGATTATGGGATCACCCTCTCGGGTTTTGTATAGCTCGAAGTGTAGGAGAAGAAGCATCAAAGCTTCATCTCATTCATTGGCCAATTATCTCTCAAGTATTCAAGAATTTAGTCTGGCAAGCTCATAGGTACTTGGTGAGATCTAATTGGTTGTTAAAAAATAGCCAATAGATTTACGACTCTACTGGGGACATACATTGGATAAATATTTGTTCACCAAAATTCCTTATCAAAGTTCACTATTATGTATGGTGATGTTGTTTATAGAGTCGATTTAGTTGAGTTTTCGCTAACCATTTATCAAGTCTTTGCCAAGTGTTCCATTAAACTCTATGCCAAGTTTCTCATTGCTTTTGTGTATTAAAAGGCTTGTGTTAAAAATTTCAACCCAAATTACTTCACATTTGTCAAAGTTTATCTAAGTCTGCAAAGATCTCGTGAAATTTGCATGAGTACTAACACAATTGATATAAATTTGTCCCAATCAATTTGGGTGGCAACTCTTAAATCTTTGCCCCTATGCGTGCCAATATTTGAAGACATCAAAGAAGTGAAAATGAAAAATAGAAGAAAATTCAAGAAGGTGACAAAAGAAAAGAAAACTCAAGCACAAATGTGAGGAACTTGAAGCGACATGAAGAAACATCCTGAGTAGAAGCTGCAACTTGAGCTTGCAAAGGACAAGCAACCACTATGGGTGAAGAACACTACCAAATCTAGTAAGTTTGTTGAAACCCTTGTTGAAACATCTCCTACTTTCAATAATGAAGGAAATAGTGTAAGTACTCGTGAGGAAGCGCATGGGGTTGCAGTGTCTAGGGAAAATCAAGGAAGTTTCCCTATTGAGCAAGTGTTTGCCAATGAGCTAGACATATCAAGAGAAGAAAATAGGTGGGGATTTTGGGATAGAAGTAAGAAATTATTAGAGCCCCCAACCCCTGGAGTTGGGTCTATTTTTCATAGAGGAAATTTCAAACCAAGAGGAGGGTCTCCTAATCCAAAAATGAACCTTTCCCTTGAGGGAGATTTATTTGAACAAACCTTCCATACCCCTACACCTAATGAATTTGGAGATCTCTTAGAAAATAAAGAGGATATAGATAAAGAATTAAATATTTAGAGGAGAAGGAGCTTCGGCTTGCCAAAGAAGAGGAAAATAGACTCAAGGGGTTGAAGGAGAAAGAAGAGAAAATTAGAACCAAGCAACTTGAGAGAGATTCTAGGAGACTAAAAATTGAAAAGATGAGAGAGGATATGACTAGCGTAAAGCCTTTGAAGAGAATGCAACTAAATTAGCTACTACAATTACCATGAGATTCCTAAGGTAATAGTTCATATGGGAACCTCTGGTGCTAGTACATATGCAACAAATGTTGCAACTACCAAAACCTCTGATCCTTTGGCCACTACCAAGAAAATGTCCTTTGTAGATCATGGGAAGAATCCAATTTACCATATGACCAAGAAGGATACAATACATTTAATACCAATGCAAATTCCCATACTTCATTTACTAAGACCCCCATCAATAATGCTCAAATTGATCCTATTACATCTAAAACACCCCCAAATATCGACCTCTTGAGGTTGCAGTTGGTAAATGATAAACTATAGGAAGAATTAAGGAAAGCCACAATGGAAGTTGTTAACTAGGAATATTGGTTTCCTTAAAATGTCTAACCAACTCTAGAACCTTCAAGCTTTGGACAAAATAGTAGTGAGTTTTAAAAGAATAAGTCTGAAGGACATACTCCTAGTAGAGGTGGTGGAGGTGGAGGAAACAATAAGAATAGAAATTCTTATTCTGAAGATGATGAAGGAAGTAAGAAAAGAGGTGGTAGTAATGGTGGGAATGGAAGTGGTAGAAATGGAGATCAATCTAACAACAAAGGAGATGATAAGAAAATGGATGCTTATAGAGATAGAAATTATAGGAGGCCACCCCAGACTGATAGGTATAGGCAATTGTGCTTTTGAAAATATTTTGGGGTATCCAAATATTGTCCCTGATAATGCAAGGAAACATCTACTTTAATTTACTGGTAGTAATGCCTTCAATGGTGAAGATCATTTGAAATCCTTTTAGATCTTTGTTGAAGATTTTGAACTATGGGATGATGGCATTGCAATGAAGTATTTTATGAAATCATTGATTGAAGTTGCTAGAGATTGGTATAGGGGGTTGCCTGATGCAAGTATTGATTCTAAAGAGGCTTTCTATATAATCTTCAAGGAATAGTATGAAGACCAAACTGATCCTTAGTTTAGGTTGAATGATTTCAACAATATCACAAAGATACATAATGAAATGGCAACCGAGTTTAATGCAAGGTTCTAAAAATTTATGATTAGAGTCCATGATTATTTGAGGCCTAATGAAAATGCCTGTCTAGTGGTGTATTGCAATGCATATGATTCTAAGATGTGTTATTTTCTCAGAGATAAGAACCCACAACATATAAGAGAATCCTACAAAATAGTATTCAATATTGAAAACAACATAAGAGAATCATGTAAAGTGGGAAGAAGGGATGACCCTAAGGCTTCAAAAAACCCTAGAGTTCAGAATGAAAATTTTGGTAAAAATGCATCTCCTAATGAGAAGTTGGATCAGGTTCTTAGTCTGTTACAAAAGGAAACAAAGAATGAAAAGCCTCAGTTCCAGAGGAATGAAAGGCCACCAAGACTGCAAGACTACCCTTATCACACCAATTGGCATAATGGAAAGACAATTAACAACAATAAAAAAAATTCAAGGTACACTTGACCCTCTGCAAAGAAATTCCACCAATGTTACTAAGGATATGACATGGTGTGGAGTCTATCAGATGCCTCATTCTTCATAGTAGTGTGTTGTTGCAAGATCTGTTGAAGAGTCACCAGATGATCAAGGATGTTGTGAATCTCCTCATGATCAAGATGAGTCAACTAATGTATTCATGACTAAATCAGATCTTGCCTGTGGTGATTATTCTTCGATGATGAGCCTGATAGAAGTGATGTGGATGTGTAAAGGTAGGAGGTGAGTGTTTATCATCAAAATTATTCTTAGATGAAAAGGGAGAAAATGTTTACACTGTGTGTGTGTAAATATGTTGAAACAACTATTAAGTTAAACAAACACACCAATGAAACATTGTATCAAAGAATCTAATTTAAAGATAAACAAACTCCAAACTTAGTAGATTCTTCAAAGTCATCCCATTTTCCTCTATCTCGAAGGATTTTTTTAAAGATTCTTTCTCTCAGATTGTGTAAGAAGAAGCTCAACAAAATGACAACCTAGAGAATGAGATGATATGCAAAATGCATTCATATTCTAAATTGATGTTAGATAATGAAACTAAGATAATGAAACTAAAAATAGATTATGCCAACTATTCTACCATGAATTTTTATGCTAAAATGATAAAGCTAAGATGCTACGTTATGCTCAAGAAATCTAGGATATTAAGATTGATAGATTCTTGATAATGAAACTATAATTCTCACGCTATGCAACTAGATGATTTTCAAAGCACAAAGAGGTCTTATTTATAGAATTTTGGAAGAAAAAACTTAGTTGGCAAATATCAACGATTGAAATCGAGCCTGGTAAGATGAATGGTGGAAGATTGAGAAGTTGGAGAGAAACATGGAAGCTAGAGAAAAAGAGGGAAGATGTTTCCTCTTACAAAACCTTCTCCATTCAAAAAAGAAGGAAAATATCCATTTGTCATTTTTAGTTATGAGAAGTTAGTTGGTAGTTGAGGATAATTCCATAATTAAATAATTAGATTATTTAATTATATGTGACATGTAGATTTAGAATATTCCATAATTAAATATTTAAAATATTTAATTATGTGTGAAATGTGGATAAAAAGTGCCTAATTAAATATTTAAAATATTTAATTATATGTGAAAAGGGAATGATGATGGTTTATGGATTTTGAAGAAACTTTACTTTATTTGAATTAAATATTCAATTTAAAAGTAATAAGACAAATAATTTAAATAAATTATAAAATTTATTTAATTAGTTAAGAGGAAAATAGAAAATGATACTAATTAAATAAACTTATTTATTTAATTATAATAGAAGAACTAGAAAATGAACAATAGAAATAAATAATTAAATTTATTTATATGTAGATGGAATTAGAATATAAATTAAACAACTCATATTTAATTAATTACCGAACTCAATATGATGTGAAAATTTTAAGATGTATAGATTTTGCCCCTCTTTGAAGTGATGTGTTTTATGCATTGCTTCAAAGAAAAATTCAGATAAAGAAAATCGCCCTTGACCTTGAAAAATTGATCGATGATGCTATATGCCCCCTCGGGAAATAAATCGCCTATTTGGTTTTTCGATGAAGTTTTTGATGATGTTTAAAGATTTTCAATGATTTGATGTAGTTTTATTGATTTATCTCCCAAACTAATGCTCAACTTGGTGAAAAATAAAAAATAACTTCACCTTAATTACCCCCTTAAAAGGTGGAAAAAGGTAAAAAGTCATTATCATTTTTACTATTACATTTTGGTGATTGAAGAGCTTTGAGAGAGTACAAACAAGATGGTGATCCACTACGAGAGACACATATTGAGAGGGTGTGCCGACATCAAAGACCAGCTGTGTATGGACCCATGGTAAGATTTTTAAACCACTTTTGTGAATTTATTTCATGAATTTCATACACAGTTCAAAAATTTCAAAAATTTCCTAGATGTTTTAGTGCATATATTTGAGTTTTAGTGCATGCGAGCCTTTTTGTAGTGCATAGATGTGTTTAGTTAGCACATTCATAATAACGTATTTAGGCCATAAAATAACGCATTTGCTTGATAAAGTAGCCCATAGGTAGATTTAGTGTATTGGCGGATAAAATATCGCATACATTAGGTAATTTAACACATTTATTAGTTTAGCACATAGGTTCGACAGTTTAGCACATAGGTTAGATAAATTAGCACTTTTTCTGAAATAGTGCATTGACCCTTTGTTTTAGCGCATCCATGGATATTTTAGCGCATTTGCTAATTTGGTGCATAGAATGTCTATTTTAGCACATCCATGAAATTTTTGATGTTTTTGATTGTTTGAGAATCATTTCGAGAATAAATGTGATTGCTTGATGTTGTTTCTATATTAGATAACTAATTTGATAAAATTGCTTAGCATCAAGGCTAGTGGATCTGAGATTTTGTGATGATTAGATAAATTTGTCCTCATGTTGAAATGAAAAACAAATAGTAAAATGATTGATCTGATTTGATGTATGAATATGATAAGTTTTCTTTCAAGAATGAAAAAAAATAGTAAAGTGATTGAACTGATTTGATGTATGAATTTGATAAATTCTTTCAAAAATGAAAAACAAATAGTAATGATGAGCTGATCTATTTTTGTAGATAAATTTATCTTCATGTTTGATGAGAAACAAATAGTAAAGTGATGATATTGATTATGTGTTTTGCATTTGATTTTCGCATGATTTCTTGATATGATTGAACACATGATGTACTTTTTTGATAGATTGATTGTATCACCTTGGTATTGTGATCTGATTGATTTTTATTGATATGATGTGTAGGAGGATTTTAAGATCCTCCAAGTTAGAGAGACATTTCCCAGGACCTAGGAGATGATCCCTAGATTATCACAGCATGAGATTGCAGTGATTTATAGATGTGGGTTGGGTTCATTTCTTAGAATCCCATAGTATAGGATCAACAAAGGGTTACTAAAAACCTTAGATGAGTGGGGGCATAGTGAGCATAATACCTTCCATTTTCTCATTGGTGAGATCACAGTGACTCCTGAGGACGTATACAGGATATTAGGGATCCCTTTGATAGGCGAGATTGTGGTCTACGACCACAAGGAGCTTGGTGGGACCCATGCCTTGTGGAGAGTATTCCAATATCCGAGCATTTGGAGATATGAGATCCCTTAGAGAGAGATGGTTGAGAGCTATGCCCCACTCCCCTTAGTATTGGTTGGATTCATTGGTGGCTTTTTTTGTCTTGATCATAGGTCGAAGGGACTGTCGGTAGGATGGGGTTGCATCCTAGAGTAGATGATCTTACAACATACAAGGCATGCATGGGGTTCATGCATGTTGACCCACCTATACCATGATTTGCATCAGGTAGTATATACAGGTGGGAAGAGCATATTTTCCAGGGTGACACTTTTATAGATCTAGGTGTGGGAACCGATTGCTATCACCTGCCCCTTTGCAGGGAGAGATTGTCCCATTGGCCACCCATATGTATATGCCTATGAAGGTCCACCTGTTTAGCCTAGCTAGGCAAGTTGGAGTACTGGAGGAGGGTACTGGATGACATGGATATAGTTATTTGGAGGCCATATGTAGATTGTGAGTGTAATGCCCCACCTTGCAACCCTAAAGGAAGTTGTAATTAATGATTAAAGTGAACCAATTTTTTTTTATAAAGTGCATTTAACATACACATTCACTTACTAATTAACAACAACCTCTAAGGCTACAAGGTTAGGATTACTTAAACCCACACATACATATTACATATAACTATAGCATTATAACTTTATGAAATAAACATCATACATCATAAGAATACCACATAACCTAATAAGATAATCAACCAAGATACACTCTCATAAATATTATCTTAATCCAATAGTTACATCACTCATTCCCATAATGAGGCAATAGTACATAAGGTTACAATTACAGAATTCCATCTCATAACAAAAGAGGGATAGATAACTTATACAAAATAAAATATTACAAAGCAAGAATAACACAAGAACTCGAGCCGTCCATCTGGATGTCTCGCCACCAAGTATTGAAGATAGATGGGGACCCAATGGTTTTGGTGCATATTCCACCCAACCAAGTGGTACCCAAAGACCCACACCCATGCTAGGAGATAGTAACAAAGTAACATGGACAAAGATCTACAACCACTAACCGAAGGCAGACTCATACTGATTCATATTGATATAACCAAACAAAAGAACTAATAAGTTCAACTCAATCAGTAAACAATTATAAATCAAGTACAATACAAGTACAAATCAAGTACAACATTCATATCACTGACATAGGTCACATTGCTTCCAGACATAAAGTAGATCAAGTATGTTCACAGAACCATACATATAAAACAATTAACAACAGTTGTCCTAGATAGAGTGTCATCACAAGGTTTGTCATGAGATCTCCTTTAGCCATCCTTCATAGGCTCTGGTAATCTTGGTGGCCTCAACCGTATCTCGGCACTCATACTCACTCATGCAGCACCAAATACCTCTCGCACTGACAAGATAAATGACTATGCCATTCCAGACCTTCTCACTCATCCCAAGTCTATACGAGCCCTTGTGTCTATGAGTGAGGATTAAATTATCTTGATTAGTGTGAACTGCATCCTAATCATCTAAGTATATTAATTTAATTATCACTTGATTAACTCACTTCTGAAGGTTACCCGATTTACCACTTTGGGCTCCGACCCCTAACAGAAGCCACTCTTCTATTCGACAACACACACCCAAACAATCCACCAAGGGAAACACAAGTGCATATCAACTAGGCATCATAATCCACTCCAAAACAATGAGGAAACAAAAGATAGAACTCACTCCAAACATCTTGGAGGCAACAATCACATAGTCCACTCCTTTCACAGGAGGTACAAAAGATCCCCATTCAAGGAAATCAAGTAAACTAAAAAGACGCCATGCACTACCCAAGGGAACACAATTGGATGACATAAAATTCAACAACCCTTATCTTCTAGGTTCTTCTGGAAGACTTATAATTTAGGACTAACACTAAATCCCAAAACCAACAATGCAACTTGACGACATAGCAACAAAATCATTCAAGTCATTAATCAAATCTAATATTTGGATTTCCTAAATCCATACTCATTCAATAGGTAGTGTTGACAAAGTCAAAAACATGATAACTAGATTATCTAAAATAATCATAACCCCTATTTCCCTTTTCATTATTGGAAATCTAAAACAATTAAACTTACTTCCCTTTACTGAATACAGAGAATTAAATCCTTTAAGATAATCATGAGGAAGATACTACTTTTAGAATACTAAATCCATATCTCTTTCATAATCCAATCACAATGATTCAATTAATCTAAATAGAAATTAATAAATAACATAATTGATTGCCTCATCAATAAAACAACTTCTTAATTTACTTTTAAATTGACACAAATCCATGCAAGTAAACTCTTTCCATTTCCTAACCAAATCTTACATCTCATTCAATTTTCTATTTAAAACATTCAATCACTTAATATAATAACATATTGTTTCTCTATCCATTTTCCATATACACTAATCAATCCATTTTTAAATCTCTATTCAATAATATATTGCATGCATCTCATTAAAACAACATGCGATAATAAATTTTACACTTAATATTTATATATGCTCCATATTATATAGACACCAAATATATATATTAATAAATTTAATTACATATATTATTTAATATTCCATTCACAATGATTAGATTACTCTATGGAACTAAATAAAACATAATAACTATTTTCCTTTTTCAATATAGTTAGTTCCTAAATTTACTTTTAATGCAACCTAACACTATTGCAGACAATCTTTTCAATTTTCTATCTGGAGTCTATGTCTCTTCAACTATCCATTTAAAGACATGCAATTTCATCAATGTATAAAAATATCTTTTGGTTTATCTATTTGACCACGCATTCATATTGTTTCTAATTAAATCTCATTAATTAAAACAACCATTTAAATATAAATACTTCTATAATTCTTCAATATATTTAAATATCTTTTTTCTTATCAATTTTGACCATACATTCAAAACTTATCTTTTAAATTCTTCATGCAAAGCTAAATTACACGCACTTAAATAAAACAAGGTAAATACTGATTGAAAATACTTATGGATATATATATACATCTCAATATATTTTCTTCAATCATATTAACAAAATAAATATTTCCTTTTAAATCAAGTAATTACTTCTATTAAAAAATATCTTTCTCTATACATTTTCTACACATACTAATCATTTCTTTTAGAACACTAATAATAACCAATTTGCAAACAACAGAATAAAATAAGATAAAATATCATTTATTCTCTCAAATAGATATATACCTTCAACATATATATACTAAATATAAATTAATATATTTAAATATATTTAATCATTAACATATCTTCTATTCTTTATAGAATATCAAATTGTTTAATTCAAAATAAAATATCCCTTATCATCAATTTTCCAAAATATATATATATTTCCAATTAAATCAAATTAATAATTGGACCTTTTACACATGAATTTAAATTCCACAATTAAATTTTAAATTATGCATCTTCTTTAAATCAAATATTTAACTCCTTCAATTAAACTTTAACATGCCGTTTTAAAATAAACAATAATTTCCCATAAGTTTATAATTTTAATTCCACTAATCTAATATACAAATTTTATTTCAAAATAATATAAATAAATATAATACTTTAATATTATAAATTATAATATAAAATATTATTAAATAATATTTTAATATTATAATAACAATACATAAAATATTAATATTTATAAATATCAATTTATTATTATTTTATTTTTCAGAGCAGCCATGGGAAAATAACTTAACAATAGTCTCATGTTTCAAGCATAACTCAAAAACTAGGATCTGGGTACTTGTGATTTTTTGACAAGGATAAGAAAATTTCAAAGTGCAAAAACTCTTTAAATTTCCCGACAACCCAGTTTGTGTAAGTGGAGTTACAGGTAACGCAACCAGACCATTTTACCATGAAAAATATAACTATTCTGCAGATTTTAAAATCCGATTTTTAATAATAAATAGAAGGTTTCATTTTCTAAAAACATTCTAAATGTATTGTTCAATCTTTATGTTTGATTTCAATAACAACATAATCGATTTCCCCAAATAATTTAAATTCAACTGAGGTTTTCACAATTTTCACTCAAGAATTTTCACAAGCAAAGGTTGTAAATTTATTTAATTCTTTTCTTCTAATATCAAATTTATTTTCTAAAATAGATTTAACAAACAAATCTTTAATCACTACTATTTAAAAAAAAACAATTAAAAACAATAAAACACAAATAGGAAAACTTGGTACAAGAAGCTACAGGAAGAGATGAATTTCTGATGTAAGCCTCTTCCAAAGATTTCCTGAATTTGCTTCAATCCTCCAAGGAATCCAATCCAAAACTCAACAAATCCAAACAATCTTTCTTCCAATCAATTCAACAATCAAAACTTTCTTCAAACCCTTCTTTGTGCAAATTTTTCCAAAATTTCTTCTCTACTGTAAAAATGAATTTTCCTAAAGACTTTTCTACCCTAAAATTAAAACATGTATTCCTTATAAATCAAAAATACCTAATTCAACCCTAATTCACATTACATGCAAATTAGATATTTCAATTTCAATTTCAATTTTTACAACCCTAATTCACATTGCATGCAAATTAGATATTAATTTCAATTTGAATTTCAATTCCAATTTTTGAAAACCCACTTTCAATTTAAAATGCAGTTTCAAATAATAAATTAATTTCCAAAGTTGCAACTAATTTCCCAAATAAACATTTAATTACAATTTCTAATTTAATTCCCACACATTGAAATTAAATTCCAAAATTAATTTTAATTCTTTTATTTCCTTTCATTCTCTTGCATCACGTTTAATTAATTAATTTAATTATTTAATAACTAAATTCAACCCCCATGGATTAAATTTAATTAATTAAATATAATTAATTAATTTAAATATAAACTTTTATCCACATTGCATTATTTAAATTAAATAACCATCAACATGATTTAAATGCAATTATTCTAAATATCTATTTCCAAATCAATAATCCTTTAAAATTAAATAACATTAAAACAAGATAGACAATGGCTCGACACACACGACTGATGACACACTAAGGCTAGGGTGTAAAATTGACACATGTTACCTAGCTACTATCTCCCATTCAACTTAACCATTAGATTGACATGCTCGAACCTATGAAACCAGGTAGAGTCGATGTCATGTACCTGCAATCCTGAAAACAAGTAAACAACATCATACAATATATCCAGCATATAATACAGACCATGAAGAAGAAATTACGGATTCGTAGGACACTCGCAAGCGAGTGATGTGAAACCATCCTCTTCACCAATACTCTCATCTAAACTGACACTTCCTTCATAATCCAATAATCTCATTTTAACATCTCATGTTAACTCTACATCATTAATCCATAATGCATGTGAAACAATAATTAGATAACTACATCCCACAATAATAGTTGTCACTCAATAGTAGCGATCAAAACATCATAACAAAATGTATCCAGTATCAAAGTAACTGCAACCAACATAGCATAAAGCAACTTGAACAAGAAGCAAAACGGAGGGGTATTACAGTGAGGCCTAGAATGAGGATGTCATTGAATTTCCCTACTGTGGCTTATCTATATATCAGATTGGGAGGACCCCTTTCATCATAGAGAGGTTTTTGGTTATGCGTCTGCTGAGAAAGTTAGGGAGAGTACAGGTGATTCCACAAGGGGTTTCCCATTATGCTAGGCAGAGAGAGGATGCCACAGAGTGGGGCCCCTTCACTTACTATGAGGCAACGAGAGCAAAGTAACTAGGTTTACAACTAGAGATATAGGACTACAAACCATATATTATAGTTGCACATATGAAAGAGGAGTACACTCAATACTTCCACTCACATCCCTTTCTGAGGTTGACAAGTCCTAATGATCTTGCTCCACTACTTGATGGACCAGTAGTGCAACATGTGTAGAGACATCAAAGGGGTGAGGATATTGGTGGAGATGATGAGGACGATGATGATGATGGGGATGATGGGAGGAGGCCACCCATTTTTTTATTTTCAGATTACAAGGAGATGAAGGACCATTAGGACAATAGAGCAACCATCAGTAGGTCTATCTCACATTATGATCAGGGTTCCCTCCTGAGAGAAGCAAAGCCATATTGACAGTTTATAGACATAGGTATAGGCTCTATCTTATAAATCTATCTAATGATGATTATGTTTATGACTTTGATAAATTATGATGTGATGACCTGTCTATGAACTTAATATGCATTATCAGTGATGACAATGAAAAATATTTTTGGATTTTGTGATTGCATTGTTGATATGTGGTTGTCATTGATGTCAACACTATTAGCATTGATGTCTTGAAGGATGTATATGCCGAGGATATTGAGAAAATTATAATAAATATGTTGAAGGTTGTCTATGAAACTATGAAGTTTAGTGTGCTAGAAAATTTAGTATGTTTCTATTCAGGAGTTGTGCTTTAAAGGGTTTGTTGCTAAGCCTATCTAGTTTATACTCCAAAAGTCTTAGAGGTGTGCATCAATATTTGTGTAAGTTGTGAGCTTATGTGTTCCTACAGTTATTCTATTATTATAGCAGATGTTTCTAGAAGAAGAGAATGTAATTATGGTAATTTGAGTTGTTGTATATGCTCGTGCAATGTTTGTTGATGTTTCTAGATCATGCTCTATCCTTGTTGCATGTCTACATTGATTGAAATGATTGTGATCGAAGATTTTTCCTCTGTATGTTCGGGTTTTCTTGTTCTTGGCCGACATGATGGTTAAAGCATGTTGTGAATCCTCATGGATTAATATTTTAATGTTTGGCATGTTCGAGGAAGTTTCTTTAGGTCTTCATTATGTTGTGACCAAATTTGGCTGGTGTGCAGTGAGATTTGTTCATGAATTGGGCCGACAGTTTGTAATTCATTTATTCTTTTATTTTTGGCCGACAAAGTTGTTGATGTAATTACATGAAGTGGATATATAAGAGTGATTGTTTTCTTCATTTGAGATATGCGAGCATGAAGTGTGTATTTGAAATGTGCGAATAAAGATCATATTATTTGATTGCAAAGAAGAGTGTGAAGAATTTTGAGTGAAGTGTGAAGAAGTATTTTTGTGCCTAACCGAAACTGTCATCAGGATTTTGAAGAAGCTGATTTCTCAGTTCAATCACTTCAGATGGATTTAATCTAAAATTTTTATGTAAGACTGTGAGTCTTCTTTGAGAAGTGAGCTCTAGGCAGTGTGCCTAAATGCATGTGCATTATTTCTTCATTTTCCATTATAATTTTAATAGGGTATAACTTGTGGATTAACCTCCACCATGGTTTTTCCCCTAATAGGGTTTACACACAAAAATTTTGGTGTTGTGTGCTTCTGATGTGTTGTTGATTCATGCTTTTACTATTATTTATCAGATATGAGATTAGAGGTTAATAAGGTTAAATAAGTGTTAAATTATGTGACAACTGATTCACCCCACCTCTCATTTGTCTATTCTTTTTTTTGCCAACAATTGGTATGAAAGCAAGTTCCTCTGAAGAAGTTTAATAGCTTGAGGTGATCCGATATGGCATCATATAAGAAGGTTAGTCCTAGATTCGATGGAACAAGTACTCTCTATGGAAGGCTAGAATGGAGTGTCATTTGAAGTGCATTGGTGATCCTTTCTGGAAGATTACAAAGAATGGATATATTATTCCTCAGAATGGTCCCTCTACTCTTGATGAGATCAAAGAAGCTGAAATAAATATCAGGGCTATATAAGCATTATTGAGTGCTCTGACTGATTCAGAGATGACAAATATAATGGGTCTAAAAAAAAAATATGAGATATAGAGGAAGCTGAAGACATTATATGAAGGAGATACACAAGTGAAAGTTGCCAAGCTACAAAGTTTAAAAGGCAAGTGGGAAAAATTGAAAATGAGTGAAGATGAAAACACTATTTATTTAATGCAAAAAGTAAATGAGCTAGTGATGGGTATTAGATGTGTTGGTGTAATCTTGGATGAAAAAGATATTGTGGCTAAAGTTCTCAGATCATTGCCTACTTCTTACAAAATGAAAGCTCATGCTATTGAAGAACTCAGGACAGTAAAAAATATGACAAGAGACATGTTGATTGGTAAGCTTGCTGCTTTTGAATTAAGTGAATTTGGTAAATCTACTCTTAAGATAGAATTTTCATTCAAGGCTATTGTATCCAAAAGAAACCAAAAAAGATATGATCTGGGAGAAAGTTCTAGAAAGAAATTCAAATATGAAGATGAGATGAAACAGATTGAAAAAGAAGAAAGAGAGCTAGAAGAGCTAGAAGCATTGATTGTAAAAAGAGAATCTAGAGGACAAGCTAACTATAAAGGAAAGTTTCCTATTAAATGTTTCTCTTTCAATAAGATAGGTCATTTTGGATCAAGGTGTTTTGAAGAAGTTCCTAGGTTCAAACCTGATAAGCCTAGATTTCAAAATAAATGTTATTACGCTAAAGAAGGTGTTACTGATGATGAATTGAATAAAGAAAATGGAAATGAAGATGGATTGGTATTCATTGCTATCAAGGAAAATGGTCAGGTGTACATTGAATTTTCTTGTGATAAGAATATTGAGAAAGCTCTTGCAACCAAAATTAAAGAAAATGATGAATGGGTAATTGATACTGGATGCTCACATCATATGACTGGTCACAAAAGCAAGTTCATAAACTTTGAGAAATATGACAGTGGTGTTGTAATATTTGCAGATAACAATGTTGGTGTGATTTGTGACAGAGGCACTATTTCTCTTGGTGGTAAATATAATACTAATGACGTCCTTTATGTTGAAGGATGGAAGCATAACTTGTTGAGTATTGGAAAGATGGTACACAAGGGATGCAATCTTCAATTCAAAGATGGTAAGTGTAGGATACTAGGAAGATCCAGAAATATAATTGCTTCAAGTACAAAGACAAGAGGTAATATTTTTCTCTTGAGTGTTGCTAGTGAAATTTGTTTAATTGCTCAAGTTGATGTAAGATGGTTATGGCATAGGAGGCTATGTCATGTATATTTTGATAACATTGTCAAAGTAAGCTCCACTCAAGCAGTTAGATATCTTCCTAAGTTAGTGAAGCCTACTAACACCATATGTAAGGAATGCCATATGGGAAAGCAGACTAGAATTTCCTTTCGAAGAAAACTACATCATTCTAATGGAGTACTGGAGCTGGTGCATACTAATCTATGTGGTCCCTCTAGAATCAAAATTCTATAAGGAGAAAAGTAATTTATGTTGCTTATTGGTGATTACTCTAGGATGATATGGGTTGCTTTCTTGAGAGAAAAAAATGAAGCATTAGAAAAGTTCAATTTTTTTAAAGCTATGGCCGAGAATGAGACAAGTTTGAAGATTAAATGCTTAAGGTTAGACAGAGGTGGTGAATTCACTTCCCAGGAGTTCAATTATTTCTGTGAAGATCATGGAATCAAAAGACAATTTTCTGCTCCCCAAACCCCCAACAGAATGAATTTGTTGAGAGAAAGAACAAAATAATTCTAAATGCTACTAGAACTATGATGTTGGAATGTACTGCTCCTCATATCTATTGGAGAGAGTTGTAAGCACTATTGTATATACTATTAATTGGGTAAATGTCAATGGTAATTACGGTAAGACTACTTTTGAGCTGTGGCTTGGTTATAAGCCTACTATTAAATATTTTAAAATCTTTGGAAGTAGATGTTATATCAAGAGAGATGAAGATATTGATAAGTTTGATGCTAGGAGTGATGAAGGAATCTTTTTGTGTTACTCTACTAAGATTAAGGCCTACCGGTTCTATAATAGAAGATTAAGGAAAATGGTTGAAATTGAAAATGTCAAAGTTGATGAAGAAACTGCTAGATCATACAGATACTTTAGATATGATTCAGATGACCAACATGATAGTACTAATAATGGAAAGAATTGTCAGACACAAAATCAAGTTCAAATTATTTTGGTGAATCAATAGAATCAAGAAGGAGAAGCCAGTGGAAGTGCAGAAGAAAGAAGAGAAGAACCAAAAGTTCAAGAGAATCCTAAAGTTCTGAGGTATGTAAAGCTAAATAATTCTGAAAATTAGATTATACGAGATAAGAACAAAGGTGTGCAGACTAGAAGAAGAATTGTAGAAGAGTATTGTCTGATTTCCAAGACTGAGCCCAACAATGTCAATGAAGCATGTAAAGATGAATATTGGATGGAAGCAATGAAGGAAGAACTGATGCAGATAGAGAAAAATGATACACAGATTCTTGTTCCTAGACCTCAGGATAAAAATGTGATTGGAACCAAATGGGTATTTCAGAATAAGTTGAATGAACAAGGTGAAGTGGTCAGGAATAAAGCAAGACTGGTATGTAAAGGGTACTCATAGATGGAAGGTATTGATTTTGAAGAAACCTTTGCCCATGTTGCTAGAATTGAAGTTGTAAGATTATTTCTTGCTTATGGTCCCTTTAAAAACTACAGTCTATCAAATGGATGTAAAGTTAGTATTTATGAATGGTGAGCTAGAAGAAGAAGTATATTTTGAGCAACTAGAGGGATTTCAACTGACTGATAAAGAAGATATGGTTTTTCGATTAAGGAAAGCACTATATGGAATCAAGCAAGCCCCTAGAGTCTAGTATGCTAGACTAGATAAATACTTGTTGAGGCTTAGATTGAATAAAGGTACTACTAACAATAATCTACATTTTAAGATGAATCATGATAAAAAAATTGATTATTGAAGTCTTTGTTAATGACATCATTTTTGAGGGTGATGATGACATATGTATGAAGTTTGCTGATGAAATGAAAAGTGAGTTTGAGATGTCAATGATTGGAGAGCTGAAATTATTTTTAGGATTACAAATTACTCAATTAGACAATGGAATCTTTATATCTCAGTCCAAATATGTAAGAGAGTTACTGAAAAAATTTGGCATGGAAGACTCAAAGCCAGTTGGTACACCCATGGTAACTGGATGAAAATTAACACATAATGATGATTTTCCTAAATAAAATCAAACAAGATATAGGTCAATGATTGGTGGATTACTCTATTTAACTCAGACCAGAATAGACATCATGAATGTTGTATGTATGGTTGCTAGATATCAAGCTAATCCAAAGGAATCTCATGTGACTGTTGTGAAGAGAATTTTTAGATACTTGAATGGGACAGTTGACTTTGGTTTGGTATCCTAAAGATGATGATCTTACCTTGAGCACCTTTACTGATGTAGATTGGGCAGGAGATATGGTTGACAAAAAAATTACTAGTGGTGGTGCATTCTTCTTGGGGAAGAAGTTGGTGTCTTGGCTAAGTAAAAAGAACAATTCCATTTCCTTATCTACTACTAAGGCATAATATATTGTTGTTGCAAATAATTATACTCAAGTAAAATGGATGAAGTAGATGCTGAGAGATATCATAATCGAGTATGATGAACTTGTTGCTATATTTTGTGATAATTCAAGTGCCATTAAAAATTCTAAGAATCTGGTGCTGCATTCAAAGAAAAAACATATATCTATCAATTATCACTTTTTGAGAGACAAAGTGAGTGATAAAGAAGTCAAACTGGAGTATGTGCCTACTAAGGAACAAATTGTAGACATCTTTACTAAGCCATTTCCTAAGGATACTTTTGAGTATCTTAGAGGGAAGTTAGGGGTGATTTACCCTCCTAATTAGAACTAAGATGCAATTTTTTGCATCAATCTATGCATTCATAGTCATATCTTATTTCAGATTGATGTTTTCGTAGCTACTACTCAGGGGAGGTAGTCAAATAATTCAGATATGTGGTTTAGATCTTGTGTACCTTTTCCATTGATGAGAAGAAGGGAAGACTGTTGAAAGAAGATTTAGTTGTGTCGATGGTATTTTTCACATCATGTGTTGCCATCAATGCCAAAGGGGGAGATTTTTGGATGTTGTGGTTTTATTGCTAATATGTGGTTGTTGATGTCAAAAATATTAGCATTGATGTCTTGAAGGCTATATATGTCGAGGATATTGTGAAAATTATAATAAATATGTTGAAGGGTGTCTGTGAAGCTGTGGAGTTCAGTGTGGTGGAAAATTTAGTATGTTGCTATTCAAGAGTTTTTCTTTAAAGGGTTTGTTACTAAGCCTATCTAGTTTATACTCTAGAAGTATCAGAGGTGCACATCAAGATTTGTGCAGGTTGTGAGTTTTTGTGTTCTTGCAGTTATTATGTTGTTGTAGCCAATGTTTTTGGAAGAAGAGAATGTAATTCTGGTAATTTAATTTGTTGCATATGCTCGTGCAATGTTCGTTGATGTTTCTAGATCATGCTCTATCCTTTTTGCACATCTACATTAATAGGAGTGATTGTGATCAAATATTTTCCCTCCATAAGTTCAAATTTTCATATTCTTGACCGACATGACGGTTGTAGCATGTTGCAGATCCTCATGGATTAATATTTTAATTTTTGGCATGTTCAAGGAAGTTGTTTTAGGTATTCATTATGTTGTGACTGACTTTGGTTGGTGCATATTGATATTTTTTCATGAATTGGGCCGATAGTTTGTAATTCATTTATTCTTTTATTTTTGGCCGAAAAAGTAGTTGATGTAATTCCATGAAGCAGATATATAAGAGCAATTTTTTTCTTCATTTGATACATGCGAGCATGAAGTGTGTATGTGAAATGTGCGAATAAATATCAGATCATTCGATTGTAGAGCAAAGTGTGAAGATGTATTTTTTTGCCTAACCAGAACTATCATCAAGCTTTTGAAGAAGTTAATTTCTCAGTTCAATCACTTCAGATGGATTTAATCTAAAATTTTTATGTAAGACAATGAGTCTTCTTTGAGCAGTGAGCTCTAGGTAGTGTGCTTGAATGCATGTGCATTCCTTATTCATTTTCGATTATACTTTTAATAGGGTTTCCACACAAAAATCTTGGTGTTATGTGTGCTTCTGATGTGTTGTTGATTCATGCTTTTACTGTTATTTATCAGATCTAAGATTAAAGGTTAATACGGTTAAATAAGTGTTAAATTCTATGAAAACTGATACACCCCCCCTCTCACTTGTCTATTCTTATTTTTCCAACAAATATGTTATGATGATTATGATTCGCTCTATTGATGAATGATGTGAATGATATGTGAATGATTTTGTGATGTTCTATGATGTATGAAAAAATGTATTGATTATGGATGCAAAAAAGTGATGAAATGGATGCAATGAATGTATTTTATTCCTTTCCAATGTATGGTTATGTATAATGATGCAATGATATTGATGTGATAATGAAATGGAAATGAATGATGGTATGATAAATGATAATGAAAATGATACATAATGATGATATGAAAATAAATGATAAATGAAAGTGAATGATAAATGATAAATGATAATGAAAGTTTAAATGATATATGAATTATATGAAAGTGAGTGAATAATAACGACGATCAATAATATGAAAGTGAATGAATGATGTGAGAATGAAAATGAATGATAAATTAGTGGATGATAAATGATAATGAAAGTGATGTAAGAATGATATGAAATGAAAATGAAAAGGATATGAAAATGACATGAAAATCATAATGAAATGAAAATGAAAATGATGATATGAAATGAAATGAAAATGATGATATGAAATGAAATGAAATGGAATGAAAATGAAATGAAAATGAAAATGATATATGAAATGAAATGAAAATGATATTGATATGAATGAATATGATAATATGAAATGAAACTAAAATCAAATGAAAATGATATTGATATGATTGAAAATGATAATATGAAATGATATGGAAATAAAAATGAAAATGATAATATGATATGAAATGAAATGAAAATGAAAATGAAAATGATAATATGAAATGAAATGAAAATGAAAATGATAATATGAAATGATATGAAAATGAAAATGATAATATGAAATGATATGAAATTAAATGAAAATGATATGAATATGAAAGATGTGAATATAATAAATAATATGATAATGAATGATATGAATGATGTGAAAATGATTTCCGCCAATGTAAAAATGTATTCAATCTTTATTCAAAAGAGATATATTGTTTTTGATGTCCTTGCCAACCTCCAAAATCCATTACGCAAATGCAAAGTGAATGCAATCTATATTAATCATGCAAACTTAACTATGCAAAATGAACTATACACTGTTGTCATTCGGTGAACCAAATTTATGCTCATTTATCATAATTGAGCGTTTTGAAATGTTGGAAGTTAGTACAAGCATCAGAGGGTATATCCGCACAGATGATGTCCTAAGTACAAATTTCATGATTTTTGATATATCAAGTTAATACAAGCATCAAAGTATAATTGAACCGAGATATCCTGAATATTGCTTGCATAAACAGACAAAAGTTAATCCTTTTCCTATACAAATCCTAAAATGTCATCAATGATACGTCTGGAAACCATGTGTCACGAAAATTTTGCACAGTAATAATGATTAACTTACATACAAAAAACAAAGAAAAATCATACTCCTTCCTTGTTACTCTAGTTTCAGTACATCATTGAGCCACTCCATAGATATGATGTCATAAAATTTCAAAATAGTTCAACTTATGCTTTAAGTGTTCCAATCATTTTATTTAGATTAAGATCATCCAGTTTGTTCCAGTTTCATCTTGTGACATGTCTTATAACTATTTTGACCATGCCTGATTGGATATTTGATGTTGATCTGTTATTCAAATATTTAATGCATTTTGCTATTTGTCTAGTGGAAAACTCAAAAGGTTGATCTCCCCCAACAAATTTTCACTTTGACTCTGGTTTTGATACAACCTATTTTTATGAATAAAATAATGATCACCAAGCCATGATGAAATCTTGTTGCCTCTAGAAAATGTTGTGTTCATGATGCAGATAAAAATAGCTATGTACAAACTATGCAACCCGTAACCTAATAGATGGAAGAGCCAACTAATTCACAAATAACGCTTGTTTGACAGGTTTTCACCATTTTTTTTATTGCACTTTTCAGTTTTTGTGATTTTTTTTGTTGTTACCAAGATGCATGTTTGCCAGGTTTTCATCAAGGCAACAAGTTTTTTGATTTTTAACTTTTTTTGTATTTTTTTTTTGTATGTCAAAAAGATGCTTGTTTGCTAGGTTTTCACCTTGATGACAATTTTTTCTAGATTTTTTGTGTTGTTTTTGTATTTTTTAAAGACTTTTTTTGATTTTGTTAATTTTTTTAGGAAATTTTATGCTATTTTTAGTTGTTCTCAGAGCATTTTCTGCGATTCTTACTCAAACATAGAAATTTTTAAGATGAATACTATTTTTCGAGTCTTCAAACAGGTCCCCTTTAGGTGTAGATAACTAATACTCTCCAGAAATATATGCTGCAATAATGATAAATGGACCCATCCAATTTGGTTTGAACTTTCCTTTCTTCTCTCAATCTTGTTGGTTGCAGGGATTTTCCTTCAGAACCAGATCACCCACTTGAAATGTTCGTGGTATGAATCTGTGATTGTAGCTATGAGACATGACTTGTTAATAACCCTTTAAACAATCAGTTGCACGTTGTCATCTCTCATCTAGTAGTTCTAGTTGTTGTATTTGGGAAACTCTTTAGTCTTCATCATTTATGAATCCCTTAAGTGAGACTCAAAGTGAGGGTATCTCAAATTTTAATGGAAATATTTCTTTTGCTCCATAGACTAAAGCATATGGGGTGGCTCTTGTTGGTGTGCGAATGCTAGTTCTATAGGCCCACAAAGCTGGATTTAATTGAACTTGCCAATCATGACCAACATCATTTACCATCTTCTTCAAGATCTTCAAGATTGTTTTATTTGAAACTTTTGCTTGGCCATTTCCTTGTGGATAATAAGGTGTAGAGAATTTGTGTTGGATGTGGAATCTTTCACAAAGTTATTCAACATCATGATTCTTAAAAGGTCTCCCATTATCAGTGATAATAGAGTTGGGAATACCATACCGACATATGATGTAATTCAAGATGAAGGATGAAATTTTCTTGTTGGTTACTGTGGTCAAGGGAAAAAATTCAATCCACTTGGTCAAATATTCAGTTTCCATGATTATAAACTTGTTCCCATTTGAAGAGGGGTGAATTTTTCCAACTACATCTAGTCGCCATTGAGAAAAGGGCCATGTTGTAGTAAAAGGTTGCAACTCTTGAGCAGGAGCATGATTAAGGTTTCCATGTATTTGACACTTCGGACATTTATTTACAAAGGTGAAGGATTCCCTTTCCATAGTTGTTCAATAATAACCCATTCTGACAAGTTTCTTAGCTAAGGTCAATCCACTTGAATGAGTTATACAAATACCACCATGAACCTCTTGTAAGGATCTTTTGGATTCATCATGTTCAAGACATCTAAGGAGGGTACCATCAAGACCACATCGGTAAAGGGTTTCAGCGATTAATGTATAGCGAGAAGATTGTTGTATGGAATTTCTCTTTTGATTCTAGGACAAATCCAGGGGTAAGATAGTATCTTTCAGGTAGGTATAGATTCTTCTGTATAAAGGGGAATCAAAACCAACCAGATGATAGATGATTTGAGTCTCGAGATTATAATAAGTGATGGTAAACAATTGTTCCACCAGGAATTCATATCAAGCTTGATTTTATGATAGTTGTAGTAGTGAAGCGGTTGTAGCCATGGCATCTATAGCTTTGTTGTCAATTAGTACAATTTGTGTGAACTTGATCTCAGAAAATAATCTCTTAAAATCATCAACCTTGTTCTTATAAGACATTAAATTGTCATCCTTAGTCTGATAATCATCATTGATTTGATTAATGACAAGTTATGAATCACCATAGACTTGTAGCTCTATTCTCAGAAAATAATCTCTTAAAATCATCAACCATGTTCTTATAAGACATTAAATTGTCATCCTTAGTCTGATAATCATCATTGATTTGATTAATGACAAGTTATGAATCACCATAGACTTGTAGCTCTATGATCCTCTAGTCCAATGCTACTCTCATTCCAATAAGCAGTGCTTCATATTCGGCTATGTTATTGGTGCAAGGAAACATCAATCGATAGGACTTTGGAATAGTATGTTCCTGAGGTGTGATAAAAATAATTCCTACCCTCAAGCCATGTTGTGTATAGGACCCATCAAAATATAGCATCCATGACTGCTTCGTTGTTGCTATGAAAACATCTGCATCAGGGAATTCAATATGCATTGGATGATCTACCTGTAAGGGTGCTTCAACCAACTGATATGCTATGACCTTTCCTTTAATGTCTTTTTGATCTACATAATGAATATCAAATTCACTTAGTATCATTACCCATTTTTATAGCCTACCTGTTAAGGTAGCTTTGCTCAAGAGGTACTTTAATGGATCAATTTTTTTCCACAAGTTTAACTATGTGAGCTAACATATAGTGCCAAAAATTTTGGGAAGAAAACACTACTGCTAAATAATCCTTTTCAATAAAAGTGTAGTTCAGCTCATGACTTTTCAAGGTCCAGCTAATGTAATATACAACTCGCTCTTTTCCTATTTTATCCTCTTGTGCCAACAAGGCCCGCAAAGATACTTTTGTGGCTGAAATGTAAAGTATGAGCGACTCTTCTGGTACTAGTGGAACCAAGACTCGTGGACTCATCAGATATTTATTGATTTGATTGAATGCTAATTCACACTTTTCTTCCCATTTGAAAGGAACATTTTTGTGCAAGAGATGTGTAAAAGGAAAACTCTTGTCTACTAGTTGTACAATGAACCTTCTGATATATTGTAGTCGTCCTTGCAATGATCAATGTTGACTGATATTTCTTGGTGGTGGAATCAGCATGATGGCTTTGAATTTTGCTCGATCCACCTCTATATCATTTTTTGAAACAATATATCCTAAAAGCTTTCCAGATTTAACCCCAAAGACACACTTCTTTGGATTGAGTCTAACCATAAATTTCTCCATTCTGAAAAATATTTTAGATAGGATATCTAGATGTACCTCTCTTGTATAATATTTTTCTAAGAGATCATCCACATAATCTTCCATGAAAGTGTGCATCATGTCTTGAAAAATAGTGGTAATTGCTTTTTGATAAGCTGGACCTGAGTTTTTGAGTCCAAATGGAATCACATTCCAACAATAAGTACCTGATGGACATGTGAAAGCAATCTTGTCTTGATCCTCAAGTGTGATATTGATCTGATTATACCTGAAGAATTCATCCATAAGTGAATACATGGCATGACTAGCTATCAGGTCCACAATTGTGTCAATGTTAGGCAGAGGAAAATCATCTTTCAGACATGCTTTATTCAAATCCCAAAAATTTGTACAAATTCTGATACGCCCATCTAGTTTTGATACTGGTACAATGTTAGAGATACATTCCACATAATCAATGGACCGAATGAACTTGGCATCTAATATTTTCTTCAATTCCTCTTTGACCAACAATGTGACATGTGGATGCATCTTTCTAAGTTTTTGCTTTACTGGTTTTTCCCCCTGAAATTATAGAAAAATGATGCATGATGAGATTAGGATCTATTCTAGGCATATCCACATATGACCAAGAAAAATTAATTTGATTGGCCTTCAAGAATTCTGTGAACTTTGGTATCTCCTCCTATCTCAATGACGTAATAAGTTGTAGGATCTTTGGTTGTTTTGCAGTGTCTATGTTGATTTCTTCCGTTGACTCGATCAAAATAGAATATCTCTCCTGGTAGTGTTCTAGGAGAGTGTCAATTTTCTCATCCTTCAGTGCCTTTTAAAGGTTTTCACTGTCAAATATGTTTTTTCTTTTTCCTTTTTCATGATCTAACACTGCCCTTTTTTGGTTTTCACTGTTAGATCGATCTTTTATATTATTAAATTTGTAGCTAAGAAACTTGGCACTCTCCTGATTAAAATTTTGATCATGAAATTCACTGGTGGAACCCGTTTTAGGATTGTAAGAGCAAAGGAAATTTACAATGGTCTCATCATCTTGGAATATAGTGATATAAATAGGTTAAGTTTGATCCCAATCAATAAGCTCGGGATGAATTAAAGGCAAATGATCATCTAGTTGAGTGAGGTCAAAGGCTGTTAAGGTCATGACATGGACATGGTTAACATTCTCACTATAGGGAAGATATATGATGGTGTCCTCCTATCAATTATCAATTTTGTTTTGAACTGAATCATACTTGCTCGAGTCATGGTCATCTTGAAGTACATAATCTAGTAGTTGAGTCCTTGAAATTTCTCCTTGTGTAAGCATGGGTGTATATTTTTGTATGACATCAACCTTTTTATCTCTCCAAAATGGATCATCATAAATTGTATCACATTCATACTCATTTGAATCAATGTCAGAGTTATCTTGTAATATGAGAATTGTTAATACTAATTCTTCATGGGATTTCTTTAAAGCAACTTCCTTATGAGTTTTCCTTAAAGTGGCTTCTTTTGTGTTTTCACCATATCCCAATCCTGTTTTATCCTTTGGATGTGGTATTGTAGGTTGAATGGGTTCTAAATTTCCTTCCTTCCTTTAACCTATGGGACCAATCCCTTCATATCCCATCCTTTGCATTATGGCATAGACTTTACCATATTGTTTTATAGGAAATTTGATATGTTGAACAAATTCATCTTTATCCATATATAGCCAATTGAGAATGTCTTTATCTTGGGCTTAATCTTCTTGAGTATTTGCTTTGATAAATTTTCCATCAAACATGGTGATGGAAACTAAATATTGTGCTCCTAATGTGGAAGTTGTTGCAACTTTTTGTTTGGATATTGTGGGTTGGCCATGTGATCTAGGAGAGATAGGTAAGTTAGAGAGACATAATGAATATTCTCCCACCCCTTTGTCTTTTAATTGCAATTTTGTACCAAAGTTATTTATCAACTCCTTTGATTGATCATTGTGATTTGAAGGAGAAACAACAATAGCTTCTATATTATGTGGTACAAAGGTGTCCTGGGTTGCTCTGAGATTAGAACAAGTCTGGCTACTATTGTGATCTGCTAGTATAATTATCTCTTGTCCATCATAGGGAAATTTGAGACATTGATGGTACTGCTTGCATGTCATGGATCCAAGGATGACCCAAAAGTATGTTGTAAGAAAGGCCTTGATCCAAAACTTGGAAAAATTATTCTTTATAACAGGTCTCACTCTGATAGGCAACATAATAAGACCCTTGGAAGCTTGCTCTTCATCATCATATGCTTTAATTTTTATCTTCCTTCTTGGATCAATAGAATTTTCAAAAAACCCTAAAGCAAGGACCAACTTTAAAGTACAAATATTGAAGTCGGCTCCTCCATCTATTAAGACACACCTAATATGAGTTTTATGGACTATAACTTCTAGATAAAGTGAGGAGTTGTGCGGATGAGTCAAGTAGGCATCATCTTTTTCGAAAAATGATAGGCAAGTGGGTGAGGAAAAGTGTCCCACCATGGCTTGAAACTTGTTAATATCCAAATTGATGGATACAGTTGTGTCAATGAGAGCCTTCTCCAAAATGTTCTTATGCATCGGGGATATCTTGAGAAGCTCTAGGTAGAGATTTGAGCTGATGTTTTTTATAATTGATCGACTAAATTATACTACCTTGGAGGAGGGAAAATTGATTTGGATGAGCTTCCTTTTAAGAAAATTTTATCCTATCCCCTCGTTGTCATGTTGACTTGTTGATACTCCTACTTTTGTTTGACCTTGATGACCTTAACTTGCTGGTCATTTGTGTAGATGTGATTGATTGTGGTATCATAGACACAATTTACATTTTTTACGCTTGTCACCTGAAGATTCCCCTTTTTGATAGTTTGGAAGAGGGTCCTTAAATGCCTAATGATCTTTGTTAGCATAATGTCCCTCAACTATTATGGTGCGATTTTATATCAAATTCTATACTAATTTTTCAATCCTTGGCAATTATTTGTTCTATGCCCCTTGCATCTATGGTAGTCACAATAATATGATTCATTCCATGATGGTGGTTTGAATCGTTGCTCATAATATCTTTGAGGTGGCAAAGTAATGACATTTTTATCCATAATCTCTTTGAGAACTGACTCAAGAGATTGGCCCAAAGGAGTAAAACTCCATCAATTTGAAAAAAATTGTGAGTTGGGTAGATTTGAATTTTGAGTGTTGCCGAAATTATTATTGAAACTACCATGATTATTGGCCATGTTTCCTTGATTGGCATTGTTTCCCTAATTGGATTTTCTATTGCCTTGATTAGTTGAATTTCCAGGATTGGTGTTATCATGTTGGGTACCTGATAAATTGAGAATGGATGATTTTTCTTTCACATTGTTTGCATCTACCACCCCACCATTGACAACATTCTTGTTTCTAGTCCAAAATATTGATTTTTCATTGTTGTTGTTATGATTATACGAATTTGGACTATCTTTGTCAAGCTTTATTACTCCTCTCTTGACTAAGGCTCCTTCAATAGTGGTTGCATTCTCAATCAACTTCTCAAATGATAGAGGACAATGAAGGTTAAGCCTATAACTCATTTCTTGATTAAGATTGTCAATAAAGATATCCATCTTTTCCTTTTCAGGAACCAGATGAGAATATCATGCAAATAATATTCTCCATCTTTGCAGGAATGGTGATGAACGGTTCTCCAGTCTTTTGATTTTCTCTACATAAATCAAGCATAGTTATTTGATGTTGAATGTTGTAGGAGTATTATGATATGAATTTGTTGATCAACTCCTCAAATGTCTTAATGAGTGGAGTGATTTTAGAAATCCATTCCATGGATTTCCCACCTAAGCTTCGTGGGAACAATCTCATCAAGTATGTATCTTCATGCACAAATTCTAGGCTCATATATCGAAACTCCCTCACGTGGTCAATATGATCTATTTTCCCATTGTATCTATCAAATTTTGGAATTTCATAATGCTTTGGGAATGGAATTATGTTGAGATTTCTATCAAAAGGATATGGAATTTTTTTTCTCCAAAGCATACTCCTTTGTTGTGTCCCCTTGCATTTCCTTGATTTTCCATTGCAGTGCTCTTATTTGTTGGGTAAGAGTACTAAGATCGTTTAAATAAGTTTCATTCTTTTCAGGATCTTCTTTGATGTTCTTCATGTCATAGTCAAAGGGAAATTTGGCAACTTGGTTTTCCAGTAAAAGGAAGTATCTTTCTTTATTTTGCTCTAAGATCTTGTCCATAGCTATGTGAAAATGTGGATCTTGTTCAACATCTTTAACCATTTCCTCAGTTATTTCTTCATTCGAATTATTTCCATTTGGACAAAGCCTATGAAAAGGATTTGCTTCCCTATCACCCATCTTGCAAGTGGGTTCTCTCTTTCATCTTCTTCTCTTTGTTTTTGGGACCTTGTAAAAATAGGCATATGCTTCTATCAAATTTTTACTAACTTTGATCACAAAATGGGAGTGCAATTTGTTGGATGCCTTAGCTGAATAGGGTGACGGACCCCATTGATATGAATAAGGAATTTATAATTTTCAGATTGTGATTCCCTGGATGAAGGATGATAGATCCTGATATGGGAATTAAACTAAAAATAAAAAATTGATGTGAAATTGATGCATTTTACGATGTTTTGATCTTAGTTTGAAAAACAAGGATTTTGCAAAAGCCTAATGTTTCCAAGTTTCTCTATTGCAACAAAAAATTTAGATGGTTGGAATATTGAATTATCGGTTGCAGAATATAAGAATGATGAATGGGTTGACTATGATTATTCCTTTTTGAAAGAGCTCTTCATTGATAATAAGCTTGTGAAGGTAAAGGCTCTAAAGACAAATCATCGGTAAATCCCCTAGAAAAGTCATGATATCTATGGATGAAAGTTTGATGCTCAAGCAAGACTTTCCTACTTTAGTATAAAAAGTGTCTCCTTTTCAATAGCTTCTTGTAGCTAAGCCGCCCTTTTGGTTTCTTGATTATTTTCCCAAGAGATTTCTTGAAAAATGTTATAGATTTCTAGTCCCTAAGCATAGAAAAGATCAGTATCAATGTTGCTTACAGGATTGTTGGTGACAAATTATGTCAAAAGACTGTTTTGGTTCAAAAAAAAAGATGTGCTACTTTGTGCCAGGGATGCGCTAGATTGTTGCATGTATGCACTAAAAGATCAAATCAATGCGTTAGATTGTTGCATGAATGCGCTATATTGTTGCATGTATGTGCTAGAATGTTGCATAGATGTGCTAGACTATTGCACGAATGCGCTAGATTGTTGCACAGATGTGCTAGACTGCTGCATGGATGCACTAGAAAAGTAATTCAATGCACTAAGAGATCAAGTCGATGCATTGAACAAACATTTTTTTGACTATTTATTGAATTGGATGATCTTATCTGAATTATTGTTTGAGAAACACAACATTTAGTAGGAAGATACTAGTTTTTAAAGTCCTAGAATCTAAAGAATAAGTGTATGTTCTTTGAAATTTCCATGGGTATTTGAAAAAAACAAACACTTGAAGTAGACTCACTCTTAATGGTCAAAAAGTTCATTATAATCATCACAACCCACATCTTAAAATTGCATCAACTCACACAATGATGTCACCCCCTAAAGGGTGCTAATGTTTTTGTCTTTTCCAAGTGTGTACTCAAAGTTAGATTTCTCAATCCCTTGAGCAAACAATCCTTGGCAATTATATGGTGAGTATCTTGGGGAAAAATTATTTCCTCTCCTTGTACTGTGAGTATTATAATGTTTGGCTACTGACTCGATTAGCTTCTACATTAAATTTCATAATAAGGGCTTCCGTTCAATGTGGAAAATGATAAAATCCCCCAGGAGACCTCCCATCCTTTAAAACAAAGGCTTTGGGGATGGTTATCTTGCACATTACCATCAAGTGTATTTTCATCAACAACTCTATTTTGATTATAGTGGGTTGGAATCCTTGGATTTAGGGGTTCCCACTTAGGTCATTCCTCTTGGGTGAGTACTTTTCCCACAAGAGTAGGCTTGCTAAAGGTTTTAACAAACCATAAAGTGCATGAATTTAAAAGATGAGTTTGGCATTTTGATCACCCAGTTAAGGGGAGAGAATAATCCTATCACCTAACAAACACAACAAACAATGGTTCAATTTTAATCCCAAATAACAATTTGCTAATCTAGGTCAAGATGTTGCTTCACAAAAGACATGGACTTCATTTTATCCAAGATATATCAATTTTTTGGTGACTACCAAAGGATTGGTTTATTTTAATCCAAATGACTACCCTAGGATTGCTTCATTTTAAGCTTATGTAGAAATATTAACCTCTATCTGTGGACATGTCAGAATTAGGATTAAAAATTGTAGTCTCATCAATGCGCTAGAAGAACACATAAATGTGCTAGAACAGAGCATGTATGCGCTAAAAGAAACACATAAATTTTCTAGAACAGAGCAGCTATGAGCCAAAAGAACACAAGAATGTGCTAAAACAAAGCAGTTATGTGTTGAAACAGGCCTCATATGCGCTAAACAATTCAATGTATTCACAAAAACGGGTCTCGTATGCGCTAAACTACGAGCCTAGTCTGTAACCTACCAGAAAACCTGCAATAAAATATTAAAAACGGGGCAAGGGCCCCACGGTGGGCACCAAAAATATGTCTGTAAATATTTGGAAACAACTATTAAGTTATAAAAACACACCAATGAAAAATTCTATCAAAGAATCTAATTTAAAGATAAACAAACTCTAAACTAACAAATTCTTCAAAGTCATCCCATTATCCTCTATCTCCAAGGATTTGTTTTAAGCTACTTTCTCTTAGATTGTGTAAGTAGAAGCTTAACATAATGACAACCTTGAGAATGAGATGATATGAAAAATGCATTCCTATGCTAAATTGATGTTAGATAATGAAACTAAAAACAAATTATGCCAGCTATTCTACCATGATTGTTTATGCTAAAATGATAAAGCTAAGATGCTATGTTATGCTCAAGAAATATAGGATATTAAGATTGCTAAATGCTTGATAATGGAGCTATAATTCTCACGCTATGAAACTAGATGATTTTCAAAGCACAAAGAGGTCTTATTTATAGAACTTTGGAGGCAAAATATTAGTTGGCAAAGATCAACGGTTGAAATCAAGCTTGGTAAGATGAATGGTGGAAGATCGAGAAGTTAGAGAGAAAGATGGAAGCTAGAGAAAAAGAGGGAAGATGTTTCCTCCTACAAAACCTTCTCCATTCAAAAATGAAGAAAAGCAGCCATTTGTCACTTTTAGTTATGAGAAGTTAGTTGGTAGTTGAGGATAATTCCATAATTAAATAATTAAATAATTTAATTAAATGTGACATGTGGATTTAGAAGCTTCCATAATTAAATATTTAAAATATTTAATTATGCATGAAATGTGGATAAAAAGTGCCTAATTAAATATTTAATTATATGTGAAAAGGGAATGATGATGGTTTATGAATTTTGAAGAACTTTTACTTTATTTGAATTGAATATTCAAATTTAAACCAATAAGATAATTAATTTAAATAAATTATAAAATTCATTTAATTAATTAAGAGGAAAATATAAAATGATAATAATTAAATAGACTTATTTATTTAATTATAATAGAAGAATTAGAAAATGAACAATATAATTAAATTTATTTATATGTAGATGGAATTAGAAGATTAATTAAACAACTAGTATTTAATTAATTACTAGACTCGATATGATGTGACCATTTTTAGATGTATATACACTATTTATACTCTTGAGTCAAATAATGTTTCTTTGAGGAGACCTTCCAATGGAAAATTTGAAAAATATACAATTGCCTTGGCTGCTCAAGCAAGAAGCAACCTTCAGTTGAGATATAGGACTGTAAATGGCAATCAGGGTAACCCTGGCAGCATGTTTTTCAAGGAAAATAATGAAGCAAATAAGGGGACTAGCACATAAAATAAGAAAGAATATACAAAGCCCAAAGAAGGTTAAGAAATAAGAATTTGCGGTAAGAAGGGTATAAAGGCTAAGACTGATGGTGAAGTTGTTCCTCAGGTTGTGAAGGCCAAGGATCTCAAGCTGAATGTTGAAAAAAATGAAAAACAAGGTGACAAGGTGACTCCTAAAGAATTGATACTCCCGGTGAGCCCACAACATTGGTGGACTTGGCTGCATGTTGAGGGTGAGGGTTGCATGTCTATTCATCTAGTGGATCAGTGTTTGATGTGTTCAACTGTGTACAGGGGTGGGTGTTAGTTGCATGTTCGGGGTGGATGCTATTTCTGCTATTCAAAATCTCTTCATTTGATCCTTTTCACTAATATTTTTCCTTGTGAGTGGTGACGTGGGTCTGCTATTGAATATTTTCCTTTGCTTGGGTTTAGCCCTTAGTTGCACGAGGCTATGGACTCATTTGGGACCGACGGTGGTTTGGTTTTTCTCTCCAGTATTTTTGAATGACTCTTTCGAATGGGCTGAGGAGTGCAGAATGTTAAGAGTTTATGGCTGCAAATGTGTCATTGGATGAGGGGTTGGGGGATGTGGATATGGCAGAAGATGGTGTTGAGGCTCCCATTTTGTTGTCTCTTGGGGTGAGTATGACTAGATCAGGTGCTCTTAAACTGCAAAATATTAATGGATTTTTGGAAAGGGCTCAAGTGCATCAAGTGGTGGTGATTCAAAATGAAGTGGTTGCAGAGGATTTAGAGTATTATAGAAAGCATGTTTTGATTTGTAAGTTTTTGGGATGAGGTTTTTTCTTCCTTTCCTTGACCCTTGGATTCAGATGATATGGAACCCAGAGGGGGATTTTGAGATTCTGTTAGCTGCAAATAATTTCTTCTTGGTGGATTTTTCATGTATCTTAGATTGAAATAAGGCTTTTGAGGACAGCCCGTATTTTTTTAATCAAGTTGGATTGTTCATAAAACCATGACATGCAGGCTCTAATTTGGTGGAAGAGTTTTGTCCAAGGTCCCGATTTGGGTTCACCTTCCTCAATAGCCACTTGAATGTTGGAGGAGATATATACTGCTGTCTATTTCCATGTTGTTGGGAAAACCGATTGGAACCTCTCAACAGACTCTGGAGAAGAGACTATTTTCATATGCATGTGTGTGTGTGGAGATTAATTTGAGTTAGCCTTTGCCTGACTCTATTGATCTGACAATGGGGTCTAGTTCTTGGACTCAACCGCTAGATTATGAAACTTTGTTGTTTATGCCATGAGTATGGCCATCTTCAGAGGAAGTTTCCACAAGATCCTGGTGTAGGTAACTTAGGTAACAAGATGGCTCCATCAAATCTAGGGTCTGAAAAGGGCAAAGAGCCCATGCATGGGGTGATTCCGGAGAAGGATGGGTTTGTGCCTATTAGGTCTAGAAACAAAGGTTGTGGGAAAAAAGAGGACTTATTAGGACCGCCAGGAGGAGGGGATTTTTAATAGGTTTGATGTGTTGGATGATTTAGTTCATGGGGAAGGGGTATCTCTTGACATGCTTATGGATGGTCCCAATTTTATTGCTTATAATCTTGAGCCTATGGAAGTTACATCTCCGGATCTTGGCTCTATGGAGGCTCCCAGGGAAGTGAACGATTCTTTGGCTCCCTCCCATAAAGTTGGGCTTGGGGATCCTTGTGAGTTAGCTGGTACTTCTTTGGTCTTTGTTGCTATTGGTGCTAGCCCTACTGGAGGTTTGGGTTATGGTGTCTCTAACAATAGTAAATCACTTGCTTCTTCCTCTATTTTGGGTGTGCAACAAAAGCCCCTAAAAAAGAGTGCTCCTGATAAGTCCTTGAAGGTGGGTAGGAAGAAAGATCAGGAGAAAGTTAAGCTAGTTGGTGAGACATTGGTTGAATTTGGGTTGGTGAAGACATTGGATACTCACTTCCCTCACCCTTTGCGATGATTGTGCTATCATGGAATGTGAGGGGTATGAATATCATCCCTAGACAAAAGGCTATTTAGGACTTGGTTCGTGCTCATTCTCTGGATTTGGTTTTCCTTCAGGAGACAAAGTTATCTATGAATAGTATGCTCCAAAATGCTTCTAAGGTTTGGAATAGAGGGTTATGTTAGTGTGTGGGTGCGCAAGGGAGCTTTAGAGGTATTTATTGCTTTTGGGATCCTCTATGAATCTCTCCTATTTGGTGGGCCTTTAGTAGATTCTCCATATCTCTTGTTGTGATCTATTGTGAGACAGGGCAAAGAGTTTTTCTTTCCAAAATTTATTCCCTGATAGATGCTCCTAGTAAGATTCTTTTGTCATCTCATATCAATTTTTTGAGATAATTAGATCCCTTTCTTCCCTAGATTATGGCAAGGGATTTCAATGCAATTGCATCTCATGAGGAGAAAATGGGGGGAGTTCCTCATCTGGACCCCTCCTCTGATCTTCTTAGGGAGAATTTGGCTTGGCTTCAGTTGGTGGATATTAAACCTTTGAATGGCATGTTTACTTTGAATAATAGGAGGCTAGGGGATAAATCCATTTCTAAAAGATTAGACACGTTTCTGGTTTCTAGTTTTTGGGTTGGTGACAAGTAGTTGTCAAGTTCAAAAATATTAGATTGGTGGGGATCATATCATTGGCCAATTAAATTCTCTGCCCATCTAGTTGGCGGCTCTAGGAAACAAACCTTTACATTTCACCTTATGTGGCAGAAGGAGGAGAGTCTCCTTGGCTTGATTACTTGATGGTGGGTTGAAGGACAACCTGCTTTTGGCATGGCTATGTACTCCTTTGTGAAGAGACTTCAATATGTCAAGTATAAATTAAAACATTGGAATAAGTATCAATTTGGTAATGTGTTCCAAAAGAAAAGGGCTGCATAGGAGCGCTTGGATTATGTCATGTATGGATTATTCATTGACTTATTTAAATGCAGACATTAATTACTATGTCGAGATTTAGATAGAAATTGAATTACTATTTAATGATGGTTAAATTGAAATCGAAATGAAATTGAGATGAAATTGAAATTGAAATAAAATTATTATGATTTGAATTGTATTTATATTTATTTCGGGGTTTGTCATTACTGATGATAAATTGAGTGCAAGTTAACATAGGAACAGGTGAACAAGATGGAAGGCGAGAACAACGATCATGTAGAGTTGTTTAGCCGATTGACATTTACGAATAGATGGGATCTCACACACTCACATAAATAAATATTTTAATGTATTTTGCATTTATCATGCTTGCAAATTGAAAATCTAGTTTTAATGAAATTTCTCAAAATTGTGAAATATGCATGTGATTTAAAAGATCATTTAGTTAAAATTGATGAATTTGACTTAAATTAAAATGATTAGATTGATTGTTTAAATATTTTATTATTATTTGGAAATAATAAGTTTGAAATTTAGAAATTTAAATGCAATAGATTGAATTTTGAAATTTGTTTAAAATATAATTAAATAAAGTATTTTTGAAATTAAATGCTTTTTAAAATTGAAATTATGAAATGAATGTATTTTTAAATTCTAATATTGAATTAAAATATAAATATAGCTAAATGGCAATTGAAAAAAAAACTCACGTACACTTGGATTCTTGATTGAAAAATTTAAACTTCAGTTAAATATGGTGGAAGAAAATATCTAAATTCTTTGAGAGGCATTCAAAATTGAGACTTAGAGTTTTGGAATTTGGAACTCGAGATCATGGAGTAAAAGGTGGATCTGATTTCCTTGTTTTTATCAATGCATGAAAGAAAAAAAAAGAGATATACAGAATAAATCCGAAATGGAAAGGGGACACAAAATTTGGGAAAATCTAGACTATGAAATTTATTTCGAATGAAAGGCAAAGGGAGAATTTCTCATTTTTAATGATCTTACCATACATTTCCCTTCACCCACGCACATGAAAATTCAATGAAGATCACCTAGTAAGGAAGCACATGCAGTGAGGAGAGGATTCTTTGTACCCAACCACTGGGAGAGTCTTAGTTTCCATGCAGGAAGGAGGGAGGAGACACCCACGTTGTAGGAGGAGTGACAGGAAACAAGGAGTAAGAGGCACACACAACATAGTGAAGGAGGCACTGCAGGAAGAAAGGAAAGGAGACTCCAGTTTGGACACCCCATGCAGAGGACACAAACCCATGCAACAGAGAGGGAGTGGATAATATAACTCTCCCACGCGACCTGTTGGGAGGTGCGTAGGGTGATAACACCTCATGGCTCCCACACTCCATGCAATAGGGATAAGGATCCCCTATACCACATGGCCTCCAAAGGTATTTCTTCCCACCACTTTCATCAATCAGTGACAGAGGAGGCAGCATGGATCTCCTCACATAATCTTTGCAGCCATTAAGACTTTTTCATCATATGCCCATGTAGGTCTCTAATTTCATATTACCAGTCACTCCACAAGTAACAGTGAAAGGAATGAAAGCTACATGAAGAAAGAAGAAAGCAGTAGTCTAAGAATTCAACAATAGAGATTAAATAAACATAATATATAGAGGAAGCACAACAATCACTTCTAGAATTCAGATATTACCAGGTAGGATTTGATTGCAAATTTATTCTTTTACATTTTATTGAATTGTAAATAAACCAGACTGTAAGTTTTCTTTCAGATTATTAAACATTTTAGAAACATAAGATTTTAGAAAATTCTGATGTTGAAATCACAAATAAATAGATGGTTCAAAACATACTTTATGTATTTTCCAGATTATTAGACAAGATTAGAAACCGAAGAAATTGGGAAATTTAGATTGGAATTATAAATTAAAATAGTGAAATAAATTTGGGGAAAATCTTTAAATCTAGAAATAATATCTTTTTTATCATTTTAGAAAACAAAATAATCTTGAACAAAAAATAGATTTAATTTTGCTAATAGAAAATAATGTTTGAAGACTGAAAATAAAAGACATAGATTATTGAAAACTTGAAAATTTCACCTTTAAGCGAAATTGTCAAAACTAAAACTAATAAATTAGTTATTTTTAATTTGATAAACGATTATGATTTATTCTCTCAAAACTGAAAATAAAACGTTTAAACTTGAGATTTGATTTATTTTGAAAACATCGAGAACGATATTGAAACAACATTAATTAATGAAAGTATGAACGAATGAATGTGTACTCTTTTAATTTCTATTTTTATATGTAATTATTTAACAACCTTATTGATTATTTAATACTCAATTTAAAATATTGACTTTATGACTTTTACAAGTTTGAACAATGGAAAGAAGTTCTTTTTAAACTGTTTTTCGTTTTAAACCATGTTTCCAGTTTGATGTTTTGAAAGATTGCAAAAGATTGTATTTGACTATTTAGACCATGCAAGAATGATAGATAATTCTGCATGATATGTTTTTGGGAAAGTTACCTTCCGGGATGGGTGCCGAATATGGGTAAATAGAGAGTGTAGTTTTGCTTTTCCAAAACTTCTTTTATTGTCGTGCATGACATTTTACTTGGCCAAGTAATTTAAGTACCATTGAAATAGATGGATTTATTGAACTCTCTACCATATCCTAGAATTGAACTTGCTTATTTCTTAAATGAATTAGAAAAATGAAAATGCTTGTGGATTACTAGTAGTACTAGGCATGCACCAAATTCCATCTTACTCGTAGACTGCTTTTTGCTAAGCAATTCATGCAAGGTCGGGTATTTCTTGATTGACTAAGAAATTTTGGGGAAGAATAAGCTTCGAGGTTGGGTGGAAAAAGTGCCCGATCCTTGTTCTCGTCTTCTTGTTGAATATTTTCTTTTGGATGGAAGATCGACGGACTGCATCTTATTTTATGGTTTATTATTCTTGATATATGTAATGACAAGCTTATGGAAACTAAATGCCTAAGTCTTGAATTGTAACTAATATTATTATCATTCATTGTATTTATAATTGGAATTGTGTAATTCGACACTTGTATGATTTAGACTGAGTTGTAATGAAATTATCTTATCGACTTTTATGTCGTTGTTTTATAATTCGACTAGTTCTTTGATGTCTGAATGAATGAGATGATGACTTTATTTTGAATATAATGGATCTTATTTAAATAAATTGTCGATGTTGTTTTAAAGAGATTTCCACACTTTACATTTCTTATCAGAGCAACTAGGTTCTGCACTACAACCTATGAGCTCATTACGCAATAATTCATAAACCTTATCAGAGGATGAAGGTTGAAAAGTTCTTGTGCCAGATTAGAAAGAGAAAAGAACTTAAGGAAGTGAAAAAAAATAAGAAGATTTAAGTTTCAGTAACTCGGGTAATTTGGGACTAGTTAAAGATTCGTCCCTAGAATCAAATTACCTAAACCAACAACTTATGATAAAACCTAGGATTGTGGAAGTTTATGCAATCAAGTTATATAGTAAGGTTAGAAAGAATAACCTGTACATACATAACTCTAAGGAAAAGAGAATGAGTAGGAATGAGATAAATTGAACTGAGATAGTATCAAGGAATTGAGAAAAGACTAGAACAGTTAGAAGAAACAATCAATGAGGTTATTGAAGTCTTGGAATCAAACAACCTATGAATAATGGTTCCAAAAGGGAAAAGAAATGCAACATCGCTTTATGTGTCAAGACACTAGAAATTGCAAGGAAAGCAACACTTTGAATTAAGAAGTACAACAACAAAAGAGGTTTGTGGGTATGGATATTCCTCCACTAATAAGGATATTAGAAAGAAGATAAAATGTATTTTTTGCTGAATATTCATTGGATATCTTACTCAATGATCCAATATGTTGAATCTGTGAGATAAAGAAAACAATAAAAAATATAACTTTGAGAAAAGTGTAAATAAGGTATGCCATGAGATAAAAGACAACAACGAAAAGTCAATAAGAAGGAATGACAAAAAAAATTTCAAGGAAGCAAGTAAATTACTAAAAATTTCAATGTAAGAAGAACGAAAGTTGTGGAAACACTAAGTAGGTGGAAGAAAGAGAGTGAATTGACTCAAGTTAAGTACCCCACCCAACGAAACTTGGTTATGACTTCTTTTCAAGTCATTAGGACAATTAAGTCATACATTTTATGACCACAAGGGGAAAAGGAAAAATGGAAAGGTTAAGAATTATGATTTGTATACCTTATGATTATTTGATCTAAAGATCAAGGATATTATTATTAATGTCATAGAAAAGGATAGGCAGATAAATGGATCATGATAAGGAAAGATCTAAGAGACTCACGATTGGAAGAAAGTGTCTCTATACTCCTATATACTTTATAAAGAGAATTTAATAATGATGTTATTTTGATATGAAATATATTCATGTCATGAAACAACTTGATATTGAAGCTCATAATGCTAAGAAACCTAAGGACAAGAAAAAGGTTGGCTATTTAAGCCATTGAGATGAAGTGTAAAATAAAGTAAGATGTGATGTTAGGTGAACCACACCAAAATCTCCTTCTAAGAATGATTAAATCACTTAATCACTACCTTAATTTTTAATGGAACCTTGGGTTAAAGATAACCTATGTGGGACAAGAAGTTTATTCAATAAAGAGAAATATCTAATGATGAGACTAAAACCTATTAAAATTTGGATTACGTATTGGATTATTCTTTATATACCTATAAGTAGGAATTAAAATTGAATGAGTTGTACATTGGGACTTGGCTAGCCATATAAAGTGGAGAAATCTATAAGCAATCAAACTAGTCAACAATTAAGGATTTCATCCTTAGAATTGGAAGGGAATACTAGGTTAAGATTTTCCCACGCGATTGAATATCATTAGAGATAATGAAACCTTACAAAGATAGAAGCATAGGAGAGATGCCTAGTAAGATAAAGGAAGTCGTATTATTGAAAAGACTTTATTTTAAGTAGCTCCTATATTACAAGAGAAAAATTTTTAGAAGGAAGCATCTATTGTCATGACAAAATATCATGGAATTTTCACTTAGCAAGAAATGCTAAAAATGCTTATGAAGAAGAACATCAGAATTGTTACTTGTGCTCAAAATGGATTTTTGAAGTAGAGACTCTCCTATAAAATTAAGGAATCATGGAGTTGAATTTTTATGCTTGTAATTAGATATGCAATTAAATTTGTTATTACCTAGAGATCAATGTGATTGAACGAGGATTAATACTCAAAAAGTAGTACCGGATTAAATCAGGAAATTAGATTGAGTGAAAGGATGAATTACAATTTTGAAAATAATCCAAAGACAAAAGAAAAGAAAAGGTATGGATGTCTTGGGATAAGTGGGAATTACCTTTTTAAAACCTATAACCTTTACAGGAAGAATAATAATGGCTGAAGATCAAAATAGGTTATCACTTAGTCAAAGGATAGACTATTGTTGGATATAAAAGAATCTATTTGTCCAAAATTTGAAAGATTCGAGAATGAAACGAGGAAAATAATGTTAGAGTTAGAACATCAGATTGACAAAGAGAATTATCAGATAAGGATCCACTATCAACTAGAAGAAGATAGAGTAAGAAGCTGCATGAAATGTAGTAAGGAATATCTAGTATGCCAGGAAATGAAGACCATAAGTCCTTATTGGTAGGACATGTAACTCTCTTGAGATTCTAGAAGGAAAATGGTAGAACACAAGAAAAATTGATATGTCTTTGATTAGTGGGAATAACATAATATTCTAGTGGATGGACTCATCATGAAACCAACAGTTTTTGGAAACTCGACTTATAGGTTTTGGCCCTAAATAATATATTGTGGTTAACTAGTTGCTTAGTAAATCTGGAAAGTTAGTTCACTTTAGCAATTAATGATAAGGTTGTGAAAACCAAAATCATACCATGAGACATTCATTTGAATAGATGTGGTTTATATTATTTTAGTCAAACAAGTAAATGGTGGACTAAATCTTGAATGATTTGTAAACTTCTAAAATTAATGTTTGGACAATCATATGGAATGAAAGGAAACTCTATTAAAGATTAAAAAAGGCTTGGATATAACCATGGACTTGATAAAATTTCAAAAAGGAAATTATAGAATGAAGTGATCGATGAAATTTAATTAATAATAAAGTTTAAGTGTGGAGTAGTATTAAAAATTGATAACTGTCTAGGAGCAAAGTTATGCTCGAGATAGACAATTAATTAAAGGTAAAGTACTTTATGGTAAGTATAATGAATGTGTAATTGGCGGATGGACTCGGATTATGAGTTGTATAACAATGTAATTCAAAGGAAAGGATTGGACCCACAATGTATTGTACAATACATTGACATTCATCTTCCATTTGGGTTATACTAAGGATAAATGCATGAACCAATGAATTCCAATCACTAAGTATAGTTATATATTATGTATTAGATGTATTTATATAATAAAGCTCTTGGGAGAGTAAGTATGTGTAAAGCATACAAAATTTCCCTATGTGATAGTAAGGACACTTGAAGCAAGGTCTAGAAAGGACAAGATTGTTGCATAGGAGGAATGTTTTGTAAATCTTACGTATTTTTGGAAATCATCAATTTGGCTGCAAGATTGGTGGGACCCTTTGATGTACTGGAAGTCATTAATCTAGTTGCAAATAGACTAGCGTTAACAAAGATAGTACCCAGTATAAGGTTCAGTGGGACCAGTATACTGAGGACAGTGCTACATGGGAGGATTCTGAGATGATAGACCATCATTTTCCTCATTTGCTTTCATAGATTAGCATTTGTTTTGTGTGGAGATACTTGATACTCTAGATTTGATTCACATGTTGTGAACTTTGATAGCGTGGATGCTACTATATTTTCTTATGCTTATGATGGAGAACTATGTTGTTAGTTACTATTTCATTATGCTTGATTGAGATACTATGCTTTACCTATTGAGATACTATGTTTACTGATTGAGATAGTATGTTTTAATGATAATGATGATGTTATTCTTATTGAATGACTAATAAGACATTGAGACGATGTTTCTTCCAAGAGGGGAAGGATGTCACGTATGGATTCTTCATTGACTTATTTAAATGAAGACATTAATTACTATGTCGAGATTTAGATAGAAATTGAATGATTATTTAATGATGGTTAAATTAAAATTGAAATGAAATTGAAATCAAAATGCAATTATTATGATTTGAATTGTATTTATATTTATTTTGGGGTTTGTCATTACCGATGATAAATTGAGTGCAAGTAAATGCAAGAATAGGTGAACGAGATGGAAGGTGAGAACAATGATCAGGTAGAGTTGTTTAGCCGATTGACGTTTATGAATAGATAGGATCTCACACACTCACATAGATAAATATTTTAATGTATTTTGTGTTTATCATGCTTGCAAAATGAAAATCTAGTTTTAATGAAATTTCTCAAAATTGTGAAATATGCATGTGATTTAAAAGATCATTTAGTTAAAATTGATGAATTTGACTTAAATTAAAATGATTAGGTTGATTGTTTAAATATTTTATTATTATTTGGAAATAATAAGTTTGAAATTTAGAAATTTAAATGCAATAGATTGAATTTCAAAATTTGATTAAAATATAATTAAATAAAGTATTTTTGAAATTAAATGCTTTTTAAAATTGAAATTATGAAATGAATGTATTTTTAAATTCTGATATTGAATTAACATCTAAATATAGCTAAATGGAAATTGAAAACAAAACTCACGTACACTTGGATTCTTGATTCAAAAATTTAAACTTAAGTTAAACATGGTGGAAGAAAATATCTAAATTCTTCAAGAGGCATTCAAAATTGAGACTTAGAGTTTTGGAATTTGAAACTGGAGATCATGGAGTAAATGGTGGATCTAATTTCCTTGTTTTTATCAATGCATGAAAGAAAAACAAAAGAAATATACAGAAGAAATCTGAAATGGAAAGGGGACACAAAATTTGGGAAAATCTAGACTATGGAATTTATTTTGAATGGAAGGTGGAGGGAGAATTTCTCATTTTTAATGATCTTACCATGCATTTCCCTTCACCCACGCCCAAGCAAATTCAGTGAAGATTACCCAATAAGGAAGCATGCGTAGTTAGGAGAGGATTCTTTGCACACAACCACTAGGAGAGTCTTAGTTTCCATGCAGGAAGGAGGGAGGAGACACCCACATTGTAGGAGGAGTGACAGGCAACAAGGAGTAAGAGGTGCGCACAACATAGTGAAGGAGGCACTGCAGGAAGAAAGGCAGGGAGATGCCAGTTTGGACACCCCACACAGAGGACACAAAGACCCACACAATAGAGAGTGAGTGGAGAATATAACTCTCCCATGTGGCCTATTGGGAGGTGCGTACAGTGAGAACACCTCATGACTCCCACACTCCATGCAGCAAGGGTAAGGATCCCCTATACCACGTGGCCTCCAAAGGGATTTCTTCCCACCACTTTCATCAATCAGTGACAAAGGATGTAGCGGGGATCTCCTCACATAATCTTTGCAGCCATTAAGACTTTTTCATCATACGCCCAAGTAGGTCTCTAATTTCATATTACCAGTCACTCCACAGGTAACAGTGAAAGGAATGAAAGTTACAGGAAGAAAGAAGAAAGAAGAAAGAAGTAGTCTAAGAATTCAACAGTAGAGATTAAATAAACAAAATATATAGAGGAAGCATAAAAATCACTTCCAGAATTCAAATATTACTAGGTAGGATTTGATTGCAAATCTATTCTTTTAAATTTTATTGAGCTATAAATAAACCAGACTGTAATATTTTTTCTTTCAAATTATTAAACAGTTTAGAAACAAAAGATTTTAGAAAATTCTAATGTTGAAATCACAAATAAACAGATGATTCAAAACAGACTATGTATTTTCCAAATTATTAGACAAGATTAGAAACCGAAGAAATTGGGAAATTCATATTGGAATTATAAATTAAAACAGTGAAATAAATTTGGGGAAAATCTTTAAATCTAGAAAAAATTTTTTTTTATCATTTTAGAAAACAAAATAATCTTGAACAAAAAATAGATTTAATTTTGCTGACAGAAAATAATGTTTGAAGACTGAAAATAAAAGACATGGATTATTGAAAACTTGAAAATTTCACCTTTAAGCGAAACTGTCAAAATTGAAACTAATAAATTAGTTATTTTTAATTTGATAAACGATTATGATTTATTCTCTCAAAACTGAAAATAAAACATTTAAACTTGAGATTTGATTTATTTTGAAAACATCGAGAACAATATTGAAACAACATTAATTAATGAGAGTATGAATGAATGAATGTGTACTCTTTTAATTTCTATTTTTATATGTAATTATTTAGCATACTGGAGTTACACCTTCATTTAACAACCTTATTTATTATTTAATACTCAATTTAAAATATTGACTTTATGACTTTTACGAGTTTGAACAATGGAAAGAAGTTCTTTTTAAACTATTTGTGTTTTAAACCATGTTTCCAGTTTGATGTTTTGGAAGATTGCAAAAGATTGTATTTGACTGTTTAGACCATGCATGAATGATGGATAATTCTACATGATACGTTTTTGGGAAAGTTACCTTCCGGGATGGGTGCCGAATATGGGTAAATAGAGAGTGTAGTTTTTCTTTTCCAAAACTGCTTTTATTGTCGTGCATGACATTTTACTTGGCCAAGTAATTTAAGGACACTTGAAATAGATGGATTTATTGAACTCTCTACCATATCCTAGTATCGAAATTTCTTATTTCTTAAATGAATTGGAAAAATTAAAATGCTTGTGGATTACTAGTAGTACTAGGCATGCACCAGATTCCATCTTGCTCGTAGACTACTTTTTGCTAAGCAATTTGTGCAGGGTCGGGTATTTCTTGATTTACTAAGAAATTTTGGGGAAGAATAAGCTTCGAGGTTGGGTGGAAAAAGCACCTGATCCTTGTTCTCATCTTCTTGTTGAAGATTTGATTTTGGATGGAAGATTGACGGACTGCATCTTCTTTTATGCTTTATTATTCTTGATATATGTAATGACGAGCTTATGGTGACTAAATGCCTAAGTCTCGAATTGTAACTGATATTATTATAATTCATTGTATTTATAATTGGAATTGTGTAATTCGACACTTGTATGATTTAGACTGAGTTGTAATGAAATTATCTTATTGACTTTTATGTCATTGTTTTGTAATTCGACTAGTTCTTTGATGTCTAAATGAATGAGATGATGACTTTATTTTGAATATAATGGATCTTATTTAAAGAAATTTTCGATGTTGTTTTAAAGAGATTTCTGCTCTTTACATATTATATTACTAGGAAGATTCGAGATCATGGTCTTAATATGGATTTGAGGAGGTTAGAGGATAGGTCGATTAAAGACCTAGAAGAATGGGAGCTTTGTGAAGAAATTTTCTGGAAACAAAAGGCTCGTAATGTTTGGCTTCAAGAAGGGGATAGGAATATCTCCTTTCATAACTTGGTAAAGGCCGGAAGACAAGGTAACATTATTTCTTCTCTTCGCTCTCTTGAGGGTTTTGTTCTTTCTTCCTCATTGGAGATTTCTAGGGAGGTGGTCCACTTTTTCTCTGGTCTCTTTTCTGAAGATACCCTACCTAATTGTGAGGAGGAAGCTTCTATCTTGGCTTGTATTCCTCCTTTGGTGACTATAGATATGAATACCTCTCTTCTTAAACCTATTTCTTTGAAGGAGTTGGAGGAGGTGGTGTTTCACCTAAAAAAAGGGAAGGCTCTTGGTCCAAATGGGTTTCCAGCAGAGTTCTTTCAAGAATTTTGGGGAGTAATCAATCTTGATTTGTTGGAAGTTCTGCAGGAATCTTTAAGGAATAAGAAAATGTTGAGAGCCATGAATGCCAAATTCCTTACTCTCATCCCAGAATGTGAGGGCGTTGATTCTCTAGATCTTTTTCGACCAATTGCTTTGTGTAATGTGGTGTATAAAATCATCACAAAGCTAATTGTTGAGCATCTGAAGCCATGGCTGGATAAGTTGATCTCGGAAGAACAAGGGGGTTTAGTTGTAGGTAGAAAAATTCTTGATTGGATATTTATTGCAACTGAGACTATTCATTTCATAGCCTTTTTGAAGGAAAAATCCATGTTTATAAAGTTGGACATGGCTAAGGCATATGACAAAGTTAAATGGGGTTTCTTGACCAAACTTTTGGGAGCCTTTGGGTTTAGTAGGGAGTGGATTGATTGGGTTATGAGCTATGTGATGATTTCCTCCTTTGTTCTTATAAATCGAGAGGCTTCTGATCTATTTGGTGCTTGTAGAGGTCTTCAGTAGGGGGATCCCTTATCCCCTTACTTGTCCATCGTAATGGCTGAAGTTTTGGGGAGGCTCATTAAGTCTCGACTTATGGATGGGCTCATTCAAGGTTGGAAATGGACTAACCCTCTCCCTCCTCAAACATATCTTTAGTTTGTGGATGATTCGACTTTGATGGGTGTTGCTAAGGTGGCTGAAGTTGTTGCTTTTCGACAAATGTTGGATTTTTACTTGGCTACCTTTGGTCAAAGCATAAATGAAAGTAAGTCCTTCATTTATTTCTTTAATACCGCCATGCTTATTCAACAATGTATTTCTAGGATTTTAAGGTTTTAGGTGGGAAATGTTCCCTTTATCTATCTTTGTATCCCTTTGAATGTGCACCCACTACCTTGGAATTTGTAGTAGGATGTGATTGATAAATTTTGAGGGCTAGTTTGTCACTGGACCTATAGATGTCTATCTATGACTGTTAGAGTTACTTTGTTGAAGTCTATGGTGTAGGACTTTCCTATATATAGATTCTTTGTGATGACTACTCCCTCAAGTTTCATCAAATATTTTGAGGGGCTCTGTAGGTAGTTTCTTTGGTCAGGTAATCTACTATCAAGAAAGTGGAGTCTAATTAAGTGGGAAGTTTTTTGTTGACCAAAGCAAGATGGTGGTTTGGGATTGCATAGGGTAGATTGGAATGGGAAATCTTTGGCTGCTAAGTTGTACTGGAGATGGTGTTCACACTAGCATCAGTCTTGGGCCAGGATCCTTACCTTCAAGTACCTTGGGGGGGTGGATGGTGTTGAAGTTCCTCTATTTAGTCTTTTGGGGAAAGGTTCTATGATCTGGGATACTCTCAAGAGGGGAGCCAAGCTGGTTAAACAAGGCATATTTTGGATCTGTAACAATGGTTTTGATGCCCATTTTTGGCATGACTCATGAGATGGATTCTTGGCTAGTCTCTACTCGCACCCGCACTTGGAGGACTTATGTAGGATTTTCGTTCAGGCTGGTTGGAGTAGAGTGATGGATTTCAAAGCCCCTTAGGCTTTGGTGCAAACTATCATCTATTAGTGGAAGGATATGCAAGAGTGGCCACTAGGTGGATCTTTGGAGGATAAGAGGGATTTATCATCTATTCTGGCTGCTAGAGTCTATTTCTCTCTCCGGGAGAGGGATGTGCTAGCTTGGGGCCCAATCCAAAAGGGAAGTACAATGTTTCTTCAGGGTATGGTGTTTTGGAAAAAGAGGCCTTTGGCAATGATGAGGTTCCTTGGTGGGAAAATATTTGGAATAAATTCTCTTGGCCAAAATGTAATTTATTTTCTTGGTTAGTGGTGCATGGTGGGTGCTTGACTTGGGATAACCTTTGTTAATGACGCTTCCAAAGTCCATCATTATGTTTTCTTTGTTTAAAATATGTTGAGACTATTTCTCATCTTTTCTTTTAGTGCCCCTTTGCTAGGACTATTTGGCATTTTTGGTGGGGGCCTAGAATTTTCCATGCAAGCATATCTCTTCTCTTGATGAGTTTTGGAGGATCACTGGGTCCATTATGGTGAAGACTTATTTTTTGCACATAGCATGGCCTATTGGTCCCAATATGATTATTTGGCACATTTGGTTGAAGCGCAACCGAAGGATCTTTATGGATAAGAAGTTGCTGGTAGGGAAAGTCTGGACTCATATTCTTAGGGCCTTGTAGGAGACATTATATGCTAAATGTGACTTGTTAGTTCTGATGGATCTAGAAGATACTGGAGTTATTCATAATTTTGAGATTGATATTGGAGGTATTGGAAGGTCCAATATTGGTCGAGCCAGATGTTCTAGAGGGAAGGTCTTTAGGGGGGCATTGGATGCTTCCTCGCACTGGTGTTTTGAAAATCAATACGGATGGGTTGGCAAGGGGTAATTTGGGACATGCTAGCATTGGAGGCATGGGTAGAGATAGCTCTGGGGTGGTTGTTTTCTTCTTTTCAAAATATAGGGGGCAACACTCTAATAAACTTATGGAGGCCTTGGCAATTATTTTGGATTTAAAGATGACATATGCCCTTGGTTGGAAAAGGATTATCTATGAGTCAGATTCTCTGATGGTGTTGGAATTGATAAATAGACGAAATTTTAAGGAGGTTAGTTTGTAGCTTGCGATGGTGGCTAAGAAAATCACAAGTCTAGGAGAATTACTAGAGTTTTCTACCTACTCTCATATCCCTCAGGAATGGAATAAGGTGGCTGGCAGATTGGCCAAATGGGCTTCTCAAAAGAATGGGACTTGGTTGGTGGATGATTGGGAAATTTTACCAAGGGACCTTGCCTAGGATTTAGAGGATTAGGTTACTGAGGATGTAAGATGTTGCATAAACACTTCTTGATTGCATGTTTGTTGGTTCTTGACCCTTTTTGGGATCTTTCTTGCTTTATGATTTGTACTACTCTTGTTGATTAATAAAGTTTTTACCCTCTTTTTATTAATAATAATAAAAAGAATTGATACTCCCTAAATTACCATCATATTATCCTGTAGATATGTCCCAAGTGTTGTCTCAAGTTAAAATTATAGTTCCACTATTAGAAATGATGAGAATTGATGAGAATAAGGATAATACAATTGCTTTTATCAACAGTGTTGCCATGGGTGGTAAGGATACAATGGTCATTGATCAATCTGAATCAAGTAAAAGATAAGAGAAGAATGAAGAGGTGTAGGTAGTGATAAATGAAAAACCTAAAATATATTTAGGAACTACTATTACTAGAAACCCAAGCTAAGTCAATCCATTCTTTCTAAGCCTCATCATTGATGGGAAGTTGCTTAGGAACTACATGATCGATTCAGGGGCCTCAAAAAATCTAATGCTAGTAAAAATCATGGAAGAAATGGGTCTGAAGGTTGATAGAACTTATGAGAAGTGTTATGATATGCACTTGATAGAGGTCCCTATTATAGGAGTAATTAAAAAAGTTCCATACAAATTGGTAGTTTTCCCTGAAAATGAATTATTTATAAGTATTATAGTGGTAGACATCCCACCAACCTATGGGATGTTATTATCAAGATAGTGGAGTGATTCCATGGGTGGGAGTATACAGTGTGATCTATCATTTTCCACCTTTTCTATTGACCAAAAGGATGTCAAGATTGTAAGGGAACCAAGAATTTGTCACATGATTGAATATGTTGAGGAACTAGTGAGAATTAATTTTGTGAATACTAGTTTGGATACTTTTCAGGTTGAAGAATTGAAGCAAGAAGAAGATGACAATTCTGCACTAGATAATAGGGAAATCTTGGGTACAGAACAAGAGGATGCCCTCTGGACCATGTATTTTGATGGAGCTTGTTCCAAGGAAGGCTCGGGTGTAGGGTCATCCTCATCTCTCCATAAGGTTAAATATTCAAATACTCCTTGTTGAAATCTGCTTGCACCAATAATGTAGCTGAATATGGGGCTCTGTTACTTGGTCTGAAATTAGCCTCAAAGTATGGTATTAAGATGTTAGAAGTGTTAGGAGACTCTGAATTGGTTGTTTCCCAAGTAAGATCAAAATTTGTTTCCAAGAATAAAAGGTTTAAACAATATAAAAATGCAGGTTGGGATACCATTGAAGCCTTTGATGCTTTTAACATAGACTGGATAGAGAGGGGACTGAATGTCAGGGAAAAATTATTAGCTAATATTGTTTTTAGATTAGATGATACCACTTTTGATGACATCTCAAAAATAGAAGTGTGAACTCGGCCTGTAGTTCCATATAATATTTCCAATTGTCAAGTATTTTATGATGACAATGACATCCTAAAATTTATGCATTGCATAGATCAATATGATAGCCAGGAAATTGATTTTGGCTCATTAGTGGTTGAGGTTGATGGAAAAAAACATTACTTGGGAAGGAAGTAATCCAATTAAAGACCAATAAGATCCCCAAGGGACTGGTTGCATTGGAAAGGGTCTTTGATGGCCCTGACAAGTCAAATATTAGACACACATCTGCCCATAGGGAAGATTTGGAAGCAATAAATCTTGGAATAGAGAATTCTCCCAAAATAGTGTGTATAGGCAAGAAGATGAAACCTCATGTTATAACTATGTTGATTTCCCTATTGAGTAAATACAAAAATGTGTTTGCTTGGTCATATGATGACCTTCAGGCCTACAGGTAGGATTTTTTTTAGCATGAGATACCTTTGAAGCCTAATGAAAAACCATTAAGGTAGAAGCAGAAGCCAATTAATCCCACATTGCAGTAAAAAATGTAGGAAGAACTTACAAAGTTAAGAGATGCTAGAATTATTAAGCCTATAAGGCATTCTTCATGGGTTTTGAACTTAGTTCCAATGAGAAATAAGAATGGTGATTTGAGGCTTTGCGTAGACTTTAGAAATTTAAATGTGGCTTCTCTAAAGGATAATTATCCACTATCTAATATGGAGGAAATGTTGCAAAAAGTGATAGCATGTGAATTATTATCAAAGATGGATGGATTTTTAGGTTATAATCAAGTCATGGTGAAGGAATCAAATCAATATAAAACTGCATTTACAATACCATGGGGGACATATGTATATGTAAGGATTCCATTTAGATTGATTAATGTTGGTGCCACATTTTAGAGAGCCATTGATGTGGCTTTTTCTAGCTTCATTGATTTATTTCTTGCCATTTATCAATATGATCTTACTGCCCACAATAAGAAAGAAGAAGATCACTACAATCATTTGGAAAAAATATTTATTATAGCCTTGGAATATGAGATTTCCCTGAATCCCAAGAAATGTTAGTTTGGGATTAAAGAAAGGAAACTTATAGGTCACATCATGTCAAAATTGATAAGGTCCCACAACCAAAGAATGCCAAGGGGATTCAATCCTTCTTTGGTCAAATTTATTTCTTGATGAGGTTTGTCACCAGTTTTATAGAAATCTCTAGGCCAATATCAAAGATGTTAAAGAAGGGCGAGAAGGTGACCTGGTTAGAAGAAACATCACAAGCTTTCCAAGCCATTAAAGAAGCACCTATCCTTAGGTCCCATGATCATTCAAAACCTTTTCAATTATTTTCCTTTGCTTCATTTCATATAGTGGCAGGGGTATTGTTGCAGATGAATGATGACAGTTTTGAGCAACCTATTGCATTCTTCAGTAAGTCCTTGCAAGTTTTTGAGTTCAAATATGATGTGATTGAAAAGTAGGCACATGTCTTAGTAAAGGATTTTAAGAACTTTAGACCGTATCTGATCGGGGCAACTATTGTGGCATATGTCCCAAGTGTAGCGGTCAAGGATATTTTTACTCAACATCAGACCACAAGTCAAAAGTGTAGATGGATTAATAGAATATAGGAGTTCAACATCGATATCCAAATTATGAAGTTGGTGATAGGTCAAGGTCTGGTAAGATTGATCGATGTGACCAACCTAGAAGTGAATTATATCAATCAGATTGAACATGAGAATGTTGCACCCATATGTGATATGCAGACCTTTGGATGGTATAGGAGAATAGTGGAATACCTGTAGAAATTGCAATTCCCTGAAAGAATGCCCAATAATGAAAGAACTCTCAAGCTGTAGGCTATTAAATATGTTATTATTGATGGTGAGATTTGGTGGAGGAGCCCAAAGGGTATACTACTCAGATGTGTAGATGGGGATCAAGCAAAAGATTTTTTTCTTGAAATGCATAAAGGAGCATGTGGAGGTCATTACATGGTCAAAACAACAACCCACAAAATATTGAGAGCAGGGTTGTGGTGGCCAACTGTATTCAAAGATGCTCACAAGTTTGTAAATAAGTATGACACATGTCAAAAATTCGTTGTTAAGCTAAAGTTCTCAGGAAACTTACCACTTAGGCCATTATTAGTGCAGGCCCCCTTTCAATAGTGGGGCATTGATTTTATTGGAAAAATTTATGAGAAGTATAGTGGAGGAAATGCATGGATACTTGTTGTGATAGACTAATTCACAAAGTGGGTAGATGCTATTCCCACAATGAAAGCAACAAGTAAAGTGGTTACTGATTTTTTGTTGAATAATATCTTGAGCATATTTGGGGTCCTAGAAAGAATAATTTTTGATAATGCAATGTGCTTTATATCTAAATATTTTATTGAATTATGTAATAAACATGGTATATCCATTTCTTATTCATCCCCATATCATCCCCAGGGAAATGGAGAAGTTGAATCCAACAATAAAAATTTGATGAAGATCATCAAATGAGTGATTTAGAAGAACAAAAAGGCATGGGATTCAAAGTCATAGCTTGCACCATGGATGGATAAAACCACTATTAAGAAGGTCATTAGACAATCCCCTTTGAATTTTGTATATGCTTCTGAAGCTAGAATACCACATAACAACTTGATAAAGATGTAAAAATTTATTCAAGAGTATGATGATGACATCTGTGATGAGATGCAACATAGGATGGAAGAGTTGATTGAGCTTGATAAAACTAGAAGAGAAGCTCATAAAATAAATGAGAGGTTGTAGCTTCAAGTAAAACATTTCTATGATAAAAGGGCCATTGATAGGAAATTTGAAATTGGATGTATGGTCTTAATGTGGAATGAAAGGGTGGAAGACAAAGGAAAACATGGGAAATTTGATCCTTTGTGGTTAGGCCCATACATAATTGCTGGCGTACATGGAGAATACTCATACTTCTTGTTGTCCCTAATAGGTGAACATCTAGAGCTTCCAATACATGGATAGTTCTTTAAGTGCTATTTCTCGTGAAATAGTTTGCGTTCCATGTACATTGTATAGTCTTGTAATTAGTGTACATAGGCTTGGTGTGTTTTCTTTTGGTTGCATTTGCTTGCCTTGTCTGGGTAGGGTCCCTATTTTTGTCTCTCTGTGTTGGTCTTCTTCACCATAAGATCTTGACTCTCACCATACCCACCAGGGGTATGCATCCCCGAGTTGGAGCCACTAGTAGAGCTTCTAAAATTTGGATAAAATTTTAGCTGGTTCCATGCATCTTAATGGTCTTTTGCTTCTATGCCAGACAAATTGGGTTTAGGGTTTTAGGTCTAATACCTTTGTTTCAATTTTCTTGTCTTAAACCCTTGATGTTATACTTTTGTGTTGACTTTTTATACCTGATTGCATTGTCTCAGTTACAACTTAAGTCATCTAGCCCATTATCTTTACCGACCCTTTAGCCTAAGCCCGTCAGTTATCTCGTGCCTTTTCATTGTTTTAAATTCTCCAAAGTCAGGAAAAATATCTCACAATTGAAAGACTTAAGTCCTAAGTCTTTAATTCCTGAGGGTCGTAATTCATCAACCTAGTCATGGCCCCATTTTATGACTAACTTTATTTGCATGTACAAAAAATCTTGTCTGTCGAATGTGATGATGCAATCCTAGCCATGCATGCACATTGCACAAGATTAAAACATTCATTTATGAAGGGCTGTGTGGTCCAAGCACTTGCGCCACATGTCCTCTTGTAGAGTGTGGTACCCAATCTCTACTATTGTGCCCGATGTTTTAAGTTGGTGAATCAATGACTGTGATGTATTGCCGGGATCAAATCTGGGCCATTGTACGCACACCATGCAAGATCTAAAATATTATTTTAAAACATGTTGCATGATCTAAATGATTGTGACACACGGATTCTTCTACCAATGAGGAAAGGAAATGTGGGGCCCTCTAATGAATGACCTGGCATCCAAATGAAAAAAAATCATCGATCGATAGACTAGCGACTAATGGTGACATAATCTGAAATGGGTTTGTCTCAATCTGAGTCATCCAATGTGCCACTTCAAGACCAAATTGATGAATATTATTCAAAATTAGAATTGCAAATGTGAGAGTCATTGCCTTTCATGCGAGTGAATCATAATTGTAGAAGAGACACCCAAAGCCACCCAAGTTCAACTTAAATGTATTGTAAGTTGAATTTTTTGCATAATTGAAGATTGTCAATGATTCAAAAGCATCTTAGAGATCGAGAAAACACATTTCAGAGTTCATCATGATCAGAATTAGGATTTTCTGACAATATAATGTTGTAATTTAAAAAACACACTTTCTCTGTGTTGTCTTTGAAAAATATTGAGTTAGGGCAAACATATATTGTTAGAATTTGTTTGTATCCTTTTAATTTCTTTATTATGGTTTGGATTTACATCAAAAATGTGAAAGCCTTGCCAAATTCTCTGAAATTGTACCCTTTAGGTTGTGCCCTAGTTTCTAGATAGAGGTGCTAGATTTTGAATATCTTTCTATCAAAACCCTAGATTATTTTAATTTTACCTTTCACCTATGGTACCGAAAACTCAAGCTTCTAGTTCAGGAACCCCAACAAGGTCTCTCTCCTAAGATATAATTGATCTATTGAAAGCCTCCACAAGAAAAAGATCCAAGGGAGTGGTTTTATTCTATGAATATTAGGTTCATGAAGGGTTAACAAATAAAATTTTTGGTATCAAGGATGCCAATTTTGCATTTCTTGGGTGGTGACTATTTCAAAACTCGTTTGGAAATAGAAATTTGGGTGTCCCTGTCTGCAATCCTCGGAGGTTAGATTTGGGAAAAGTAGTAGTTTAGAGTGTGTACATGGATGTTGATCTATTAAAGGACATTTCTTCAAGATATGACCCTGTTTCGAGAGTGATCAGGACATATGATGGTAAAGAGATGGTTAAAATAACTAGAGAAGAAATAGCATATATCATCAATCTGCATTAATGGAGTAAGGACATGATCTTGATTGACCTCCAAGTCTTCAGGGAGGAGTATAGAAAGACAAAGGTTCTTTTTAGAACGACAATGCTACACATTATTACTACAACTACTGGTTACACATTCATATTGCTACTACTGGGATGGGTAGAACAAAAAGAAAATAAAGATTGGAAAAGATGAACACAAGCCTTTCCCTATGAAATAATTTGTAAATTATTTTAAGAAGAAAATATTCTCTTTATGAAAAAACCTTGGCATTGATGCACCATCTACCATGCCAACAAACCTCATGTACATGGAAACACATCTCCAACACTCATCACATAATGTAGTCTATGAATATTCCACATATATGTTAGACAGAATGCATAAAGTTTTGATTTCCCTCAAGGCAAGAAAGGAATTGATGGGATTTGGGTGGTACTCTTTACTAATGCATATGTTCCTTTATAGAGGGGAGAGAGTTTTTAGCAAAGACATGAAATTGACAAAGAAGAAGGTTGACATTGATTTTCCCGTCCAATGTTGGACCCAAATCCTAGATAAGGATGAATCCAAATTTGACTATGTGGTGTTCAACAATGTTTTTGCCTCAAAGCTAAGGATATTTTTGGTTCATGACCCATTGAGGATTCCTAAGGATATCCATGAAATTTTGAGACCCATGGAGAAAAGGTCTAATTTGAATTTTAATCACAATTGGGGTGATATAATAACTTACCCTCACACAACTGTCTTAAAAATTTATGGCACTACTGTGAACCCTTATGTACTCCCAAGGGATGTGTCATTAAGAATAGGATTCATTAGGATCATGAGGAAATTGGGAGCATCATAGATGGAATTTTTTCCAAAGACACGAAAAAAGGGTTCATTCTTCCTTGAGTGGACAACCTTTGCAGATTTTGTGATGGTGAAAGGATGGAAGAGTTTAGAAAAATTGTTGGCACCTTACCAGTTGAAGATAGTACACCCAAGGAATCATGATCCTGAGGTTTTTATTGCTTCTTTGAGGGCACAACACAAGAGTGGTGTCTTCATACATAATTTTTACTATCCCAAGGATGTTATTAGAAACATCATGGATTTTCAGGTGCAAGAGGAGATAAACGAAAAACATTTAGCCTTCAATAAAATGATGGATCAAGCTAGAAAGACAAACCCTAAGTTTTACCCTATGCCCAAAATTTAGGGTGAATTGAATAGAACAATGTATATTCTTTAAAATTTTGAGAACATAGTGGGTGTCTTAAAGGCAAAGTGTCCAGTTGTAGACAAAGGAAAATCAATGGCGGTTGACTAAGATCCCACAACAATATTTGAAGAGATACCCTCTTATCAACTAGGATCAAAGATAAGAATCTATTTTAGAAAGAAGGAGAGGGTAAAGAAGCATAAAACATTGACAACCCCTACTACATCAGAGGGATCAAGGGTAGCTTCTCCTCAGAGCTTAATGCCATCACCTCCTATGGATTCTCTTCCATCATGTTAGCCATCGACCAAGAAGAAAAATATTGAGGTGAGAAGGGTTGTTGATTACCCTAATACTAATGAAGATGACATTTTGATAACACCCAAAGATATGAAGCAAGGGATGCCTTCTCCCCCAAGAGAAGTTGCATCAAGCTCTGGAATAAGTAGCCTTAGGCTAGGCAAGACAAAATTAAGTGGCTTGAACAATGTTGATGATTTGAGGCAAGAAGCCTGCAAGGAATTCATGGAAGATGACTCGTTCATTGAAATAAAAGAATTCAAATATTTTGTGTGGAGAGAAAGTGTTAAAAAATACTCTAAGAATTTGGCTAAGGAGAGAAGTTTACACCCTAACCTTTAAGAGGAAGTTGTACTATCTAATGTAAGAAATTAAATGAGGAAGCAATTTCAAAATATTACAGCTGATGAGGCTAGGACACTTGTACAAAGGACTGGTATTTTATTATTGCCTAAATGGGATATAGATGATGTTGTTGTCCTTGTTAAAATAAGGAGTTGGGAAACCCTTATTCCAAACTGAAGAAGAAGCTAAAATGGAACTTCAGTGGTAAGATTTTAGTGAAGAATGGGATGCTCTAGCTATATGGTCATTGTCTCTTGGTTCTAGGAAGCCCATAGTGGCAGAATCAATTGACTTCGAGGGACAACTAATTATAAAAAGAGTTTTTGATACTCTTGCATTAGAAGCAACTGACATGAAAATCAATATTGTTAAGTTTATAAAGGAAACAGTTGAGGGCCTCACCAAAGAAAGAGACATGTATAGGATTAAACATAATGATTTGGTTATTGAGTACAATATGAGTCAGAAAATGGTTTCCAAACTTGAAGCAATGCTAGCATCATTGAAACAACAAGTGGAGACTCTTAAATCTCAAGGATTGGCTAGTTCAAGTCATGGAATACCCACCTCTCTTGTGACTCATCCTCAATCTCCTCCACTTGAGCAAGCATTATCAATTGTATCTTACAACATGGGCCAAGAGCCATTGGTAGTTGGGGGCCCAAGCACATCAGGTGCAACCCCATCAACTGAGCCCACTAGGGAGGAATTGCTACTATAAATTGAAGAATACAAGGAACTGCTTGAACAAGCCCAAAACAATGTGTATGAAAGTAATTCTAAAATTGTTCACATGGTTTTGAAGAATATGAATAAAAATATTCAAAGTACATTAAATAATATTCATTCAAATTATGATTTAATGATACAGGCAATAAGGTTGTCTGAAAGAGATAAATAATTGGCTACTCCAATACTAGATAAATGGATTGCTAGGGCTGAAAATTTGAACTTCATATTAATCGAGGTTAGTGAAAAGGAGGATAGATATCCAAGTGTTGTCCCAACTTATAGATTTGTTGGTGAAATCAAAGAGAAGAGATTTCAAGGTTATGATGTTATGATGGATGCTAAAATAAGGGAACTAAAGGCCACATTTGATGAGGTGGATACTACATTATTACCTAATATCCAAGATGTGTATGATGGGGTCAAACCTTTATAAACATGGAGGGATCAGATAGAAACAACTATTTCTTATCAAGAATCTTTCACTTGTGATAGAATTGATATTGACATGCTGAAGAATAGTCTTGAGAATTTGTCATTCATCATCAAAAATTTTCAAGACTTTGATAAAGATGCCACTTCTATGATGATAAAATATTCCCCATACAGAAAAAGGATGGATCAAATCATTGGATTCAATTGGTCCTCTAACATAGAGTATGAATTATGGAAGAATGTTTTCATTGATCATTTGGAGATATGAGTACAAGATACAACAAGTGCTGATCTAGATTGGTGTTGATGCTGATTTGGATGGTGAATCACCTTTTCTTCCTTCTAGATGCTTTTATGACACAAAGATGTTACAAAGATACAAAGGTTATTATTCTCCAAAAAAATTCCTTTTGGAAGGCGGTTATATTTGCTTCGAGTGAATGAGTAATTTTTATCTCACGTGTATTCCCTCCAATTGAAAGTGTAAATATAACTACAAAGTGAATATGTGCTATAGTGGTCCAATGAGAATGAGACATGTGTACATATTGGTCTGAATCTTTCTTTTATCCCTTGTTTCTATAAAAGGGAACTCAATAACATTTGTGCACGTATTTTTTGTTGAATTCTAGATCTGAGCTATGCAAATGAGAAGCACCTAGATATTACATTTTGAGTCGAGGTCTTAGATTTTGAGTTAAGCAGGTATATTTTGTTAATTATATGGTTTCTAGGCATGTCTAAATCAAATATGCTAATCTCTTGATTCCATTGTATCTCCATATTTACACTTTATGTGAATTATTAATGAAATATGATCAAAGATCATTCCATTGGTTTTCATTGTGTTTTTCAGTGAGATATGTTTTAGTTATGGCTTTGGTTTAATGAACCAGTTAGAATACCTTAATTAAAACATGAATTCATATGGATGTTTAGTGGATCTTATAATTAGTCATGGGTCATAAGTATTAATATGTGAATTGTAATGCAATTTCATTAAGATCATGGATGTCTAGGATTAAATTCACCTTACAGTTCAATATACTTTTTTTCGAATCCTTTCCCCAAGATAAGACACTAGTCTAAAGGTGTAGAGTGCATTTCTTGATGTTATAGTCTTTAATTTGAGAAAATTATTCATAAATACATTCTTAATTGGTTTAATTTTGTTATAATTTAGTCTTGTATGATATTTTCATCTTTAAGTGCTTGATTCTTGTAAGGAATTGCCAATTTCTTGAAGGATTTCATCTATTTAGCCTCTAATGGGAATGCATTTTCTTTTTTATGCAATATGTGGTATAATTTGATAGCAGGGCTGTAAGATATACATTGTGGGATCACCCTCTCAGGTTTCATAGAGCCCGAAGTACTGGAGAAGAAGCATCAAAGCTTCATCTTGTTCGTTGGTCAATTATCTCTCAAGTATTCGAGAATTGAGTTTGGAAAGCTCATAGGTACTTTACGTGATCTTATTGTTTCTTAAAAACAATCAACAAGTTGCAAAATTTTATGTTGTTCATTCATCATTTCCCTCCATTTCTTTCTATTTCAAGGTTTAATTACCAAAAAGGGGTTTGACCAAGGCAAACCCCAATTTACTATAGTAAGGGTGTCTTAGTACTCCATAGCACATTTTGATAGCTTCTTTGCATTTTCAGAATCCTCATTACGTTTCCAGACTTCCTAGGTACACATAACCTAACTTTCTATTGCATATTTCCATAATTTACATAATTCATTTTGTTAGATGTTGTGGTTGTGTTGCTGATATATTGTTGTCACTGATGTCAACACTATTAGCATTTTAATCTGCTTAAGGATGTATATGTCGAGGAGATTGAGAAAATTATAAAAAATATAGTACATGCAGCCAGTGGAGCTGAGAAGGTCAGAATGTTGGAAAGCTCTATGTGTTAAAGATCTGAAGGTTTTCTTCAAATGGATTGTTGTTGAACCATTCTAGTATGTTGTCCAAACATTTTAGAGGTGCACATGAATTTTTGTGGAAGTTATGAAGATTTGTGTGCCTATAGTTATTTGATTTGTGTAGATGGTGTTCTTGGTCAAAGCGGATGAAATTATGGTAATCTCATGTTTTGCGGATGTAACTGTGACATTCATGGATGATTCTAGATTGTAATCTATCCTTGTTGTACCTCCGTAGTGATTGGAGTGTTCGTGATCATATATTTTTCTGATATGTGCCCGAGTGTTCATGTTCTTGGCCGACATTGTGGTGTTAGCATGTTGTCAATCCATGAGGATTAATATTTTATTGTTTTGCATGTTTGGAGATGTTGTTTTGGGTCCTCACTATATTGTGACTGAATTGTGTTGGTACACATTGAAATTTATTCATGTAACAAGGCTGACAATTGTAATTTATTCTTTATTTGTGGTTGAATGATTAGTGGATGCAAATCCTTGTAGAGGATATATATACAAGATTTTTTTCCTCATTTATGTGATGTGCTATAGTGTAAAAGCGATGTACAAGTGTGAATAAAGGTCAGATCATTCAGAGCAGAGTGTGGAAGAGTTTGAAGAATTTTTGTGTGCCTAACTAGAATTGTAATCAGGATTTTGCAGAAGCTATTTTCTAAGTTCAAATTCATCAAATGGATTTAATCTAATTACTATGTGTAAGGTAGTGAGCCTTCCCTTTGAGCAGTGTGCTCTATGTAGTGTTCCTGAATGCAAGTGCATTCTCTTTCTATTCATCATTGTACTTATAACAAGGTATAATATTGTGAACTTACATCCACTATTGTTTTTCCCCTAATAGGGTTTCCACATATAAAATCTTGGTGTTCATGTGTCTTTGATGTGTTGTTATTATGCTTGCACTGTTAATTATCAGATATTTGATATAAGGATTGGTTAATGTTGTATAAGTTTGATTTTGGTAACAATTGATTCACCCCCCCTCTTAGTTGTCTATCCTTTTTTTTTTCCAACAAATGGTATTTTTGATGGTGTTTTGTGCACAACAACAACTCAAACATAATATGATATCCTATCTCTCTTGAAAGGTCAATCTCTATTGGAAAAGAGATAACCCCAAGGTCTCTCGGGCGTCAGGTCTTGACAATGCAACAAAATAGCTCAATGATAAATATGAAAATGTTGGTAATCACAAAGGGACCTTACAAAACAAATGTTGGAAGTTCGAAACTTATCAGATCTCACAATATGTTAATACTTCAAAATTCCTACACCTAACCCAAATTTAAAATAAAGAGAAAAAGAGATAAGGGTTTTAGAAATCCTTTAATCATAATTACTCCTAAGACCAACAATATCAGTGACACAATACTTCGAACAAACCAATCCCTCAAAACTAATTTATACTTAACCCAGACTTAACCTGTGATCTTACAGAAATAGTGCAATCTTCTAAGGAATACAAGATTTTTAGATTACAGATATTCATTCAAGTTAACCCTTATTTTTTCAATTAAGATGAATAAATACCTAAAATTAAACTAAACACATAAATTTTTGATACAAGTTGACCTTGCACAACAATCCCAAAATCAAGAAGCTGCTCAAGATATGAACTAGAGATCACTACAAAATTCCAAGCATCAATCCACATATATCATCAAAATAATTCAACTCTAAATCTAACAACATTCAAATATTCTCAAGCAATTTTAAAGGTAAAATAAGAACAGTGCAAGTTAAATCAATCCAAAAGAGGCCACCAAGTCACAATGTCTTCGCTTGTATTGAATCACCAATAACAAAAATTCAAATATTTTGTGTTACAACCTTTGCTTTGAAAATAAACTAACTCCTAACTCTAGGTTTCTTGCTTTATTGCTTCCAAACTTAATCTTCTAACCGATTCAAACCTTTTGAAAATGAGGCAACATGCCAGAATTATAGAGATTACATCACAAGTCATCCCAATTAGGGTTACAAAGAAGGTCAACCACCAAACAGGTCATCCAAGAAGAAATTCAAAATAAAACTTGACCCATCATTAAATGCAGAAGGCCTCCAATATTTTTCAAGGCAAGGAGAAGGGGGAAATAATGGGAAGCACAAATCTCAAGGAAACTACCGATCAGTTGGCCATTTATCTTTATCTCACCCCATTTTATTTTGCACTCTAAGGAAAACACCCTCCAAGTTGGCCAAAGGTGGCATACTTAACACCTTAAGTCTCCTTTCAATGGACTTAATCTCTTTCATAGCTTGCTTAATTATCTCATCCCAATCCACCCTTAGGGTTTGATATTTTTCTGTAACTACAACATATGTAGCCACATCATCAAGGTAATGCACAATAATTGGACCATCATCAACCGGATCATAGACCTCATGCCACCATTTCCTTAGTTGTTCCAGACTTAGATGTTTTGGTGCAAATTTCCTTCTCCCTGTCATAATTTCAAAGAATGGAATACCCCTACAAGAGATATACTAGAATGTGGCCCCAACTTGTTGTCCTTGATTATGAACCTTATTCAAAACCTTCTAGTTACTCTACAACAATTCACACCACTCCCGAGGTTCTGAAGCCTTTGAAGAAGGGTGTATTTCATCACTCACCAGCTCCTCTTGAGTGTACTCCATGATTACCCTCAACTTCTATAGGAGGAGACCTATATCAGTTTTTTCTCTCCCTGACACATTCTCCAACCAATCAAAATATCTATGAGCATCACCATAGGTGGACATAATATCCTTAATCATCTTATCCCCTTTGTGCCTCACTCCTTGCAGCCATTCATGGGTGATCTGTGGGGTAGTTTTCATCTTTTCCAATTTGGTGATAGTCTCCTTAGGTAGAAGACCTGCTACAGATGATGAAGAATTGGATTGAATGATAGATTGTAGAGGCTCCATGAGATCCTACAAATACCTCCTTAGCTTCTCATTCTCCTTCTTCAACTCATGCTTATCTTGTAGCTCCCTCTTTAGCCTACCCAAAATTTTAGCACTGGAACCTTCAAATTACTCAACCTCTTGCATCACGGAGGTAGGCCTAAGATTAATAGTTTAAATGTTATAATCCTAACTAGTTACCTATTCTTTATTCTTGTCACGAATAGGAGTGGCAATGTGGATCACTCGGTTATTGGCCTCATCCCTCTCAATCTTAGAAATAATCTTGGCCTTCTTCTTTGCTTTTCCCTCTCCTATGTTGGCCAATAGGTCATCCCAGTTTGGAGGGGTATCATCTACAATAATCTATTTACTCTTCAACCTATCATCCAACCAACTAGGGACAATAGCCTCAGGTTTCTGTTCATTCAGTGTTCCTTTCTCAGCTTGATCCATGGAAGTATCAACATTTGTATTCTTCTCAGCAAGAACCTCGTCAATCTTGTCTTTCTCTTTATCCGCTTTCTCTTGACCTACCTCATGATTTGTTGTTTTTGCATCAACCGAGATAGGAGAGGGAACGTTATCATGCACCTCTTCTTCGATCATAGGTATTCTCTCTTCATCCTGGTCTGGTGAATCCTCATAAGGAACTAGGGAAGAAAGGATAGTGTTGTTGATCTCTTCCTCATTATTGTACAGGTCACCTTCATGGACCTCCTTTGTTTCCTGACCCTAGTGGTCAATGAACTCTGCATCCTGGGGCTTATGTTGCACATCCTACAAATCATGAAGAGGAGAGGCATCCTTCTGTTGTTCCACCACAGGAACACTTTTAGGAACATCCACCTTCACCACATTATCCTTGGGAGAAGGAGTCATAGACCTCCTAGTATAAACTTGTGTCTTCTCTCCAGGGTCATCCACTTCAATCACTCAAGGGCTTGTGTTTTCTAATTCTTTCAAAGGTTCATTCTTTAGTTCTCCCTTAGCAACAAATTTATCACTCTTAGGAGGATTCTCGCTCTTCATGGCAATTGGCTTCCTTTTCCCTTTTGCTTTAGGCTCTGCCTGGGCACCTTTGATTTTGATCTTGAAGGGAGACCCCACTTTCTCCTTTCCCTTTGGATCCTAATCATGTTCTTCAAAGGTAGATTGGGAACTTAGATTTCCCATCAAATCATAAGTGTATTGAATGCCTTGATTATCCAACTCCCATATTTTATGCTTGATCCACAACTTGGTATACTTGACCACATGAACGTTAATCTTCTCCAATTCAGTTTTCTCTTCCTCTAAACAATTTATTCCTCCTAGTGGCCTTTGCTTGATGGACTCATAGTCATTACTCTGTATCAAATCTCCATCACCATCAAGCTGATCAAGAATAGCCCTAACATTGAAAAATTTGATTAAATGGGTAGGCAATCTGGAGTACTTATTCTTTATGACCTCAAATTCATCCCTGCAGTTCACCCAGTAATCCTCAATGTCATCCCTATGCCTGAAACCTTGATTTACCTTCCTTTGGGCTCCTCTTGTTCTATCAAACCTCAGTCTCTTGGTGTGGAATGGCAAGCCTAAAGTACTCATCTCTTCCTCAGAGGAATGCACCAATATAAAAGAAGGACAAACCTCATTAGTTCCTATCCTCAAAGGGAAGTCATTTCCAAAGCCAGCCTTATGCATGTCCTTCTTCAAAATGTCATCAAAGGCATAAATGTATTTAGTGACCTCCAAAATTATGATATGGTCAGCTAGATAACTTGGCAACCTATAGGGAGCCCTATGAAAACCATCAATCCTGATGTATGAGAAAATAGGGAACTGGATATACCACCCTCAATACCTTTGTATTAATTCCTTGGCCTCATCAGAAATCCTTATATGCGTTGCATCCTATAGTAGCCTTGTGATATACATGGTGAATGCATCATTCACCCTTCTATAGCCTGAACCATCCAGATGCAACTGTGGGTACACTTCATAGACCACATCTTGTTGAGGTATCCTTCTAGTACTTAGTCCCTTGTATGGATGGGTTTTTTCCAGGGCATAAATGAGATAAGAAGTCATAGTGAAAATGTTTGTCCACAAAACATTACATAATTGCTCATGAATCAAGGCACTAATTATGCCTACCTAGTGGTAATCAATATTATGCTTCATCCTTAGTATAACATAAAACATCTAGCTCTCAAAGGCTCCTTTAGTCTTGAAACCAATAATCCTGCTAAGAAGTGGGATGACATAATAGTATTTTGTGTTGAACTTAGCCCTAAACAACTACTTAGGAAAATTTTAAATATGAGGCTTAGGCTTCTCCATCTATGAGTTGACAACCTACATAGCCTTATTTGTATCATCAATAAAATATTTCCTAGACACATCCAGATCTAGGCCCACCAAATGGGGTTTGTCACACATATCAAAGATTTGTGCCACCGAAGGGGGAGATAAATCAGCCAACACCCTGCCTTGTGGACCAGTCACCCTATGCGTGCCCCTGGCATAGTGTCTGGAAAATTCTAGAACCAACTCATAACACTAAACTGTGGGAGGAAAACCAACAACATGAGCCAAACCTAACTCCGCCAATCTTCTGGCCAACAATGAAGGACCCTGTATTGCCATTCTAGCCTTGAACTCTTCGTAGTCCCACTTTCCTACATTGGTATTAGTGACAACTGACCAGATGGAAGACAACTTGGTCCCAGGAACTTTTCTTCTCATATCAATCTTGATCCTTTCAGCTTCTAAGACAACAGATGCTCCCTCATCACTAGGATCCACCATTTTTTTCTTGGATCCTACAACAACAACCTTGCTTGATTCAACCTACATCCAAAATATATCACAATAAGCACCAATTATAGCACAAGAATCCAAGTTAGTCCATTATCTATAATCATAACCATCAAGGAAACCAAAATTCCACTTAAAATAGCATCAATGTATCCTTATCTTAAAGTTTGGGATTTTCACCCCTTGGTGGAATTTAGCTCAGAAAGCAATTCTGGGTCAGACAGATTCTAGCGATGGAAACACAAAGATAACCCAAAACCATCCATTCATCAAGAAAAATCTAAAGATATTTGCACACATCCTCAAACCATTCTAAATTCATCATAAAATGTAAACCTATTAACAATTAATTAATGCAATCCCCAAATTCTTCATTCCCAACAAGTTTTCGGGGAATTCTGTTGGAGATGGAAATCTGCGTATCTAACAAGACTCAACACTTTTTGGGGAAATGAATGGGGTGCAGAAACTCGAGAAAATATGAAGGAAGCATGAATCCGTAAACCAGCCAAATTTCAAGACTTAATGCAACTCTTGGTGAAGCGGCCACATGAAGGAAACTTAGAGAAATCTGAGGGTGAAGGAAATCCACGAGGACACAGAAAACCCGAAATGGCAACCCCTTCAAAATTTTGCCCAAATTGATCAAATGATCACATATTTGGGGATTTAAGCTTGGAAATGACCTACCTCAAATCGCCCACCAATGGAACCAACTTTAAAACTATCTCAAGGGGTGACCTAACATCAATGGATAATAAACTCAAGATCAAACCCTAGGGCCCCAGGATGAACACACGACCATAAATCTAGTTCACTCAATTGAAACACAAGGCCAAGTTCAAAGGAGGGAATCAAAATTATCAAAGCACAACAGGGAAAACTCATGAAATGAGTAGAGGAAGCAACACCAATTTAAAAGGGAAGGTCGAAATGGTGAGGAAAAACCCTAAATTAATTGCAGTCCCCCAAAATACTGAAATCGAAGTCAGAAGAAAACCCAACATGCCAAGGAAACATTCACATTAATCAATAAAAAAAAAGAAATGAATACATATTATTGATGAAGTGAAACCTACAACAACAATGACATGAGGCAAGTCCTGACCCGCGAGCAAGCAAGAGCAACAAAGTCATAGCCAAGCTCAAGAAATTGTAGATTCAAACACTAGTCATGCTAAGCAATCCAAACCAAGCTCCTCCTCAAATCAACTCAGGAAAAAGAGATCGATTCACAACACAAAAGGCCAACTGAAACCAAGTAAATATGATCGCAGAGCCTATACATGAGACATCAATACATTGACATGAAAACGCCACCCAAGTTCGGGAATCCGAGGCTGAGACGAAATTTTAGGAAAATCCAGTAGATGCAGAATTCTGTGAAGGACTAAAATCCTCAAGAATAATGTAAATCAGCCTTAGTTAGGTTTGAAGACCACCAATAAAATCTACCAGAGAAGGAGAATCCTGAAACTGACCCAAAACTCAAGATATTCAATGTGCTCTTCAACAAGGGAGTTTTCACAAGCAAAATAAGTCATTCAAAAACATGCAAAGGCAACCAAATCCCACAACTGTAGAACCAAAGACAAAGAAGGAAACCAAAAGAGCATGAAAGAGGGTCCCTACTTTTAGTGGGGTGTGTGTGCAAAAATTGCACAACAAATGGTGACTTCGCTAGGAAAATTCTCTAGAGCATTTCAATGACAAACTGGAATCAAGAACCTAGAATCTCGGGTTTCAGCCCTTACAACAGGTCACCTATGAACAAATTTTCATAAATCACAATCAAGGAAACCTTTTCTTGTACCAGGGTCAAAGTGTGTGTGTATGCATTCATTTACCATTCCTTAGTTGTAGTAGGGACCAAATTTAGTCTGATCGAGCTACATAAAAATTATAACTCCAAAAGCAACCTGGATAGAGCCTCACTGCCATTCGGGCATCTATAGCCACAACGAGGTTATCACTATGACCCTCCCAAGCATAGATCTATTGCCAATCAAGCATCTATAGCCCCAGTAGAGATACTAGGATACCCCTAATAAGTTGAAGATATTTTTTGATTTTCCATAATTTCTTTCTCTCTATTTTTTTTACATTCTTTATAATATCTTTTAAACTTTCCTTTTCACCTTGTAAGCAATGAAACTTACACTCAGGGTTGAGAATCACAGCGGTGCTGAAGCAGAATATAAGATTTTTCACTTGGTCAAACTATGTAGGAATCGTATGCAACCTCAAAATCTTGAAGATTTATGTGAAAATGTAAGACCCAAATACATTCCAAAATTCAACCAAAAAAAGTGACTCTAATTATAAGTATAGGGGACATTAGATAAAGGAACTCCACCACTTGACTCTGAAAAGAGGACTAGATTTGTAAAAGAAATCCCCAAAACAACCATAGGCAAGTAGTCTATTACACAGATGCAATAGTCCCCAAGAAAGCAAGAAACTAGAAGAAAAAGCATTATAGAAAGAAAAACCAACCAAAGCAAACCTATACTAACCAAAAGCCAAAAATAGGAAAAGAAAAAAAAAAGCACACCTTAATCTAACCAAAGCAAAAACAAAGCAATAGGAAGGAAACCTAACCTAACTATGTACAAAGAACAAGTTGCAAACAACACAAGGTTGGAGGTAATGCTTCAAATACTGCCCATTGACAAGCAACGAGATATCCTCTCCAGTGAGGGTTTTTAAACGAAAAGCATTATCTCCTAGAATCTTTGCAATCTGATAAGGGCTAAGCCAAAGTTTATCAAATTTTCCATGCTCTCTCTTTCGATCATGGGATTTTTTCCCAGTAGAGAACTAAGTCAGAGATTCTAATGGCTTTCACCTTAGCTCTCCTATCAAACCATATTTTCACTAAGCCCTGATGTTTGGCAAAGTTTTCTAGGGCTTCATCTCTTTTCTCTTCAAGGTGTAACAATTTAGCCAGATGAGCTTCACGCTTATCCTCTTCATCATGGTATTCATGGGGAATATAGGTTCCAAACCATACACTAGGTGATAAGGAGAGGTTTCTATGAATGCCTTATGTCTGATACGGTCTACCCAGAGAGAAAATCTAAGCTGGGTGTGCCAATCCTTAGGATTTTTCTCTAATAACTTACGGATGACTGTCAAAAGATTCTTATTGGAGGATTCAGCTAGACCATTACCTTGAGGGTAGTAATTGGATGCAAATTTTATGACAATTCCATGATCAAAATCGCAATTAGAAAGTTTCAGTGATGCGAATGCAGAACCATTATCACAAACTATAGCCAATGGACAACCAAAATGATTAATAATACCCAATTCAAGGAAATTGATTACCACCTCATAAGCGCATTGTTTATATGCAAGAGCTTCAATCCATCTATTAAAGTAATTAGTTATGGTTACAATATACCAATGGCCTGCAGAAGAAGGTGGATTGATTGGACCTATGAAGTCCATTCTCCATTGTGCAAATGGTTTCACCTCTATGACCGGCTAAAGTGGAAGGGCTGCGTGTTTTTTCTTACTTGCTGTAGTCTAGAATACATGGCAAGTCCTCACATGGTTGTGCACATCCTTAAATAGGGTAGTCCAATAGTAGCATGCCCTTAGGATCTGATTGGCAGTGGATGGCATAGAACCATTGCCTGTGCCATATCTTTCATGGAATTCAATCATCACTCTGGTAGATTCTTCCTTCCCCAGACATCTTAAGTACATGCCCTCATGATTTTTCTTATACAAGACAACCCCCTTCATCATAAAACTACCACTCTTTAGACATAGAGCTTACCTTTGAATTGCACTAAGGTGTTTAGGACATTGTTGGTTCAATAAATAATAAATGATTTCATCATACCAGTCTCCTGGAGATACCTCTTGGAGATGATAATGCTGGGTTGTGAGGTCAAGACCTATCTCAGCCATTGTCCTCATTAGTCCCTGCCATCTCACTAATTTCATGGGCTGAATCTCAATATCATATTCCTGCAACATGGTTACCCATTTAGCTCTTCGTTTACCTAACTCAGTTTTCATTAGCAATAGTTTCACCACAAGATCAGGCACTATGGCAAAGACCTTATTCCTTAGAATATACTATCTGAAATTTTTCACCACTCTGACCAAATCATAGGCTTGATTTTCTACATTGTGATATCTCAACTCTACATCTTTTAAAGGGGTACTCATGAAGGCTATAGGATGCTCATTGCCTTAATCAGACTTTTGAGTTAACATTCCAGCATAGGAGTGATCAAAAGAAAATGAATATATGTAAAAAGGCTTATCGTAATATGGCCTTACCAATATTGGAGCCTCAACAATAGCTTTCTTATTTTTTGCAAATGCCTCATTGGCATCTGCACTCCATTCCAATTTTTCCTCCTATTTCATCATAGCATTCAAGGGCTTCACTATCTCTACAAATCTAGTGATAAAATTTCTGATGAAGTTAATCTTCCCAAAGAATGACTTCATTTATTTTTTGCTTGTAGGAGGCTGAATCTTCAAAATAACCTCTATTCGCTCAGGGTTGATGGCAATAACCTATTCTGAAATAATATGTCCTAGCAATATTCCCTCTATAACCCCAAAAATGCACTTATTTGGATTAAGTGAGATGCCAAACTCTTTGCACCTTTCGAATACTTTGCATAAATCCTCTATGTGATCACCTCGCTTCTTGGAGAAGACTTTCAAATCATCCATATAAATAATTATGCACTTATCGATGATTTTCTTAAAAGCAATATCCATGGCTCTATGGAATGTAGCTCCAACATTGATCAACCCAAAAGGCATTCTGTTGTAATTAAAAGTTCCCCATTTTGTAGTGAAGGCAATTTTATGTCTGTCCTCATATTGTACCATGAATTGGTTGTATCTAGAATACCCATCTAGAAAATACATCATTTGGGATCCATTAACAATCTGAAGTACCTCTTCCAATGAAGGAACTAGATAATTATCTTTCTCCGATGCCCTGTTAAGATTCTTGAAGTCAACACATAATCTTATTTCACCATTTTTCTTCCTTATTGGAACCATGTTTGCAACCTATGTTGAGTGCCTCACTGGAAATATGATTTGTGTTGAAAGTATCTTCTGCACTTCTTTCTGAATGATGGGTTCCAATAGAGCATTAATTGGTCTCTTTCTTTGTCTGAATGGTTTGACATTTGACTTCAAGGGAATGGTGTGTGTGATGATTGAATTATCGTATGTCTTTAAGTCTTCATAAATCTAGGCTATCGCATCTTGATATGTGTGTAAACATCAACAATTCCTTTTCTTTATTCTGGAGTACATACTTTACTAATAAAGACATTCTTCATGTCATCCTATGTCCCCATATTGTATGTTTCACATTGACTGCTGAGAGACTTCTTTTTGACTTGTTGTTCTTGATATTTTATCTTATCCAAATCAAAAATTCATTCTAACTACACCATACCTCTTGGGATAGTGTTGGTCTTCAGGTTGAAGACCCCTTTGAAGTCCATTTTTTCCTCTTGAGGCTCTACCTCATCAATTACTTGAGAAGAAAACACATCACAACTTGTAATGAAATCAAGAATATGCTTATCATCTTCAAATACCTAGAAATTGATGATGTTGTCAAGTACTGAAGGTATTGGAGTGAGTTCAATAGTAAAATTCTTCAATCCTAAAAGTGATAAAGGTTTGAATGTACTAGCTACTTGTGTCAGAGAATCTACAACTTGGTTCTTACTTTGAGGGATTAATTGGATATTAAAGGCATTGAATCCTTCAATAAGATCCCACACTCTATGTCTAGAATTAGTCATCCTTTTGTCATGAAATGAATACTGTTTCCTCACCTGCCTGACTACCAACTTAGAATCCCCAAAAACTTGCAATATCTTAACTTTTTTCCTCGATGCCATTAACAACCCATGGATTAAAGCTTCATATTCAACCACATTATTAGTACATTGGAATTGGAGTCTATGAGCAGCAAAATAACTCTTACCTTTATGATTGATCAACTCGAAACCTTCTCCAGCACCTTGCTTAGATTTAGATAAATCAAATTTTAATGTCCAACAACCATCATTCCCTGATCTCTTCAAGCTATCCTTAATATTTCTGCAGCTAGGAGGCTCTTTAGGAAGCATTGGGCTTTTACCTTTGTCGTCATTTCACATTCTCTATATATTCAACTTGACTGCTAGGATTGGGTTAATGCACCTTTGTACCTGCTCCACCACAGGCTGACACAAGCCACATTCCAACTCAAAGTGAGGGGCATCATGGACTTGACACCAATTAGGGAGCAGTAATTCCTCAAAATTCATATTCCTGCCAAGCGAAATTTGATTCTCCACACACCTTTGGATGAACTCCTGGAAGTTATCCAACATACTAAGTTGCTTGTCCTCTTAGTCATCAATTTAATCTATTTTCTCAGTCAGTGTTTCAGAACCACTAATCTCTGATATAGACTCATCTTGCATCATAAATATTTCCTTAGAACAACTAGATTCTGATGTAGATTCATCAAGGGGGTTCTGCAACATGAAGACCTCTTTTGTATCTAAACCTGAGGCAACTAATACATAGTTCCCCATGCTGACCTTTGATACTAATATCTCATTTGAAGTATTATGGTATTCAGTCATTACATACTTCATTCTAGGATCTCTTTCAATTCTGATCTGATTTGGGACTCCTTTCCACAGTAGCCACATGTGGGAATGGTTCATGGATGTATATCCATTTAATGCCTTAGTGAAATCCTGACCCAAAATCAAACCAGAGGTGTAAGGAATATAAACAACCTAAATTTTGATCACCTACTACACCCTAGGATCTGATGTGACCTATGTGGGGATCATGTTCAGTTCTCCTACTACACTTACCTTTGTTTTGTCTAATTGAGTGACCTTCTTCTGAGAGGCTATAGGGGTAATACCTAATGCTTTAAAGATAGAAAAAGGAAAAACATTTGTAGATGCTCCTAAATCCAAAAGACAATTATACAAATTATTCCCAAAGATACAAACATAAATCAGGAAGGGAGGGGTTTCCATCTTGCCTTGGAATAGACTCAACTGAGTGTCATCTTGTGCAACCTGACTCTTATAATTCTCTTTCCCCCTGTCCTCAGGTTGTGCCTGGGCTTGGCCTCTAGGTGCCTGTGAACTAAAGGATCTGTCATCTACTTCATTGGTTGTTACTCCCTGTGGTGTTGTGTTTGAATTGAAAGACCCTAGGAACACATTTCTAATAGAAGGGACTCTTAATAATTCAAAAGTAGAAAGACTTACCTTTACCCTTCTAAATTCTTTAGTCATGTATTTGCCTAATTCCTCCACATTCATATCAGCATGGGTTTCCTTGCAGCAACCAGTCTATCCGTCCTTTGATGCTTCAACATTATTTCCCTTTGATACATCAGGTTGTCCTCCCTTCACAAACTATTGTGTTGGAACATGAGGGTAATATGGATTATTACTAGCGTGTGGATTAGGTGGAGTAGTAAAATTGTTCAGAGGGATAGAAGTAGTGCAAGGGCCTCTAGCTTATGGACTACTGTTAGGCCTGTTCCTCAAATATAATTTATTTATTGGTTGCTAAAAAATTTGGACCTCTTCAATACCAACTTCCTCCTCATCCAAGGGGCCATTATCATTCTCATTCTCCTCATTAAAAAACTGAAAGATTTCATCTTCATTCAGCACCTGTTCTATCCCTTTATCCTAATCACTGGACTCTTCTTTTGGTTCATTCTCTTCACATTTTGGGAATGGAGCATGGTTAAGTACCAAAAATGGGGAATCATAAGGATTTGACGGCACAATCTCCTGACTATTGGAATTTTTTTCAACTTCATACTAAAAGATGGAAGAAGCAGTCTGAATCTTAGGGTAATCCAGCTTAGAGTGTTGACTTGTATTATGGAGCCTGCACCATCCAGACAAAGCTTCCTCTGCTATATACACACCACTTGGAGGCTTCTCCTGAGTAGAAGGTTGATCCAATGGAGTGGGAACTCATCCATTATTAGGTCTAGTATTCCATGGCCTATTTTGTCTAGGTGGTTGCCTTTTATCGAATCCCTATCCACCTTGTTTCCCCCTACCAAAGTTCTAGGCAGAACCTTGTCCTCTTTCAAAATTTTGATTTCTGTCAAACTGTTGCCCTCTATCAAAGTTTTGTCCTTTAGCAACATCCCTATTCTCCCTATTTTAATTTGATTGCATGTTCTTCTGAGTAGCATGGAGTTGGCTATTCTGATTTCTTAGATAGGTTACCTCCATATTCAGTTTCTTCACATGCTAAGTTAACTCATCCAACCTTTCCTTATCTAGACCATTGTATGATGTTGAATTCGCATTACCTTGCGAGTATCCTGATGCTCCTCCAGAACCAACATACTAATTCAAGACTTTTGAATTCTGCAAATATGAAGGAAAACTAGTCTGTTGTTGAGGCTAAAGGGGTTCATTGGTTCTTTGCTAGGGGTAAGTGGTCATTGGTTGAGCTTGATTTATTGGAGGAGCTAGGTGTGGGACCAAAGGTAATTATGGTACTAGATTCATAATGGGAATATGATTAGTCAAAGCTTGGTTGATAGCATGGACTTGTCCAGGGTGATCAGTAGGTCCTAAGGATGGAAAAGGTCCTAATAAATGTTTCCTTAGATCCGTTCTAACCTTAACAGCTTCTGTATATGGAGTGAGCAAGATAGTTGGGGGATTAGTTCTCCACTTAAGGAAGGTGGATGCAAGGCTATCAAGGGCTTCAAAGTAGACCTCTAGAGCAGTGGCATCATCTACAACATAAGGCGCTTGAATTCTAGTGTACGCTTGGTGGAACCTATTGTTGAATGACCCTATAGGCTCATTAATCTCTCTCTTAATCCTGGTAAATTGCATGTAGAGCTCATTAGCACTAATGGGGATTTTAAATTTCTGCTGAAATATAGCCTAAATTTTAGTCCAATTATGAATGGATACAGTAGGTAAATGATTGTACCAGTAAAAAGGCTCCTCTCCTAAAGAATAAGGGAAAATCCTACATGCAACATCCTCATGGTTGATTCCTCTATCTCTCAGATAGGTCTGGAAAATCCTGATATGCTCCTCTACCATCCTATTGGGGTCATTGGTATGGAACTTAGAGAAAAAGTGCTCAGGGTTCTTGGGCATGACATTGTAGTTGTTGAAGGACAGAGGTGATGGGTTATTTTCCAAAAAGGCCTTTGGTGGAGGTGCAGCTGGTAGAGGTTGATTAATGACAAGTGATTGTTGAATGGAACCAACCTCAGAGTTAGATGAGGATGAGCTTGATGTGGATGAGGATGAAGGAGATGATGGGATTGGTTGAGTGGAAGATGATTCCTCCCTCCTTCTATTCCTTCTTGAACTACTTGGATGTGGTAGCTCGTAAAACTCTTCTTCTCTTGGTACAAATCCAGTTCATCTTCTGAACCTCTCAGGAGAAATGGCATTGAGGAAAGGCTCCAACTTGTTTATTCAAATCCCTCCCTCTAGTGCCAATCTGTTGATGGAATTTTGTGCACAACAACAACTCAGACATAATATGATATCCTATCTCTCTTGAAAGGTCAATCTCTATTGGAAAAGAGATAACCCCAAGGTCTCTTGGGTTTCAGGTCTTGACAATGCAACAAAACAACTCAGTGATAAATGTGAAAATGTTGGTAATCACAAACGGACCTTACAAAACAAATGTTAGAAGTTTCAAACTTATCAGATCTCACAATATGTTGATACTTCAAAATTCCTACACCTAATCCAAATTCAAAATAAAGAGAAAAAGAGATAAGGTTTTCATAAATCCTTTCATCGCAATTACTCCTAAGACCAACAATATCAGTGACACAATACTTGGAACAAACCAATCTCTCAAAAATAATTTATGCTTAACCCAGACTTAACCTGCGATCTTACAGAAATAGTGCAATCTTCTAAGGAATTCAATATTTTTAGATTACATATATTCATTCAAGTTAACCTTTATTTTTGCAATTAAGATGAATAAATACCTACAATTGAACTAAACACATAAATTTTTGGTACAGGTTGACCTTGCACAACAATCCAAAAATCAAGAAGTTGCTCAAGATATGAACCAGAGATCGCTACAAAATTCCAAGCATCAATCCACATATATCATTGAAATCATTCAACTCTAAATCTTATAGAATTCAAATATTCTCAAGCAATTTTAAAGATAGAATAAGAACCATGCAAGATAAATCAATCCAAGAGAGGCCACCAAATCACAATTTCTTCGCTTGTATTGAATCACTAATAACAACAATTCAAATATTCTGTGTTACAACCTTTGCTTCAAAAATAAACTAAATCCTAACTCTAGGTTTCTTGCTTTATTGCTTCCAAACTTAATCTTCTAACTGATTCCAACCTTTTGAAAATGAGGTCGCATGCCAGACTTATAGAGATTACATCATGAGTCATCCCAATTAGGGATACAAAGAAGGTCAACCACCAAACAGGTCAGCCAAGAAGAAATTCAAAATAAAACCTGACCCATCATTAAATGCACAAGGCCTCCAACACGTTTCAAGGCAAGGTGAAGGAGGAAATAATGGGAAGCACAAATCTCAAGGAAACTACCGATTAGTTGGCCATTTATCTTTATGTCACCCCATTTTCTCTTGCACTCTAAGGAAAACACCCTCCAAGTTGGCCAAAGGTGGCATACTTAACACCTTAAGTCTCCTTTCAATGTACTTAATCTCTTCCCTAGCTTGCTTAATTATCTCATCCCAATCCGCCCTTAGGGTTTGATATTTTTCCATAACTGCAACATATGTAGCCACATCATCAAGTTGATGCACAATAACTGGTCCATCGTCAACTGGAACATAGACCTCATGCCACCATTTCCTTAGTTGTTCCAAACTTAGACGTTTTGGCACAAAATTCCTTCTCCCTGTCACAATTTCAAAGAATGGAATACCTTTAGCAAAGATATCCTGCAATGTGACCCCAATTTGTTGCCCTTGCTTATGAACCTTATTCAAAAACTTATGGTTAATCTACAAAAATTCGCACCACTCCCAAGGTTCTAAAGCCTTTGAAGAAGGGATTATTTCATCACTCACCAGCTTCTCTTTGGTGTACTCCATGATTACCCTCAATTTTTGTAGGAGGAGACCTATATCAATTTTTTCTCTCCCTAACACATTTTGCAACCAATCAAAAGATCTATGAGAATCGACATAGATGGAAAAAATATCCTTAATCATATTATCTTCTTTTTGCCTCACTTCTTGCAGCCATTCATGGGTGACCTGTGTGGTATTTTTCATCTCTTCGAATTCGGTGATAGTCTCCTTAGGTAGAGGACCTGCTACAGATGATGGAGAACCAAATTGACTAATAGACTATACAGGCTCCATTAGATCCTACAAATACCTCCTTAGCTTCTCATTCTCCTTATTCAACTCATGCTTATCTTGTAGCTCCCTCTTTAGCCTGCCCAAAATTGTAGCACTGGAACCTTCAAATTCGTCAACCTTCTCCATCACAGAGGTAGGCTCAAGATTGATAGTTTGAATGTTATAATCCTGACCAATTACCTCATCTTTATTCTTATCAGGAAGAGGAGTGGCAATGTGGATCACTCGATTATTGGACTCATCCCTCTCAATTTTAGAAACAACCTTTCCCTTCTTTGTTTTTCCCTTTCCTATGTTGGCAAATAGGTCATCCCAGTTCAGAGGGGTATCATCCACAATAATCTGTGTACTCTTCAACCTCTCATCCAACCAATTGGGGACAGTAGCCTCAATTTTTTGTTCATTCAATGTTCCTTTCTCAGCTTGATCCATGGAAGGATCAACATTTGCATTCTCCTCAACAAGGACCTCCTCATTGTTGTCTTTCTCTTTATCCCCTTGATCTTGACCTACCTCATGATGTTTTGTTTCTTCTTCAATCGGGATAGGAGAGGGAAACTTATCATGAACCTTTTCTTCTATCACATCTATTCTCTCTTCATCCTGGTTTGGTGAATCCTCATAAGCAACTAGGGAAGAAAGGATAGTGTTTTTGATCTCTACCTTAGCATGATACATGTCCCTATCATGGACCTCCTTCATTTCCTTACCCTTGTGTTCATTGACCTCTGCATCCTGGGGTTTATCTTGCATATCCTATAAATAATGAATAGGAGAGGCATCCTTCTGCTGTTCCACCACAGGAAAAATTATAGGAACATCTGCCTTCGCCACATTATCCTTCTACTTATTTCAAAGGTTCATTCTTTTTATTTGAAAGCTTCACCAATCATCTTCTATTTTTTGGCAATGGAGAACCTTCCTCTTCAGCCTCCTCTTCTGGTTCTCTGTCAGCAAAAAATTTATCCTTCTTAGGAGGATTCCTTCTCTTCTTGGAAATTGGCTTCCTTTTCCTTTCTTCTTTAGGCTCTTCCTGGGCACCTTTGATTTTGATCTTGAAGGGAGACCCCACTTTCTCCTTTCCCTTTGGATCCTAATCATCTTCTTCAGAGGTAGATTAGGAACTCAGATTTCCCATCAAATCATAAGTGTATTGAATGCCCTAATTATCCAGCTCCCATATTTTATGCTTGGTCCACAGCTTGGTATACTTGACCATAAGAACGTTAATCTACTCCAATTCAGTTTTATCTTCCTCTAACCAATCTATTCCTCCTACTGGCCTCTACTTGATGGACTCATAGTCATGACTCTGTATCAAATCTTCATCATCACCAAGCTAATTAGGAATAGCCCTAACATTGAACAATCAGATTAATTGGTTAGGCAACCTGGAATACTTCATCTTTATGACCTCAATTCATCCTTGCAGTTCACCTAGTAATCCTCAATGTCATCCCTATGCCTGAAATCTTGATTTTCCTTCCTTTGGGCTCCTCCTGTCTTGTCAAATCTCACTCTCTTGGTGTGGAATGACAAGCCTAAAGTACTCATCTCTTCCTCAAAAGAATGCACCAATATAAAAGAAGGACAAACCTCATTAGTTCCTCTCCTCAAAGGGAAGTCATTTTGAAATCCATTCTTATGCAAGTCCTTCTTCAAAATGTCATCAAAGGCAGAAATTTTTTTAGTGACCTCCAAAAGTATGATATGGTCAGTTGGATATATTGGAAACCTATAGGGAGCCTTCTAACAACCATCAACCTTGATGTATGAGAAAGTAGGGAAATGGATGAACCACCCTCCATACCTTTGTATTGATTCCTTGGCCTCATCAGAAATTCTTACATGCACCGCATCCTATAGTAGCCTTGTGATATACATAGTGAATGCATCGTTCACCCTTTTGTAGCCCAAACCATCTAGATATAACTATGGGTACACTTCATAGACCACATACTATCTAGGTACCCCTCTAGTACTTAGTCCCTTGTATGGATGAGTTCTTTCCAAGGCATAAACCAGATAAGAAGTCATAGTGAAACTCTTGGTCCGCAACACATTACATAATTGCTCATGAATCATTGCACTGATTATGCTTGCCCAATGGTAATCAATATTTTGCCCCATCCTTACTATAACATAAAAATCTAGCTCTCAAAGACTCCTGTAGTCTTCAAACCAATAATCCTGCTAAGAAGTGTGATGGTATCATAGTATTCTACCTTGAACTTAGCCCTAAATAGCTGCTTAGGAAAATTTGAAATGTGAGGCATAGGCTTCTCCATCCACGATTTGACAACCTATAGACCCTTATTTGTATCATCAGTAAAATATTTCCTGGACACATCCAAATCTAGGCCCACCACATGGGGTCTGTCAGGCATATCAAATATTTGTGTCACTGAAGAGGGAGAGAAATTAGCCAACACCCTACCCTGTGGACCAATCAACCTCTATGTACCCCTATCATAGTGTGTCACATTCTAGAACCAACTCATAACACTGAACTATGGGAGAAAAACCAACAACCTGAGCCAAAAATGACTCCACCAGTCTTCTGGCCAACAATGAAGGATCCTGTACTACCATTCTAGCCTTGAACTCTTTGTAGTCCCACTTTCCTACATTGGTATCAGTGACACTTGACCAAATGAAAGATAGATTGGTCCCAAGAACTTTTCTTCTCATATCAATCTTGATCCTTTAGCTTCTAAGACAACAAATGCTCCCTCATCATTAGGATCCACCATTTTGCCCTTGGATCCTACAACAATAGTCTTGCTTGATTTAACTTGCATCCAAAAGATGTCATAATAAGCACCAATTATAGCACAAGAATCCAATTTATTCCATCATCTATAATCATAACCATCAAGGAAACCGAAACAACAACTAGAATTCCATGTAAAATAGCATTAAGGTATCCTTATCTTAAAGTTCAGGATTTTCACCCCTTCACAAAATGCAGCTCAGAAAGGAATTCTAGGGAATTCCAGATCAGATGGATTCCAGTGATGGAAACAAAAAGATCACCCAAAACCAAACATTCACCGAGAAAAACCTAAAGATATTTGCACACATCCTCAAACCATTCTAAATTCATCATAAAATGAAAACCTATTAACAATTAATTCATGGAATCCCAAAATTTATCATTCCCAACAAGTTTTCAGGGAATTCCATCAGAGACGGAAATCCGTGAAGCCTTTCAAGACTCGACACTTTTCAGGGAAATGAAGGGGGTGCGGAAAATTAGGAAAATCCAAAGGAAGCAGAAATCCGTGAACCAGCCAAATTTCAAGACTTAATGCAACTCTCAGTGAAGCGGCCACAGGAAGGAAACTCAGAGAAATCTAAGGGCGAAGGAAATCCGCGAGGATACAAAAAAAATGAAATCACATCCCCATCAGGATTTTTTCCAAATAGATCGAATGATCACAAATTTGGGGATTTAAGCTAAAAAATGACCTACCTCAAATCGCCCACTGATGGAACCAACTTTCAGAATATCTCAAGGGGTGACCTAACAATAATGGATAATAAACTCGAGATCAAACCCTAGGGCCATGGGATGAACACACGACCATAAATCTAGTTCACTCACTTGACACACAAGGCCAAATTCAAAGGAGGGAAGAAAAATCATTAAAGCACGATGGGACAAACTCATGAAATGAGCAGAGGAAGCAATGCCAATTTCAAAGGGGAGGTCAAAATGCCTAGGAAAAACCCTAAATTAATTGCAGCCCCCCCAAAATATTTAAATCGAAGTCACAAGCAAACCCAACATGCTAAAGAAACATTCACATTCATCAATCAAAAACAAAGCAACAAATACATACCATTGGTGAAGTGAAACTGACAACAACAATGACAAGAGGGAAGTCCTAACGCGCGAGCAAGATACAACAACAAAGTTGCAACCAAGCTTGAGAAATTATAGATTCAAACACTAGTCACGCTAAGCAATCCAAACCAAGCTCCTCCTCAAATCAACTAAGGCAAAAGAGATCGATTCACAACATAAAATTCCAACCCAAATCAAATAAATATGACCGCAGAGCTTGTACGTGAGACATCAATGCATTGACATGACAACGCCACCCAAGTTTAGGAATTTGAGGCTGAGACGAAATTTCAGGAAAATTTGGTAGATGTAGAATTCCGTGAAGGACTGAAATCCTCAAGAACATTGTAAAGAAGCCTCAGTAAGGTTACAAGACCACCGAGAAAATCCACTAGAGAAGGAGAATCCCGAAACTGACACAAAACTCAATATATTCAATGCGCTCTTCAACAAGTGAGTTTGCATAAGAAAAATAAGTCATTCGGGAACATGCAAAGGCAACCAAAAGAGCACGAAAGAGGGTCCCTACTTTCATTGGGGCATGTGTGTGAAAATTGTAGAATAGTTATCAGAGCTGGTTCCTTTGAAGGAAGGTTAACATCTTGAGGTGATTTGAGATGTCATCATTTAAGAAGGATAGTCCTAGATTCGATGGTACAAACTACTTTCAATGGAAAGTTAGGATGGAATGTCATTTGAGGTGCATTGGTGAACCTTTCTAGCAGATGACACAAATTACATATAATATTCCTCAGAATGGTCCCTCCTTTGAAGATGAGATCAAGCAAGCATAAATTAATACCAAGTTAGTAGAAACACTGGTGAGTGCTTTAGCAAATTCAAAAATGACATTTGATGGGATTGAAGACCGCATACAAGATTTGGAAAAAGTTGGAAAAATTGTATGAAGGAGATGTACTAGTGAAAAGTTCTAAGCTACAAAGTCTGAAAGGAAAATGGGAGAGCTTGAAGATGCGTGAAGATGAGAACACATTTTCCTTCTCGCATAAGATAAATGAACTGGTGATGGAAATTAGATGTGTTAGTGGAGCTATGAATGATGATGAAATTGTGGCTAAGATACTTAGATTTGTGCCCCCTTCCTACAAGACAAAAGCTCATGCTATTGATGAACTCAAAATAGTGAAAAATATTACAAAAGACATGTTGATTGGAAAACTTGCTGCATTTGAATTAAGTGAATTTGGTGAGTCTAATCCTAAGACTAAATCTGCTTTCAAGGCCACTATATTCGAGAAAAAGAGATATGATTCAGGAGAGAGTTCCTAGAGAAAATTCAAATATGAAGATGAGATGAAGCGGATTGAAGATGAAGAAAGGGAATTGGAAGAACTGGAAGCACTGATTGTGAAAAGAGAATCAAGAGGTCATAGTAATTACAAAGGAAAGTTACCTATTAAATTATTTTCTTGTAGTAAGATAGGTCATTTTGCTTCTCGATGTCCTAAAAGAGTTTCAAAATATAAGCCTAAGAATACTAGATTTCAAAGAAAGTGCTATTATGCTGAAGAAGGTGTAACTGATGAAGAATCTGACAAAGAAACTAGAAATGAAGATGAATGGGTATTTATTGCTATCAAAGAAAATGGTCAGGTGTCCATTGAATCTGCTAGTAATGTAAATGTTGAGAAAGCTCTTGCAGCCAAAGTTGAAGAGAAAGATGAGAGGGTAATTGATAATGGATTCTCACATCATATGATTGGTGACAAAAGAAAATTTGTAAGCTTGGAAAAGTATAATGGTGGTGTAGTGAGGTTTGGTGACAACACTTCTAGTGTGATTTGTGGCAGAGGCACTATTTATTTTGGTGGTAAGCACAATACTAATGATTTTCTTTATGTAGAAGGCCTAAAGCATAAATTTTTGAGTGTTGGACAAATGGTAGACAAAGGCTACAATATAAAATTCAAGAATGGTAAGTGTAGAATAACAGGAAGTTCAGGAAATATAATTGCTTCAGGAACAAAGACAAAAGGTAATATCTTTCATTTAGGTACTGCTAGTCAAAGTTGTTTGATTTCTCAAATTGATGTAAGTTGGTTATGGCATAGGAGGTTATGTCATGTAAACTTTGATAACATTTTCAAGATAAGTTCTACTCAAGTAGTCAAATTTTACCTAAGTTAGTGAAGCCTACTAACACTATGTGCAAGGAATGTTAGATGGATAAGCAAACAATACAACTCTAATGGAGTACTGGATTCGATACATACTGATCTATGTGGTCCTTCCAAAATCAGAAGCCTACAAGGTGAAAGGTACTTTATGTTACTCATTGATGATTATTCTAGAATGATATGGGTTGCTTTCTTGAGAGAAAAACATGAAGCATTAGAAAATTTCAAAAGTTTTAAAGATATGGCAGAGAATGAGATAGGTCAAAAGATCAAATGTCTAAGGTCAAACAGAGGTGGTGAATTTACTTCACAGGAATTCAATTCTTTTTTTGAAGAGCATGGAATTCAATGACAACTATCTGCTCCCCGGACCCCTCAACAGAATGGAGTTAGAGTATGTAGTTTCTAGAGTTAGAGAATGGAGTTTTTGAAAGAAAGAACAAAACCATTATAGACACTGCTAGAACCATGATGCTGGAAGAAAATGTTCCTCATTTCTACTAGAGAGAAGCTATAAGTACTGTTGTGTATACTATTAACAGGGTGAATGTCAACAATAATTCTGGTAAGACACATTTGAGCTATGGTTTGGTTAAAAGCCTACTATCAAATACTTCAATTTTTTTGGAAGAAAATGCTACATCAATAGAGATGATGATATAGGTAAGTTTGATGCTAGAAGTGATGAAGGAATCTTCCTAGGATACTCTACTAAAAACAAAGCTTACCGATGCTTTAATAAAATGTTGAAGAAAGTGGTTGAAAGTGCAAATGTTAAGGTTGATGAAGATATTGGTAAATCATCTAGAGTCAATGATTATGATTCAGATGATCAACATGATGATGCTGACAATGATGCTCAGACATAGAATCAACTTCAGATTGTTCTGGTGAATTAATGAAATCAAGAAGCAGAAGCAAGCAAAAGTGCAGAAGAAAGATCACAAGAACAAGAGGTAAGAGAAAACTTCAAAACTCCTAATTATGTGAGAAGAAATCATTCTGATAGTCAGATCCTAGGAGACAAAACCAAAGGTGTGCAAACTAGAAGAAGAATTCTAGAAGAATATTGTATAATTTCTATGAACCCCAATACTATACCTGCACAAACACATCAAAGAAACACATTAGTTAGTTCATATGCAAGATAAAACAAGGATTCCCCATGAAATCCATTTACAATGCTCAAAATAGGAAAATGAAGAACAAAAAATGGAAAGATAAGTAAAATCCTAATTAAGCATGCAAACTCTTGATCCCATGAGGGAATTGGTGCCAATTGGTGTGTCGAAATTGGCCCTTTCCCAACTCCTTTGTAAGCTTTGTGATAATTTGTGGATAGTTGAATCTCCTTGATGAGATTTTGACATAACCTAGCTATGAAACTATTAAATTGATGAACACTTGATGTGAAATGGAAAAAAATAGCTCTCAATGTTAAGAGAGTAACTTTTCTAAAATGCTGGATGAGGATGAAGTTGAGTATAGTAAGTTTACTCAAATTGTGGATGATCAAATGAGAGGAAGAGTCTCATTTAAATATTTCCAAAATGGAAGAGAGAGCAAGATTTGAGAAATGTGGGATCATTCAACATCCAATGGCCAAGTGTCGCTTGTCAAGATGTGAATGGTTGAAGGTTGTGCACATTTTGATCAATGTCCATGATAAATGCTATTGGATTCAAATTTGAAATTTGAATGTGACATGTTGGAGGGAGAAGGAAATGGAGTTAAAGTCACTTGGATCAAGGCAAAAGGACATGCAAGAGGTCTTAAATGCTTTGTTGGAAGGACTAAGTCCACTTGGATTTGAATTCAAATTTGAGGGAATATTCCCCTTTTGTGCCATGTGAAGGAAAAATAGAGATTTAATAAATCAAAGTAATTAATTTAGTGTGCAAGTGGTAAAAGCTTGAGGATGGGACATAGATTAGGATTAAATTAACCAAAGGTTAGTTAATTTAATGGGAGATTAGGAGGTGTGGCAATTTTGACTTGAATTTATGAGTTAATTTAAATCAAGAATTGAGAAGAAAGATTTAATTAAATAAATGGTTTTATTTATTTAACTAAAGGGGATAATGTTAGATTATATTAAATAAGGTTTAATTTATTCAATTTAATAAGAAGACTTTAGAGAATTGATTTAAATAAAATAAATTATTTAAATGTACAAAGATATAAGGTTAATTAAATTAAACTAATTAATTTAATCAACAGAGGAGAACAACCTAATAATGATTTATCTAATTAAGAGATGTATAGTGTTCATAAGCTGAGAGTATGATTCAGGAGGAAGCGATGTTAGAAATTAGGATCAAGTGTGTCGGTATATTTTCCATGTCTACAATTTCTAAAGTTGAACATAGAAATATAAGTGAAGCATGCAAGGATGAACATTGGATAGAAGCCATGAAACTAAAACTATTGCAAATATAAAATAATACATGGGATCTTGTTCCTAGACCTCAAAAAAAAAAAGTGATTGGAACCAAGTGGGTGTTTCAGAATAAGTTGAATGAACAAGGTGATGTGGTTAGAAACAAAGAAAGATTGGTTTGCAAAGGTTACAGATGGAAGGTATTGATTTTTAAGAAACTTTTGCTCCTATTTCTAGAATCGATGTTGTTAGTCTATTTCTTGCTTATGCTACTTTCAAGAACTATAAATTTTATCAAATGGATGCGAAGTCAACATTTCTGAATGGTGAACTAGAAGAAGAAGTTTATGTTGAAAAAACCAGATGGATTTCAGTTGACTGATGAAAAGGACATGGTATGTCAATTGAAGAAAGCTCTTTATGGACTAAAGCAAGACCCTAGAGCTTGGTATGCTAGATTGGACAAATACTTGTTGAAAGTTGGATTCAATAAAGGTACTAGTGACAACAATTTGTATTTAAAATTGAATCAGAGCAAAGAATTGATCATTGAATTCTTTTTTGATGATATTATCTTTGAAGGTGATGATGATTTGTGTATGAAGTTTTCTAATGAAATGAAAAGTGAATTTGAAATGTCAATGATAGGAGAGATAAAATTATTTTTAGGATTGAAAGTTACTCAATTAGATGATGGAATCTTTGTATCTCAATCTAAGTATGTGAAAGAATTAATAAAGAAGTTTGGCATGGAATATGCAAAACTAGTTGGTACACCTATGGAGACCGAATGTAAAATTACACAAAAATATGATACTCCCAAAGCAAACAAGACAAGATATAGGTCAATGATTGGTGGACTACTCTACTTGACTTAGACCAGGCCAAACATAATGAATGTTGTGTGCATGGTTGCTAGATTTCAAGTTGATCCTAAAGAGTCCCATGTGACTACTATGAAAAGAATACTCAGATATCTAAAAGAGACAACTGATCTTGGTCTATAGTATCCTCAGAATGATGATCTTACTCTAGGTTATTTTACTGATGTTGTTTGGGTAGGAGATGTAGATGACATGAAGAGTACCAGTGGTGATGCATTCTTCTTAGGTAAGAAGTTGGTATCTTGGTTAAGCAAAATTCAAAACTCAATTTCATTATCTATTGTTGAGGCATAGTACATTGCTACTACAAATAGTTATACCCAAGTATTATGGATGAAGCAAATGTTGAGAGATGTTAGAATTGAGTATGAAGAACCCATTGCTATATTCTATGACAATTCAAGCACCATTAACATTTCTAAGAATCCAGTATTGCATTTAAAGATAAAGCATATATCCATCAAGTATCACTTCTTGAGAGACAAAGTAAGTGACAAAGAAGTCAGACTGGAGTACATACCTACCAAAGAACAAATTGCAGATATATTTACAAAGTCATTGCTTAAGGATAGTTTTAAGTACCTCAGAGGAAAGTTAGGGGTAATTTCCCCTCCTAATCAGAACTAAGATGCAGGTATTTGCATTAGTCCATGAATTCATTGCTATATCATATTCTGGATTGATGTTGTGGTGACTGCTACTCAGGGGAAGTAGTTAGATGTTTTCAAAATTGAAATAAAATCATATGTACCTTTTCCATCGATTTCAAAGGGGGAGAGAAGCAATGTGAAAAAATGGGAAAGAAGAGCAATGAAGGAAACAAGAAAAAAAGTGCACAATCTTAGGGGGAGATTGTTGGAGAAGAGTTAGTTGGGTTGATGGTATTATTTTAACATCATGTGTTGCCATCAATGCCAAAGGGGGAGATTTTTGGATGTTGTGGTTGTGTTGCTAATATATTGTTGTCATTGATGTCAACACTATTAGCATTTTAGTCTGATTAAGGTTGTATATGTCGAGGAGATTGAGAAAATTGTAAAAAGTATAGTACAGGTAACTAGTGGAGCTGAGAAGGTGAGAATGTTGGAAAGCTCCATGTGTTGAATATCTGAAGGTGAATTTAAAAGGGTTTGTTATTGAAAATTTCTATTATGTTGTTCAAAATTTTCAGAGGTGCACATGAAGTTTTGTGGAAGTTATGAAGATCTGTGTGCCTACAGTTATTCAGTTTATGTAGATGGTGTTCTTGGTCAAAGCCAATGAAATTATGGTAATCTCGTGTGTTTTTCATGTACCTATGACATTCATGGATGATTCTAGATTTTACTATATCCTTGTTGTACCTCTACAGTGATTGGAGTGTTCATGATCGAAGATTTTTTTGATATGCGCCTACATGTTCATGTTCTTGGCCGACATTGTGGTGTTAGGATGTTATGGATCCATGAGGATTAATATTTTATTGTTTGTCATGTTTGGAGATGTTTGTTTGGGTCCTCACTATGTTGTGACTGACATGTGTTGGTATGCATTTAAAATTTATTCATGTATCAAGGTCGACAGTTGTAATTTATTCTTTATTTGTGGCCGACTGATTAGTGGACGCAAATCCATGTAGCGAATATATATAAAAGATTGCTTTCCTCATTTATGAGATGTGCTCAAGTGTACAAGTGATGTACAAGTACAAAAAAAGGTCAGATCATTCAGAGCAGAGTGTGGAAGAGTTTGAAATTTTTTTGTGTGCGTAACTGGAACTGTAATCAGGATTTTGCAGAAGCTATTTTCTTAGTTCAAATTCTCATCAGATGGATTTAATTTGATTACTGTATGTAAGGCAGTGAGCCTTCCCTTTGGGCAGTGTGCTCTAGGTAGTGTGCTTGAATGCAAGTGCATTCTCTTTTTATTCTTCATTATACTTCTAACAGAGTATAATCTTGTGGACTAACATCCACTATGGTTTTTCCCCTAACAGGGTTTCCATGTATAAAATCTTGGTGTTCATGTGTCTTTGATGTGTTGTTCTTATGCTTGCACTGTTAATTATCATATATTTGATATAAGGATTGGGTAATATTGTATAAGTTTAATTTTGGTAACAGCTGATTCACCCCACCCCTCTCAGTTGTCTATCCTCATTTTTCCAACACATTTAGCTTGCATTACTAGGCTTTGTGAGTTGAATATTAAAGTTTATTTTCACAGCTTTCACTTGGTGGTGAACCCTTCAAAGTCTAAAAGAACCCTTCCTAGGTCTTCCTTGTTGATAATTGACTCACCCTTGAGGTTGATAGTCAATCCAATTAGGATTACTAGGGAATTCTTTGAATGAAAATAGGAGAATAGTGGTGTTCTATGACCTCGGTTATGAAACACCCATTTTCATATTGTTCATTTTGGTGAAGCTGACATTTTTGAGCATTCATTTTTTGATTTGTAGTCCATTAAAGTCATAGATCTAGGTTGCATTCATTCTTGCATTGCATCTTGCATTAAAGTGAAATTGCATCTAGGGTTTCTCATATTTGCATCAATGAAAGTGCATATAAGTTACATTTTTACTTTCTTGCATAATTTCATCTCATTGAAAAATTAAAAAGTGCATTGTTAATCATCCTAATTGCATTTAGAAACATTGTTATTGCATTCAAAATTAAAAAAAATTGCACTCAATTTTGCATCCAATTGCTTGTTATTGGTCACATTTTCTTGCATTCATTTCGATGGGAAAGATCGTTTATGTTACAACTTGCATCATTTAGTCAATTAATTATTGAATCGGGTGTGTCTCAAAGCTATATGTGATAAGGATGGTTGTCACATATTTTTGGGGGGGTTTTGAACTATAAATAGTGACTTTTGGTTTCAGTTTGACTCCTTCAAGAGCCTTCAAGAGCTCTCAGGAGCTCTTTAGGAGCTCTCATGAGCTCTTCAGGAGCTCTTAGTAGCTCTTCAGAAGATGAACTGCAGCAACTAATTCCTAACGATTAATTATATCTTATTTCCTAATTCAAAGTTTTGTTGAATTATTTTTGACTTGATTGAGACTGATTCATGGAAAAGATTAACATTTACTCTATTTATAAACCTAAAATGCAAAATCCAAATTAATTCTATTTTTCTTTAAAATAAATCTATCTTACGTTCTGCTGGAAAATAAATGCTATTTAAAAAAAAAAAAATTCAAGGAAAAGATAATTAATCTAGAAAACATAAATACTAATTTCCATGAGTAGATTCCAAACAAGTTTCAATTCCATCTTTCCATAAGTTCCCATCATTGCTTCTAATGAAGTTCAACATATGACTATTGGACTTAATTCCTATAAACAACAACTAAATATGATTTAACCCAATAAACCTTACAACGAATCTAACAATCCATTCTAAACATGATGAACTAATCTTGAAAATTATTTAAACACAATTGCTGAAAATGATTCAAACGAAATGAACTATCTAGATTTAACATCCAATGACCTGAAAAATGATTCAAACAAACCTAACATTCCATATTTAACATCTACACTTCAGATTTAATATTAATGAATAAAAATAAAATAAAATTAATAAAATACCAAACATAAGATCAATTCCTTTGGTTGAGTGGGCCTTTCTCTTCCTTCGGTAAGATCTTTAACACAATTATTCAAGTTAACTTATTATATTCATTCAAATTGATCAAAGTAGGACACAAAACATAGTATTGGCACCATCACAAAATTCTAATCAAAATTATCTAACTCCTTTCTAATGCTAAATAGGGATATTTATAAGAATATCCTTATTGAATTCAAAGCATGGAGCTAAGTTCCAAGATTCAAGATGCCTAAACTAGATATTTAAATAAAACTAAACCAGAACTAAAACAAGACTGAGAATAGAGAGAGAGAAATATGCCAGATCAGTGTTGGGACTAGAAGTTCCTAAACCAACTAGAAGAAGTTGATTTGGACTTTGGTGATTCATCATCCAACTAGGCCAATCAATGGCATGATTAACTTCATATGGTTAAATAGGGAGTTTAATTTTATCTTGAACTAAGTCATTAGTCATCGTTTTTATCCCTGAATAAAATCCTTAAGAATAGGATATCAATTATGACATTAAAAGATTAAAACTACCTATTTAATTCATCATTATCATTATAAAAGCAACACATTTAATACAAAATCATTATTTCAAACATATATACCAATTTAGCCAAACATAAGGTAAAGTAAGTAAATATATTAGTCTATAGTCTACCACCAATCATGTAATTAACAAAGATAACAAGTCTTTTTAAACATAAATGATTAATTGAAAGTATCTTTTGGCTACTCATCATTCTCCCCAACCTACTTTGAACCATGTACTCATGGTTCTTTGTCAAGAATTATGGTGGTTTCTTTTTCCTTGTTCACAACTTCCATCCAGTCACAATAGTTGAACACCCCATCCTTGTATTGTTGTGGCAATCTGCTATTGAGTGCAAAGCCATGGTTTTATCTTATCTTCAAAAACCAGGGTCTTATTATCTCTTCTGGAATATTGGGTGATGCTTTGAGCTTTGGAGTGGGCATGATGATGAGTGGCATTCTGAACCTCATACCAACCCAAATTTTTTGTTGTTGTTCAATCAAGCTGATCACATGTCAAAATCTTATCAAGCTCCATTTGAGGTTGTTTGGGCTTATAGGCTCTCTTCTCCTTAATGATTCATTAATGGTGATATATCTTTCCTCACATTATTGAATTGCTAATGGAGGAAGTATCCCTTCTATATTATGGAATGTAGAGATACTATTCAGAAAATTTGAAACATAAAGAGGATTTATGTGATTTTTCCTTACCACTGATCTTACCATTTTGATATAACTCTCTGCATGAGGCATTTTAGGCCTCATTGGTAAACCATACCTTCTTTGAGCCTCTTTGTATCTTCCCATCCTATTCAACCATTCAATCTGATTCTGCATTAAGGAGACAAAGGATTGGATTTGTAGCTCACCAAAATAAACATTTAATAGAGAATCATTTATATCTCCCATTAAAAACCCGTGATGGGAAAACTCACACATCTGGTTTTGAATATCAGGGTGGCTATGGAAATAGTCTTGTGGAATATCTTTATCATTGTGATATTCAAGACTTCTCCTTAAAGTTAATTGATTGAGTTTCCACTGTAGAAACTTCTCCTTGAGAAATAAAGCATAAATTTTTGATGGTCTTCTCATTGAAAGCATCACAAAACTTATCTCAATGGCTTGCTCCAATCTTCCTTCAATTTCATTTTTCTCTTCTTCTAATTTCTATACTTTCTTTTTTAGCTGATCATTTTCATGCTTGAATTTCATGTCTACCAAAGAGAGATATCTTGATTGAATCCTTTGTGGAACATCTAGTGGAATATCGGATGGTATAGGAGGCAAAGACATGTAATGTGGTGGGGCAGCGGAAGTGGAAGCTTCTTGAGAATAAAATCTCATCGACTTTTTTTTAATTTCTCTTCTTTTGACTGTAATTCCTCTTTCAATTTTATGATTTCCTCCACACCTGCTAAGGCTTGGGCACTAGCTTGTTGTAAATCCTCCTCAGTATGCTTTAATTTCTCTTCATACCTTACTTCTTTTTGTGCAATTTCTTTCTCTTTTTCTTGAGTGTTATTGAGGGCTTGTTGTAATTCCGCCTCTCTTCTTTTCAAATTTTCTTTAAGAAATTGTACATTCTTCCTTTTATTCTCTAGCTCGACTTCTATCCTAGAAATCTTCATTGCTCTCAACAATTCCTTTGTTTCTATTTCTTCTTCATTTTGTTTTTCATGAGACTCTTCTTCTTCAATCAATGGCTCCTTACCTTTTCTTCTCTCTATAGTTAGAGAAGGTGAAGGTGATTTTTGGCCTCTTCTTCAAATTAATTTGAGGCTTCTCTTTCTTTTGACTATGCCTCCTCTTCTTCAAATTCCTCTAAGGCTTCTCTTTCTTTTGATTATGCCTCCTTTGAGGCTTCTCTGTTTTGTGACTGCACTTCAGATTCTTCAACAATTTCATGCACCTCAGGTGTTCTCTCAAGTGTTCTCTCAGGTGATGGAATTGGACCTTCAGGAGGGCTATGAGGTTGTTTAGGGGATGTCATTGGCATGTGGGTTTCTTCATGGGTTGAAATTTTTTCTTTTGGGCCTTTAGTGATAGGGGTTTGAAATGTAGGTATTTCTTCAGGAGTGGACACAATTATTTTGGCTTGGCTAGGGATTTCTTCATTTAAGTCTTGCTTCCTCTTTTTGGAGGTACTATGGGTTACCCAAGAGGATACCTGTAGTTTTATTTTACCGATTTTTTGTTTTCCCTTCGAAGATTCACCTTTTTCTATTTGTGATCTTTTTGTCGTGGGCCCCTTTGTGGGTTTCATTTTTTTCTTTCCTATGGGCGTGCACAAAAATTCTAGCGAACCCTATTTTCTAGAATCTTTTTTTTAAGAAATGATGCTTAATTATAAAATGAATTAACCGCTGGTATTTTATGGAAGATTATCTTCTAGAATTTGTTTTATAAATCATGGAAGCAATTTGTTGAAACAAAAATGCTGGCAGATTTACTCTAGCATAGGGTTTTGTTTGTCCATACCTCAAATGTATCAATAGATGTGTTCTTGGCCCTAGTATAGTGTCGTATTGTCCTTCAAAGGTGAATAATTTCATCACCCACGTCACAACCATTCTCCAAGGCTTGTCCAAGCTGGAACGAGTTATTCCTTTGTGTTCTCCTTTATGTATAAAAATTTTAGGTTTCTTTTCTAGTTCTTGGTGAAATGTTGCCACCAATTCATCAAAATTTACTCTACCTATGTTGACTAGTTTTCCCTCAGCTAGAATCCCTAAAATTTCACTTATTATCTCGAGAGTGACTTCAATTATTTTTCCACTTACTCTAGTTACATTTACATGAAAATTATTCACGAATTCCTCAATAATTTCTTACTGAAAACCTTCATATTTCACTATAAAGTTCAACCATCCAACTTCCCTTAGTAATCTCTTGGTCTCAGATTCAAGAGTGATTTTTTTTTGTCTTAGCATTCTGTTTCTTTCCCATTCTTTCTACTCAACGATGGTGGACTTCAATAGAACTATTTGGAAAATTTCCAGAATGATCTTTTTCTTTCTTCTTTTAGAAAGAAGTAATCAAAAAATGACACGACATGTCATTAATTGTTTGCATTTAATTCTTTTACTACCTCCGATAGTTCACACACAATGATTTTTGTAGTTGCACTTCTATTTGCAAAATTGGCGGCACTCCTTACACATGTCAGATTAAATTTGAAAAGATCTTGATAAGACAGGTAAATCTGAGCATGACCCGTAATCATTAATGATGTCACTTCAATGTCACATCACACTTAACCAATTTCTCCACCTCCTTTTAGAATCATTAATAGCCTTTTATTATCTTTATTAACAACAATATGGTGGAGATTTCTAAACTTCTAATTATTTACCTATTTTACATTAGTTTAAATCCCTTAGAAAATAATATTTAAAAATAATATTCATATCAAATGCACACCTTATCTATTGCAAGATTTTGAGATCTTTAGGAGCTCTTCAGGAGCTCTTCAAGAGCCTTTAGGAGCTCTAGAACTTCAGGAGTCTTTTGGAGTTATTGAGCCAAACAAAGTCTCCAGAGTCTTCAATCTTTAGGATCTTCAAGAGCTTTTGGGAGCTCTTTTGGAGCCTTCAGAGTCTTCAATCTTCAGGATCTTCAGGAGCTTTTGGGAGCTCTTTTGGAGCCTTCAGGAGTTAACTTAGATAGACCTCCATTGCCAGTTTTCAATCATCTTTTTTTTTTTCTTCTCGAAAGCAAACTGCCATTTACTGGTTTTCAATTTACTTTTTTTTTTTTGCAAGGTAAACCGCCATTTGCTGCTTTTCAATTTACCTTGTTTATTCATGCCTTCTCCAAAGGTTCAAATATATTCTCTCAAGGAGGAGATGTATTCCATGAGAAAATATTCTATTATGTGTTGTAGATCATCCAAAAATTCCTCCTTTATTGCTGGCTTATGATATGTCTTCAATCGATGACCATTCACTAGCATAACTCTCTTTTCCCCATCAATCGGTACTAATCAAACAACTCCATTTTCAAATACTTGGTCTATATCATAGGGTCTTAGCCATCTTGTATGGAATTTCCCTTCAAACTCTTCAAATTTGGAGTCAAATAACAATGCCCAATCTCCTTCCTTGAATTGTCTAGACACAATATGCTTATCGTGCCATTCCTTCCTTTGCTTCTGAATCACCTCTATATGTTGAAGTGTCTCCATTCTCATTTCATAAAGTCTATTGAGCTGCAAAATTCTACTTTTCTCTGCTTCAGATAAGTGAATTCCAATTTCTACTGCTGTTTTCAATTTTTTCAATTCAAATTCTATTGGCATGACTGGTTTTTTTCCATACACAAGTTCATATGGAGAAAATCCAGTTGTTGTTTTCCATGTGGTATTATAGGCCCATACGACTTCATCTAACCTCTCTGCCCAGTTTGTTTTCCTCAAGGAAACAGTTTTTGTCAAGATATTCTCCAATTCTCGGTTAGTGAACTCCACTTGTCCATTCACCTGAGGATGGTATGGCGAATATTTTCTATGGGTCATTTGATATCTCTGCGAAAAGGCTTGCATCATTTTAGATACAAACTACGGCCCTTGGTCTAAAACAATTTCTCTTGGTGCACCAAATCTCTAAAGAATTTTCTTGTACAAAAAATCTACCACTTTGTCTTCTCTTGCTGTAGGCAATGCTTTCACCTCAACCCATTTTTTTGCATAATTTGTACAAACAAGTATATAATTCTTTCCCTTGGAAGGCGGATCAATAGGTCCCACACAATCGATTCCCCATTTTCCAAATGGTTCAAGAGCTATTTGTGGCTGAAGTGGCATCTCCATTGTTGAGGTACGTCTTCCCATCCATTGAAATTCATCACAGTGCTTAACAAAGAATGAGACACCTTTTGTCATTGATGCCCAAAAGTAACCAGCTCCAAAGATCTTGTGAACTGTTTTTACTACCAAATAGTGTCCTCCTTCTGGCTCATGATGGAAGGCATGTACTACATCATAGACATCTAACTCAGCTACACATCTACATAAAACATGGTCAAGGCACATTTTAAATAAAATACCATTAATCCACTAAAATCTGGAACTTTCACGAATTAACCTCTTTTTTGTTTATGATTGAAGTGACATGGACACTTCCCTATTACAAGGTAATTTTCTAGATCAACAAACCATGGTGGATGAATTGATATGGAAAATAAATTTTCATCTTGAAATGTATCATCCACTCATTTTGGATTATCCTTTAAAACAATTTTGGAAAGGTATTCAACAACAATATTATCCTTTCCATACTTATCTATGATAGTTACATCAAACTCCTGCAACAACAGTAACCATCTAATAATCCACCCACCTACTATAGCCTTGTTCATCAAATATCTAATTGCAACATGGTATGTATGTATGTAAACTTTGTAACCTATAATATAATGCCTAAATTTGTTAATTACATATACTACAACTAAAAATTCTTTTTCTTTTGTTGTATAATTTCTTTCAGTAGGATTTAGATTTTTGCTAACATAATAAATTACATGCATGGCCTCATTGTCATCTTGTTGTCCTAATAATACACCAATAGATAAATTGGATGCATCAGTATGTATGTGAAATGGGATTCTCCAGACAGGTCCTTTGATGATTGGAGAAGTTGTTAAAGCAATTATAATTATCTCAAATGATTTTTGGCAATCATTTGTCCATACAAACTCCTCATCTTTTTTGAGCAATGTAAACAAAGGGCCAACAATTTTATTGAATACTTCTATGAATCTTCCATAATACCCTGCATGCCCAAGAAAGCTGCAAACACCTGTTTGGTTTCTAGGGGTCTCAATGTTTTGAATAATTTGAACTTTGTGGGGATCAACTTTTATCCCTTCTTTTGAAATGTGATGTCCCAGAACAATACCTTATGTCATCATAATAGATATTTTTTCATAATTGAGGGATAATCTATGATCTTTAAATTTTTGTAAAACGTTTTCTAAGTTTTGAAGTGCTTCATAAAATTTGACATAGAAAGTGGTGAACTCTGCAAATATAGCAAGAACTGCTCGTTGAAATGTGGCTGGTGCATTACATAGCCCAAATGGTAAGATTGTATATGTGTATGTACCCCAAGGTCAAGTAAAGGTAGTTTTATCTTGGTCTTCAAGAGCTACTTGGATTTTATTATATCCACTAAATCCATCAAGAAAAGAGAAGTAATTGTTGCCTACTAATTTATCAAGAACTTGGTCGATGAATGGTAATGGGAAATGGTCTTTCTTTGTGGCCTTATTCAATTCATGATAATCTATTCACACATGCCATTTAACATTTTTATTTGTGACTATAACTAGTGGAGAAACCCACTGACTATCAGATATTGGGTAAATGAACCCTACTTTGAGCAGCTTCTCTATTTCTTGTTTAATAATGTCACGAAGAACATGATTGATTCACCTTTGTCCTTGTTTGATTGGTCTTACATCTTCTATGTAAATGTGATGACTAAAAATTGAAGGATGAATTCCTCTCATATCAATATACTCCCAAGAAAATTCTTCAGTGTGTTTTTCTAAATTTTCCTTTAATTATTTTTCTTGCATTGGGGATAAAGATGAATTAATATTGAGAGGTTTGTCTCCAACTACTGTAATATCTTTAGTCTCTCTTTTGGAATCAATGGATTTTTCAAAAAGTGTATTCAGAGGACAATAGTGTTGTTCATGTAATGTTGTTTGACTGTTTCCTTTCTCAGCTTTTGAAGTAAACTATTTTTCTTCACTTTCTTGAACGCATTCAACTAGAGTAACCATGGTTAACTCCACAATACCATCACCTTCTGATTCCATATCTTTATCCACCCAAAGTTGAGTGTTTCGTTGAATTGATGGTTGTGTTGGTGGATAGAGTGACAATTATTTTTTCTTCTGACCATTGGAAATGATCATACTTCCAGATCTACAATCAATTAAGGTGGCAGCAATGACCAACCATGGTTTGCCTTAGATGATTGGATAACCAAAATCTTTCTTTCTGGCTTTAAGAACCAAAAATTCAACTAGATAATCCCATGTGTCTATGGTGATCATGATCTCTTCTATGATACCTTCTGGTTTGGTGGTAGATTGGTCAGCCAATTGTAAAATAGTTATTGTTGGCTAAATATTCATCTTTTGTAATAATGCAACAGTATCAAATGTGATAGCATTTATGGCAGGTCCCAAATCAATTAGGACATTGGATATTTCTACCCCATTAATACTCAAGGTTATTACAAGACTCCTAGGATCATTATATTTATGAGGAAGCAGTCTTTCTTGATAACACATTAGTGAGTTTTTTCCCTAGCTATATTGTGGGAGGTAGTTTCTTCTTTCTCCCTGGAGTTTTAATGCAAAGGGACTTTACCAATTGATTTATCTCTCATATTTCTTTAATCGCCTGCAACAATGGTATTTCAAATTTTTTTTCTTCAACTCTCGAAGGAGCTAAGAATCAAAAACATTCATGTAACTGGGTGGAGAGATTTTAGGAGTAAGTTTTTCTTCCTTTAATCTCTTTGGGTACGGTGCTTGTTCGACTTGTTGGTCCTTTTCAGATTTTTGTGTTTCTGCTGAATTTTCATTTTATTCCCCACCTTCTTGAGCTTTTTCTACTGGTTTAGATTCAAAGGTTTTATTTCTCAATTGAATATCATTATCATCAATTACATTCAAATTAGGGGGATTTTCATCATTGCAAATGTTTCTTGTATTTGCAACCAGTTGTGCTAGTAGTTGAGGCTAGTTCACTTGGTCATTAGTGGGATTAGGGGCATTTATTGTAGGAGGTGTTTGTCCCCAGGGATATTTTTACCCTGATTTTTCCATGGTTGGAAGTTCATCTGATTTTGTTGCCATGTTGGATGATTTGATTGCCACTATGGTTGTTGATTAGCTTGCCATTGTGACTAGTTCCATTGGGGATTCATCCATTCAGGTTGTCCCCAATATGTAGGAGGTGGTTGTGGTTGATATGGGGGAATCCATTGGGTTTGGTTTGGCCAAGGGTTTTGATTCCAGTTAGATGTAGAACCATATTGTCTTTGGTTAGCATTATACCCTATGTTTTGTGGTCTTTGGCCAACATAATTTAGCTTTACCTCTACCATAGGAGGTTTCTTCAGATTGCTCTTAATCCCAACCAAAATATTATAGGAACTTGTTGAGTGTGATTTCTCACAAATCTGAGAGATTTCAACTTGATCCAATGGACATTCTCTTAAAAAATATTTTTATCCCTACACTTGGAATAATAAATGGACATTGGTTTAGTGGCCTTCTTTTCTCCTTTCATGTTGAGATGAAGAAGTAGATCAATTTTCATGTTGGCCAAACATTCCATTACTTCTGACACATCAGTAGTGCAGGTCTTGTTTCTTCTGGAGTTTTGACTTCCTACCCTAGTTCTAGAGTAGTTTCTACATCTTTCAATAATTTCATCTAAGGAAAGTTTATTAATGTCTCCTTTCCCCATAAGATTCAAGGATTCTCTTGATTCATCATACATTCCTCGAAGAAAAAATGTTTTACAAATTTCCACATCCAACCCATTATTACACCTTTGGTACAAAAACTAAAATTTGTCAGTGTATTCTTCCAAACTTTCTTCTTCCAATTGCCTTATTCAAAACAATTCTTCTTTTCTATCCCTTGCTTGACAGTAATCCTAGTACTTATCTAGGAACTTAGTTTCCATTCTCTACCAAGTTGCAATTCTTCCAATGCCTAAACCCATGAACCATCTTAAAGTGGACTCTTTTAAGGTAGATGGAAATAACTTCAACTTCTGGTTATCATTTGTATAGTAATAGGTCTGGCATAAGACTTCAAACTCAAAATGGAATTGATCAGGATCCTCAGAGGTTTTTCCCCTAGAAGTAGGAAAACCTAGGGTGAAATATTTTTCATTGGAGGCTCATCAAGATGTCTCTCAAGAACAATAGGATAAGAAAAGGTCCTATTTTCAAGTGGGAATACCGGTTCATCACCCATTCTTTCTTCCTGAATTGGATTTCTATTCTCTTCTTGATTTTCTTCTTCTCTTTCAAAATCATTATCTTCTTCTTGATCAAAATCGAGGTATTCTTCATGATCGATATCAAGGTGCCATAGAAGAAACCTCCCTCAATTATCTTGATTTTGTCTCATTCACTATTTGGATATATTTTCCTTATCAACACTAAGGCTTTACACTGAATAGCCAGATCTTTATTCCTTGACAATGATGCCAAAAATGATGGACAAGATCATTGATGTCACAACTTGCATCAGTCAGTCAATTAATTATTGAACTGGGTGTGTCTCAAAGCTATATGTGATAAGGATGGTTGTTAGGTATTTTTGGGGGGCTTTTACACTATAAACAGTTACTTTTGGTTTTGGTTTGACTCCTTTAGGAGCTCTTAGGAGCTCTTAGTAGCTCTTCAAGAGCTGAACTACAACGACTAATTCCTAAGGATTAATTCTATTTTATTTCCTAACTCAAAGTTTTGTTGACTTATTTCTGACTTCATTTTGACTTGATTGAGACCGATTCATGGAAAAGATTAACATTTACTCTATTTATTAACCTAAAATGAAAATGAAAATTAATTCTATTTTTCTTTAAAAGAAATCTATCTTAAGGTCTGCTGGAAAATAGATACTATTTTGAAGAACATAAATAAATTGCAAGGAAATGAAAATTAATCTAGAAAACATAAATACTAATTTCCTTGAGTAGATTCCAAACAAGTTTCAATTCCATCTTTTCATAAGTTCCCCTAATTACCTCTAATGAAGTTTAACATATAACTACCAAACTGAATTCCTATAAAAAACATCTAAATCTGATTTAACCCAATAAACCTTACAATGAATCTAACAATCCATTCTAAACATGATGAACTAATCTTGAAAATGATGTAAACACAATTGCTGAAAATGATTCAAACAAAATTAACTATCCAGATTTAACATCCAATGAACTGAAAATGGTTCAAACAAACTTAACATTCTAGATTTAACATCCAATGAACTGAAAATGGTTCAAACAAACTTAACATTCTAGATTTAACATCTACACTTCAGATTTAATATTAATGAACAAAAATAATATAAACATAATAAAATACCAAATATAGATCGATTCCTTTGGTTGATCGGGCCCTACTCTTCCTCTAGTAAGATCTTTAACACAATGATTCGAGTTAACTTCTTATCTTCAATCAAATTGATCAAAATAGGATGTAAAACAAAGTATTGGCACCATTACAAAATTCCAATCAAAATTATCTAACTCCTGTCTAATGCTAAAAGATGGATATTTATAATAATATCCTTATTGAATTCAAAACATAGCATTAACTGCCAAGATTCAAGGCACCTAAACTAGAGATTTAAATAAAACTAAAGCATAACTAAAACACGATTGAGAATAGACAAAGAGAAATATGCTAGATCGGAGTTGGGACTAGAAGTTCCTAAACCGACTAGAAGAAGTTGATTTTGACTTTGGTGATTCATCATATAGTTGGGCCGATCAATGGCATGATTGACTTCATGTGGTTAAACATGGAGTTTAACTTTATCTCGAACTAATTCGTGAGTCATCAGTTTTATCCCTGAATAAAATCCTTAAGAATAGGATACCAATTATGATAGTAAAAGATTAAAACTCCTTAATTAATTCATCGTTATCATCATAAAAGAAATACATTTAATATAAAGCATTACTTCAAACATATCTACCAATTTAGCCAAACATAAAGTAAAGTAAGTAAATATATTAGTCTATAGTCTACCTCCAGTCATGTTAATTAAAAAAGATAACAAGTATTTTTAAACATAAATGATTAATTAAAAGTATCCCTTGGCTGCTCATCACATTTGCACACTTTTTGTTTCTAAACATTAGGTCCGTGGGTAGGCAACCTCGGAACACTGTAAACAATCTAGATCTTGCTGGCTTTATGAAAAAACCCTTATTGGGACTAAAACACCCTTAATGTCATCTTAGTCCCTCAATGGGTTTTCTGGCTCAGAAACCTCTCTATGTTATTTGCTTTCAATTTCACTTTTTGGAACTTCAAAATTTCTTTAGTAGGACCAAGACACTCTTGTTGGCATCTTAGTCCCTATTGAGTTTAAAACTATAGTTTTCAAGATTTAAATCTGCTTTTTTGTGCTTCCTAAGCCTCCTGGTAATATATACTATAATTTTGGAAAGTTTTGAGAACATCTATTTTATGCATCTAGGTCAAAAACATCAATTTAGGGCTCTCATTTTGAAATAATTTCAACTACAAGCATCATTAGATCTGAAAATGCTCACATTTATGAAACTTTGCATAATATGGATAAAATTACTTTTCACTTTTGCATATACAATGTTTACATTGATAAAAAAATGCATAAGTTTGATAAAAGTGCTTTTCATTTTTGTATATACATTGTTTTCATTCTTAAATTTTTGCATACATTGGATAAAAGTGCTTTGCATCTTTGGATATGCATTGTTTACATTCTAAAAGCATTGCATGAGATGGTTAAAAGTGCTTTTCATTTTTGTTGAAACAATTTTAGTACCTTACCTTTATAGGCATGCTAAGAAAAAGTTCATATCCCCTCCCCATGAGAGTGTTTTAGTGAAAGAGAATATAACCTTGGACAATCCTAACTATCATATTTGTTCTTCTCCTAATATGTCTCCTATTGGTGAAGAATATATTTTGGTGTTAGAAGAACCAATCAATGAGAGTTTTGAGAGTCCTAGTTGTTTCTCTCCTTCAACCTCTTTTAGTGGACAAGACATTGATGAACAAGAAGAAACAACTATAGGTAATAATTAAAACCACATAACACAACAAAAGACCATTGAAACTTCAACTAGTCTACATTCATCTCCCAACATCTTCACCTCTTGTGATACTGTTCTAGAGGATGACAATGTAAGTGAAGATATGTTTGTGTTGGATGATCAAAAATTTAAGATCTATGACAACCCTCTTTTTTATCCTTCCCCTACCATAAATATTAGGGAAAAATGGAATTAAACCATATGTGGCAATCACATTTGTTCTTCTCCTAGTGTATCTCCTAGTTGTGAAGATGATAATTTGATGTTAGAAGATCTAATCGATTAAAGTCATGGGAATCTTGATTTCCTCTCTTCCTCAGGGAAAAATTATGGAACAAGATAACAATATCATTGATGAACAAGAAAACTCAATCATTTATCATTCACTTACTTGTGATGAAGTCATTTTGGAAGAACCAATCCTTGAATGTAAATAATATTTGGTTTGTAGTTCTAAAAACTCTCCTACTAGGGAAGATATAATGATGGAAGAAAATGATAACATTGACAACACTAATTCCCTAGATGAAGATGATGAAGTGATATTAAACTCCCCTTCACTAAGAGGTCATGAGAATAAGGATAAGTCTTCTGAGGTTATGCACATTAGATACCCCTTGGAGTACTCTCCCGAGCCTAAACTTAACATTTATCCACCCTCGCAAAAACCGTAAGTTCAAAACAAACCCATCCTTATCCTCAAACCACCCAAGAACAATTTTTTTCAGCAACCAAGTTACAATATTGTTTCTCATACATACAACACTAGGAATAATCCATAACCAAGACAAACACCTTCAAAAAATCCCTCCCTTTTCCTAGTCCCATTTTTCCTAGTGCTCCCCATTTAACTTCACATAGTGGGAAGGAGTATGATCTTGTTGAAAAAAATTAAGAATACTCTTGTAAACATATCCCTATGGGACCTAATTTAAAATTCACCTAATTATCACATTATGCTTCAAACCACATTGGAACAAGTTCCTATCCCTTTCAATACACAATCAAACAACATAGTAGCCGTGATTCAAGGAATAAATGCTGACATTGTTTTCCACCAAAGTGAACTCCCTCCTTTGGAAGTGTAAAAACAACATGATGCTTTCATGATCATAGATCAATACAATACAATAGGGATAAATCAAACCCTTATTGACAATGGCTCAACCTTAAATGTGTGTAGTGTAAACATTTTGAATAAGCCTAGTGTTGATAAATTAAGAATCCAATCCATCTCTTTATCTATTAATGGCTTTGATAACGTGCAAAAACAACTGCTTGGTGTAATCAATTTGCCTATTACAATTGGGAAGGCCACATTAGAGACAATGATCCATGTTATGCCTCAAAATATTTCATATAATATCCTTTTAGGCAGACCATGGATTCATGCAATGAATGGGGTTCCTTCCACTCTTCATCGTAAAATGAAATACATCTACAATAAGAAAGTGTACACACTTGAAGCTGACCCAAGGAACCAAACAATTGTTTGAACATTGAGAAAAACAAAGAGAATCCTTTCAACACATTTACACCAACTACACAAGTAGAACACATGCAAGAAAAAAAAAAAGATAGATGTCCTAAACCCTTCACAATGATATTGCTAGATGATTTGGGATCGTTTATTTTCGAACCAACATTGATGGGAGAATACAAGATCACAAATAAATAATTTGAAAAGGGCAAAGAAAAGGGAGTAATATCAACACAAAATTTAGAAGACCCTTCGAAAGCATCCACCTCAACCACTTTAGAAGAAAAATCAAATTACACAACAAACTTCGACGAGATAGACTATCAACAACCACCAACTCCAAAAGAAAAAAAAAATCTTTATGGAAAAGGTTATGAGCTTATGCAACAACTTGGATATAGTGGAAATGAATGTGGTGCTAGAGAACAAGGTATCCATGTTCCTATCAAACCTAACATGCAAGAAACAACTCATGGTCTTGGATATTGTCTCTCGGAAGAAAGAAACAAGCCTTCACTCAATATCAACACTCTTACAAAACATCCTTCTAAGCCGAATTTAATAGGGGTGCATCCTGAACTGATAGAGACTAGTGGTCTTGATTGTTATCCTTTGAAAGAAATGAAACAAAAAAATAAACCTTCACTTAATGTCAATGTCATCTTGTAAAACAATAATGATTTGAATTCATTAGATTTTACACCCTCCTATAAAGGAGAGAACAAAATCTCACAATCTAAAGAGTCTTGTGTAGGTATGACATCTAATACTAAGCAAGAGATATCTTTATTGCAAAATAAAGGAAAATCATCTATTGATCAAGAGAGTATCTTGACAAGACTCCTGCATGACCGTCTGATCTCTCTCTCTCCTTGAGAACATCAAATAAATTTTACTACTTGATCATTCATTTTGTGCATATCATAGAGTTCATGTTCATGAACTAATAATGAATATAAGGCTTTAAGTGATAAAATTCAACATCTTAGGGAGTGTGGTGTTCTTCCTTATGTGGGGGCACCTAATTCCTCTAATTGATACTTATTTTTATATAAGCATGTTTCTCATCAATCATTTCAGCTCACCCTTGTCCTGTACTAAGTGGCGGCAAGGGGTTAGGTAGACTTGTCCTCGTATGCCACTTATTGTTGCCTCTTTTGGCTAGTTGACCACCTTTCATGTATATATAAGATTAAGCTTGGGATGTGGATAGCATGCTGTAAGTTGGCTCACACGTGACATAATTTAAAGCGATTTCTCACAACAATGGTATTAGAAACCATTTTAAAGTGGGGGCATACATCGACACTTATGTTCATTGTGTGATTTTCTTTCTTCATGTGATGCATCTTTTTATTGGTGGTGTCATTGGGCCTAATTTCCTCTAAGAGCATGATATTTCTTTGACTTGTCCTCTCTTGAAAAAATTAAGCATAATCCTCCCTAAGATGAAACCTTGCACGAACTACAAAAAATCCTTTTGAACATCCCTCTTTCTTATTGCATTGCATTTTTGTACCTTATTAAAGCCATGGAGGTATGGATTTGATATGGTTCCTTGGGGCTCACCTAGCGGACAACTAGCTTCACTAGCCCTTGTGAGCATGCATTTTTATTTTTTTTCTTATCATAGTCATGGGGGTATGACTTTGATATGGACCTCTTGGGACTCACCTAGTGAATAACTAGCTTCACTAGCCCTTGTGACTATGCACTTTTATTTTCATAGTAGACTATAACACGTTCCACTTGTAAAAAATTCTGGACAAACAACCTAGACCTGGTCCACAATGCATTAGACAACTAGTCGAAGCTTGATCCATTGCATTTTCCCTTTTTCATTTCTATTATTATCTTTGATTGTGTATGTTTGTGATCTGGTTATGGCTTCATATATCATCCATAAGCATGTTCTTTTGTGCCTATGTTGGTTTTTCATAGGATCTTAATCTTGGGGGCTTGATCATCCCTCTTGGTTATTTTCATCCTATCTTACTAGCATTTGTATATTTGAACCCCTCTTGATTGCATGGTTGACTACTTTAGTGTGGGTTTGAAGCAAGTTCATCCTCTCACTAAAGTGGGGGCTAAATGTAGTGTAGTAAAATGCATACCCTTGCATTTGCACACTTGTTTAGGCTTGTCTTTCTTTATTTATCCATATTTATTTCTTAATTGGTCCTATTTTGCATCCACAAGCCTAATAAACTACCACTTTTTATGGCTAATCTTGACAAAAATTAATAGATAAATAATAATTTAATGGTTCTAGCTGTGTGTCCCTGATTTTTGGGTCGGGACTAAGACGCCACCTAGGGTTTCTTTGTCCCCCAAAGGTCTTGGGACCCTCTTTTCAAAAGCATCTTAAAAGGGCCACTTTTTGGAGTCTATGCCCTAAGTTTTTAGCCTTGCCCTTGGCTTATTTTTTGGATTTAATTTAAAATTTTGTTGGGATTTATCCTCCTTTAATTAATTATTTCATATGTCGACTTGTTGTGGTGTAATTTTAGGATATTAAGCATGAATAGGTATAAATACAAGGTTCATTCATTCATTTCAACCCGTCTTTTGTGAGAGCACCTAATAGCATAATTGGAGTTCACAAGAGATTTCAAGAGCAATTCATCAAGATTCAAGCATCATATCTAGGATATTCTTGCATCATGTGTGTTTTTGAACTAACATTTGTGATGTAGGGTTTTGATTCAAGGAAGAAATTCAAATCCATATCTATCAAGCATTTCAAGATCTACATTCAAGCTAGCTACTTCACATGAGGTTGCAACACCTCATAACAAGGGTTTGGTGATTTATAACATTTTATGTTGTCCATTCATCATTTCTCTCCATTTCTTTCTATTTCTAGGTTTAATTAGGTCAACAAGGGGTTTGACCAAGGAAAACCCCCATTTACTAACAATCAACAAGTTTTTCCACTCTTGTGTGTTTGTGTTTGCAGATTTAAGTTGAAAACTTAAAGATCATTTTAAGTGGAAATTTGTAAAGTTGCAAAGTTACATCACAAAGTTGTCATTTTCATGGAAACTCACCTACATGCCAAATTCAAAAGATTCAGAACATCAGATCTGAGAAGAAGAAAGTGCAGACAATGGACCTCATAACCACATTAAGAGATTTTAGAAATTCAGAATGGGACTAAGTCGCCACCTAGGGCATCTTAGTCCTCTCAAGGGTATTTTGCAGATATTCTTTTAGATCTGGTTCCAACATTCAAAGATTTTGCATCTGCTCCAAAAAACAATAGCGAGACTAAGACAATAGTAAGAGCATCTTAGTCCTCCATAGCACATTTTGACAACTTCTTTGCATTTCCAAAATCCTCATTACATTTCCAGACTTCCCAGGTATACCCTAACTTTCTGTTGCTTATTTCCATCATTTACATCCTTCATTTAGCTTGCATTACTAGGTTTTATGAGTTGAATGTTAAAGTGTCTTTTCCAAGCTTTCGCTTGGTGGTGAACCATTCAAAGCCTAAAATAACCCTTCCTAGGTCTTCCTTGTTGAGAATTGAATCACCTTTGAGGTTGATAGTCGATCCAATTAGGATTCTTAGCTCATTATTTGAATTAAAATAGGAGAATAGTGGTGTTCTATGACCTAGGTTATAAAACACCCATTTTGATATTGTTTAATAATAAGCGATTCTTGAATAAGATCTTGATTTTAAAAAGTTGAAAAATAATAAAAATAATGTTTGAAAATGGGGTTTGATAACATTTTAATTCATTCCATATCAAATAATAAAAAAATGAAGATTCATTGAGGGAGTTAAAGATTTTCTCTTTTCATATCTTTATGTAGAATATATTCTATTTCCTCTAATTTCACTCCCTCAAGATAAATTCACCCTTTATGAAAAGTGATGGTTAATTATTTCTTCATGGAAGGATATAATTTTTCTTGGAAAGGTAAGGGGGGACTAGAAAGAATCATTTTTGAAGGATTACCTTTACTCATGCTAGTCATAGGGTTATCAAAAATTAATAGTCGAATTCCATTATAATATTTACTTAGTGTTGTGTGATTGTACACATTCACATTGGAGTTGAATGAATTAAGTGTAAGAGGATACTTGTTGGAATTATTAATATCCCATATGTAGGAAGCAAACTTATATTTAAGAGATTCACCTCTAAAGAAAAAACTTATCATGTGTATGCTTATTGGTTTTTCCTAAATAACTAAAATGTGAGTCAATGTATTATTTTATTATCAGGATGAAAGTGGATAATATAATTAATTTGATATGAGTAGGTATTGGGATTAGTAAGCATGCATAGAAGGGGCCAGTAGTTGTGCGGGGTCTAATAGTTGTGTAGTCAATTATAGTTATAATACCTAGTCTTATTGCATATTTATAGGTTATATATTATAACTAAATAGTCCAAGTATAAATTAAAAAATAACCAAATGTTGAACAAAAGTGGACCCATACTTGAACACATGAGAACCTTTGAATGTTATGTAAAAAAACATACATACATTCATGAAGAAGTGAAATAAGTATTTTTTTTTCTCAAATAAAATATCATAACTATCCACTAAAAGTCTACCATTTAAAAAATAAAATGCTCATTTAATAAAATAAGACACTCATTTGAACAAGTATTGTTATCATAGTGAAAAAATGTTGTTCTTATGTGTACAACTATTGGGGTAGCAATGTACAAGCATTGGAGTATTTTATATTAATAGTTTGTCTTATCACAAATATAAAAGGTGAGCACAATAAATACCATGTATTTTTCCATTAAATGTGAAGGATTTTCAAAAAGTTTTAGTGTTCAACTATTGGTCCATTTTTGTTTGATATAATTTATATTTTAAATAGTTATATGTTGTTTGTATAACAACAAATAGTTTTTTGTGTTCAACTATTCGTCCATACATGTGTTGAATATAAAAGCTAGAGATATCAGATATTCTACAAGAAACAAATGATATTTTTTGTTCACCTACTAGGGGTCCCATGATTAATTTTGGTCAAATCTTTTAAAAGTTAAATTTTATGCACTTCTTAATAAATGTATTGATGTGGCGAGTTGCGTGATAAGTCACACATTCAAACCTTAGTTATAGATAGATAAGAGGCTAGTCCACATTTAAAAAAAAATGAAGGTTCTAATATATTCAAGTCAATCACTACATGTTGACAAAGTCAACCCACATGTTTAATGGCCCCTTTTGGAGGATTTAAAAGTGGTGTTGTAAATCCTTTTATACTTGTACATGGTAATTATAGGAACAACCATTCACTATGTTGGTTTTCTAGGGTTGTAAAGATATTTTTCTACACCAAATAGTGTTGTACTATGTCAAAGCATTGTTATTCTAGGGGTTTCTACTTAATCCCAATTGTGATGTAGTTAAATATGGAAACAATGATCACATCAAGATCAAATAGGTTCAATAAAATCCTAACCAAGTTTCTTAAACTTAATTATTGATGTGCCAAGACCATTCCTAGAAATATCATCCAATATCTATAAGATCTTTTCATTATAAATATATATTGATATGTACTCTATATTTAAAATAAATTTATTTAGGGAATCCATTATCAAACTTGGTGTGACAAAGGTTAGAAGATTGAGATATATTTAAGTTATTTTAAATCAAAGCTTTCTACAATATGAAATAATTATCATAGTTCATTTAGGTTTTCTATATCAAGGCTTTATTGTATGGGATGACAACCAAAAATAGTTTGGAGTTAGATGTAAGTCTAGGTAATGACCTTAGTTAATAGAGTATAATTAATAAGGAGATATAAAAATGCAACCAAAATATAGGTACATAAGATACCTAGTGAAAATAGATAAGTGTTTTAATTATACTAATATGTGTAGAAGGGATATCAAAAAAATAATTTTGAGGGATAGAAACTTTTTAGAGGATTTTATATAACTGTTTTTAACAATAGATAATTTACATTTATATTATTCTATGAATAAAAAGATTTATATTCATGATGAGTTATATATAATATTCATGAAGTTTATAAATCAAAATTAAATTTTTTATTAATATTTATTTAGACATGTAGCTTAGATAATGAATTCTTTTCTTAAAGAAGGAATAATTCAATATTTTTTTTTTAATAATTTGTAATCGTATAATTAATATATTATCATCTATAATTATCATTTATATTTAAAATGAATAAATTCAAATATTATCAAATTTGTAATAAATAATTAGCTGATAGGTTACATATAGTGTGAGATTTGAGTCTGAAACAAGTCTCACACCTACAAACCACTATTGAGTCATTGGAAAACAAGTTTTAGCTACCACTTAATGGTAAACCAGCTGTTGTTTAATGGTAAAAGCCTCAAAAATATCAGATGAAGCCTCCAAAATCTCACTTATCACGTAAAAGCCAAATAAATTTTGATTTTCCAACAAGATGGAAACATTCTATTAAATTTGTATGCAAATATTTCAAAATCAGATAATAGTTAATTTCTTTAAGCCAAAAATCTAGATTTGTCTAAGTTTATTACATCGAAGGCGTGTCCTATTTGAGAATAGGGGGCTGAGTTTGTCAATTGACGATGTGTGTTGCTCGAGAGGGGAGGGAATACGGTTGAATTGTGCATAGCCGTCGATGATGATTAACTGTGAAAAACATAGAAATTTGATTATAATGAAATGAATATTAAAAAAATTAACAAAATTAAAATATTATAATTAACAAAATTTATATTAAAAATTTGAAAAAGTTAATATTTGTTTACCCCACTTCTGAATTGTCTACTTTCTTGGAGCTTTGGATGCTCCACTTGACAACTGTCTACTCTTGCTCCATATCAACATAACTATCTACCGGAAACTGTTGGCTATAGTTCCTCTCTGGGCTTTGATGGCAGTTTAGTTAGTTTCAAATAATTTGATCCTAGTGTTTTTGGAGGACTATGGTATTATCTGCTTTATTTGTAATTGTAATTTGTGTTGGCACCATTAATGGAGATGGAACTACGTGGTGGGAGGGTTGCAGGCAGGCAATAGATACAGATTTTGTATATACTAGCTAATTCCCTTTTTTCTAATTCTAAGGCATTTGGGTACTTGAGGAAAACAATTGGATATTTGAGGATTCTCATGTTTATGTATTTTTTTCTGCAGGATTCTTGTAAATTTCATAAAAAACTAGTGGTGATTATCCTGTTTTTCTATTCTCTGCTCTTCTATTGTTTTCTTAAGTTTAAAGAAAAACCTGATACAATTCTAAACAAGTTTATGCTTCTGCATAGGCCATCCATTTTGATAATAGTAGTAGGGTAACTGTCACCGGATTGATAATAACAAATAGCCCAAACAGATGCCACAACCAGCCAACCTAAAGGGTAGTTGTTGATTCAAACAAACTTATTAACTTTGATGCTATGAAAAGTTATTTTTTTGTAATTGTCTTCATTTTCCAATGCAAAGAATTGAAAAAGCTATTTTAACTGTAATCTAACTACTGTCTATAAATAAAAGGTCAGCATATATTGAATTTTCTAGCAAAGAAATGCCTGAAATGGCTTTGACCATGAATGAGACTTCATTCATGTCTCGAATGCTAAAGGTAGGGTCTTCAGGATTTTGAAGATTTTTATGCTTATTCTTGTAGATTTATATGGCCGACTTTATAATCTATTCTCATTTGTTGTTTATGCACAAGTTATGCATAAAATTGCTTCAAATTTAAATGTTGAACCTTCTATTATTGCTTGGCCTCCATTACATCGCCCCTTTCCATTTCTCAGTAGGCCCTCAGTGAGAAGTATGTATGGAAGGGGCTTTTCGGGTACATACAGAAGGGCAGGCTATATGGCAAGGCCTTTTGGTAGTACTCGCAGTTTCCAATGGAGGAGAGATAAAGCAAGTGGTACTTCTAAAATTTTAGGAGGTTCTAGTAGTGAGGGTCCAATAGCATCAAGCTCTGTGCCTGCAAGTGGAGGAATTCCTGCTGGTCCAAGCTCTGGATAGTTCTCGAGGCCTCTTACTTATGTTCGCAATGCTACAAAACCATCAATTGAAAATACTGGCCAAGCTTAGTAGTAGTGGTGCTCTAGTTGGAGTTAAATATTTTACACTGGTTGAATGAGGAGATGCTAGAGATTACTGCTCTTTCCAAATCACATATCTTGAAGACTTTAGCAAGAAATATGCCACAGGATAATGTTGCAAGAGTTCTATTTTCATAAGAAAATACTTCAATTTCTTGACTAGAAAAACAAAAGATAATGCATTATCCAGGCCAACCCAGGTTTGAGCTAGAGTTGTAAGACATGCATTGTAATGAAAAAAATATAAAAAGCATGCTTTCATGGCAAGGTTCAAAATAATTTTGTTGTGTATGGTATTTAACATTTTTGGATGACTTTTTTTAGCTATTTTGGTTGGACATCATTGAATCTGCCCCTGTAGTATTATTGTGTTATATAATAATATGTATAATATTATACAATACATATCTTTTATCCATAACCGTTGATCTGTTCATCTCTTTGATTTTAGTTTCTAATTAGGTAGGATCTTGTGACATGAAAATAGGAATACATTTAGTTTAATATAATATAATATAATAATAATATAACATAATATAATAATAATGTAATATAATATAATATAATATTAATATAATATAATATAGTATAATATAGTATAATATAATAAAAATGTAATATAATATAATATAATATAATATAATATACATAATATAATAATATATAAATATATAATAAAGTTAATATAATATAACATAATAACATTAGTATAATAATAAAACAATAATTTAATAATTTAATACTACAATTAATCATATTTTATTAATAATATAATATTAAGGATAAATATAATTTACTAAGTATAATATTTCAAATATCATATAATAAGAATAATAATATTATAATAATAAGAATAATAGAATATTCTAATAGTAGAATAATATAATAGTAAAACCAAAGTAATAATACAATATTATAAATAATATAATCATTTCAATATTAATAATATATTATTAATATTAATAGTAATGTATTAATACAAATATAGTACTATAGTAGTAAATATATAACAAAAAAATCATAATATAATAGTATTATTATATTATAAAAATATATAACAATAATAATATAATACTAACAATATATAATACCTAATTCAATCATTTATTAATATAATAATAATGTAACATAATGCAAACTTGATATATTAATAAAATAATAATAATACAATAGTAAATGTATAAAAAATAATAAAAAATATATAATAAAAACTAAATTAATAGTAATAAAAATATTAATAATAATGTATCAACAAAATCATTTCTTAAATGACCAACCAATTTGATCTTATGTATTGCACAAATGCATGCAAAAAAAAATTAAAACATTTTCCCCCTAATTAACTTTCCATACCTCTTCGGCATACCCATTGCACACCAAGGTGCGATTGCTAGTTTTATTTCATTATTTAGCACTTATTATTAATTGTTTAATCCAATGGCATACAACTAGAATTTGCAGCACATGACATCCATAAGCACCCATGCACAAACACGTGCTCTCTAATATATCAACATACATATATGCAAGGCTTTCTATAAGTGTTTTCATTTGGGTTTTCTATATCAAGGCTTTATATATAGAGTATAATTAATAAGGAGATATAAAAATGCAACCAAAAAATAGGTACATAGGATACCTAGTAAAAATAGATAAGTGTTTTAATTATACTAATATGTGTAGAAGGAATATCAAAAAAATAATTTTGAAGGATAGAAATTTTTTAGAGAATTTTATATAACTATTTTTAACAATAGATAATTTACATTTATATTATTCTATGAATAAAAAGATTTATATTCATGATAAGTTATATATAATATTCATGAAGTTTATAAATCAAAATTGATTTTTTTATTAATATTTCTTTAGACATGTAGCTTAGATAATGAATTCTTTTCTTAAAGAAGGAATAATTCAATTTTTTTTTTTAATAATTTGTAATCGTATAATTAATATATTATCATCTATAATTATCATTTATATTTAAAATGAGTAAGTTCAAATATTATCAAATTTGTAATAAATAATTAGTTGATAGGCTACATATAGTGTGAGATTTGAGTCTCAAACAAGTCTCACACCTACAAACCACTATTGAGTCATTGGAAAACAAGTTTTAGCTGCCACTTAATGGTAAACCAGCTGCTGTTTAATGGTAAAAGCCTCAAAAATATCAGATGAAAGCCTCCAAAATCTCACTTATCACGTAAAAGCCAGATAAATTTTGATTTTCCAACTAGATGGAAACATTCTATTAAATTTGTATGCAAATATTTCAAAATCAGATAATACTTAATTTCTTTTAGAGAAAAATATAGATTTGTCTAAGTTTATTTTATTCCATTGTTTAGCACTTATTATTAATTGTTTAATCCAACCACATACAACTAAAATTTGCAACACATAACATCCATAAGCACCAATGCACAAACACGTGCTCTCTAATATATTAACATTCATATAGTTTTTTATTGACACAAACCTTAAACCTCCTTTAAATACAAATGCTAATTTATATTTTGAAAAAAATATTAAATTTATTTTCTATTAATAATTTTAATTAATATTTTATTCTAGACTATAAACATTCAAGACCACAGTTCACCACATTCATTATTACCTTAAAAAGGTAAAGAATAATAGTTACATCAATAACAATTAATAAGATAATAATATCAATAATTATACTAAGACCACATTGACCCATATTACAGTAAAAGGATTAACTTTTCTGTATTATGTAGGACGAAGACATCTGAGCCTGAGGCTGTTAACTTTAATTAAATTTGCAGGACCCATCCAAACGTGGACACAATCACGTATTTAAATTGGTAGTTGTTGTTGTTAGTCTTCGCCATCTTTCCATAAATACTTGGACGGATAAGCCACACCAGAACTAGCAGCCAATTTTCTGTACTATTTTTATTCCATCTAAACTGAAATATTTGGGTTATTCCTTAGAGCAGCTTTGGCATATATTGGTGTAGGATAAACTCAGCAACTAACTGATATGTTCCTTGTGTAGGATGAACAGAATCCCAGAAAACACTGGTTGATGTATTTGAACATGTAATTGGAGTTTTCTCATTGCAAGTGGGCCCAAGCTCAATTAATCCTGTTCCACAGCAGCCCCTATCTGATGTCTCAAATCCTGCAACACGCACCCCATTATTATACCTACATTTAAGTCACTTCAAGCTTTTAGAAATCCAAATAATTATGATTTGCTTCTCCAAAATCTTACCGTATAACAGAGGATTCTTTATCAAGTCTAAAAGATAGTCATAGATGTCTACGTACTCCACTCTCAAGCCTGGAAGACGACCTTCCAATCCTTGGAGCATTTCCTTAAATTTCTTGTTGTAAGAAGATGCCATATCATTGAATTCCTCAATACATCCATCCAGTTCTGAGTGCCCATATAATGTTTTCTCTGCCGGCACGCATCCCAGTGGAGGGAGCCCAACCATGCCCAGTTTGCGCACCCCAAGTTTGTAGATCTTCTGTTTAACAAAATTAGAGGTTTTTAGAACTGTTATATGGGAAAATAAGGTCATTGGAAACTGAAATTGTTTTAACCTCGATGAAAGTGCTGCAGATCTCGAGCACAAAATCATGGTACTGCTGGGCGGTAAATTGATTTCTTCTATTGGGAAGAAACAAATAATTCTCTATATAGTCGTTGGAACCCGCGATTACCATGAATATAGCTTCCCCAATTATGTTGGATGACTTCTCCACTCCCACCATATTTTCCAGGCGTGCTTTATACGTTCTGAATAGTTCAACTTGTTCCATCATTGGTATCACACTCTGCAAGGAGGCCATGCATAGCTTATCATTAATATGCATTTGAAAAACAATTCTAAGAGAAAAGTTCCACTCACCGTCCATGTTCTAAATACCTTCACTAAAAAATTTCAAATTATCAATACACGCTAATTAAAAAGTTCATTAAAAATTTTTAAATTATCTATAGTTGTTCACTTTATATTCAGTAGTTACAAAAATAATATTTTATAGAAGAAGTTGTGCAATTTTATTGGTAGCAATAGTGCACTCGAACATTTGTGCATATATATTGGATCAATTGTGCAAATTTTGTGGTGGTCGCCTTGGAGAATATGTATGGGACGTCAACTTGAAATTACCACTTTTTGATCTTTGAGTACACAATGAATCTTCTCACGTTTGTTGTAACTACCCAAAAGCTGAACAATAGTTTTAGACTCTTAAGTCGCATACAAAGAAACCCAAAAAAACAGTTATCAAGACATTGGAGTGTATGGGACGTCAACTTGAAATGACCACTTTTTGACCATTTGAGTACATAACAAATCCTCTCATATTTGTCATAACTATCCAAAAACGGAACAATAATTATAAGCTCTTAAATAGCATAAAAAAACTCGAAAAAATTGTAAAAGTCCAGACGTACCATTTAAGAACTGAGAGTGCATAAAATTAACTATACGAACCACTGTGCCCTTCCCCTAATTCTAAGATGGAGGAGATCCTCTTTCAAGCTGAATCGAGGTAAAAAAATACAAACATTACACCATAAACAAAGAGATCGCTCGTTCCTTACATGTCAAGCAGTATAAACTAAAAGAAGAAACAATAACGTACAACAAGCTCAGCAGTGAGGTTGTCGTATCCAGTCCCAGCAGAAGCAAAACTGACGCCTGTAAGAAGCTCTTGGGAGTTGAGGTTAGGGTCCAAAAATGGCGGAATGTTTTCCTTCACCCCAAGTCCAGAAGCTGCAACCCCGAATTCTATTAATTAATCTTACATCTAGAGATCCTCTTAAAAAAATGATAGAAACACGAGATGGTGAACAAGTTTACCGATAAAATCTGTTGCAAGTTTGCCATTAGAAAAGCGGCCATTTCCTTGGTGACCCGTAAAATCTTGGCCATATGGGGCATGGTTGGCCTTAGCAAGGGTCTGAATGAAGTTATTGTTGCCAGGATCCACGATCGAGTCCCCGAATGTGAAGAAAGCTGGGATTTTGGCTTTACCGTCAGTGCTTTCAGTGCCTGCAAAGACTGAAAGAAGAATACAAAGGACCAGGGAAACACACCCACCATGATTCAGGTGCCTCATGTTTGTTCTATCGTATGGTACTGTTCTACCACTGGCTTTGAATTTAAAGACGACCCTCTGGTTTGCTTTTTCTCAATGAAGTAGAGTAAAATACTAAATGAAACTCAGTGTCGTGATAAATGTCTGATACTAATTTGAGAGTACCTTATGCAATTTGATATTTTTTTCTCTACCAAAAGTGTTGTGGATGCGTATCTGCCACTCCTTTTATGGGTAGAGCGGTGGCAACTAACATTTTTCGGGAAATAATTACTGAAATAGGTATCGAAGTCTTCCTTCGCCACGAATTTTAACGTAGTATAGATATTTTAAATACATTTATTTAAAAAATATTTGAGATATATTTTATTTACATAAAGATTATTTTATTTTAGAAGTATAATATTTATTTTAAGGATATATAAATTTTAATTTTTGTTTAAGAATTATTTTATAGTATTGTATTGTTTATTTCATTTTTATTTGAAGATTTATTTTACTTTTGTATGTAAAGTTTAATTTTATTTTATTTTTGTATGTAAAGTTTAATTTTATTTTTAGAAAAATTGATATTGGACATAGGCATAAAAGAAAGTGATAGCTTTTGATTTTGATTTTCTTTCCATAAAATAGTTTACATATGTCTTTATGAGTTTGCCAAGGGAACTATAGGTGAAGTATGACTAATAACTTTGTTTTTAACAAAAGAGCATTTTTTTTTCTTATTTGACAAATATTTGTATATTGTTGAAGTAAACTTGCAAAATATATAACAAAACATATATCCAAAATTAATTTTCTACAATATAATTGGCATAAAAGTTTTGAGCCATAAGGATGGATTTTTAGAAAAGTTGAGCATAAACTTTTTTATTGCAATTTAAAAAAAAAAAAATTTAGCTAATTTTTAAGAATTTTTTGAACTCTTCAGAAGTTGATATATTTTTCATTCTATGCATTTTTACTTCCTCAAACTAAAAATTGATTAATATTTTTAATTTCACTAAATCAAAATTGATTGTTTTGTTTTCAAACATTATATTTTATTTTTTTTAAAGTAAAATTTAGGTGATGAGTACCCAAAGTGAGCATAATATTTTTGTTTTCCAAATTTATTGGCTTTCTTGCTTTATCTAGTCAGAAGTGCAATGATGATTGAAAAATTAAATTAAAATTCTTTTAAAAAACTTTCAAAAAATTTAAAAATCTATTTTAAATAAAAGATAACCAAAACAAAAAAAGAAAAAAGAAATATAACTACTTTTCAAATTGTATATACCTAAAATTGGTCTGGAGAATTTCAATTAATTAAATACAAATTATTTGATTAATTATCCTAATTTCCTCTAGTGTTTGAATAAATAGAAATATTTATTTATATAGTTCACATTTAAATTCTTCTAATATTCATCTTAATTAAATAAACAAAATTAAATACTTTGTTCAATTTAATTATCAAATCCCTATTTTATTCTATCACGTCAATCTTAAATTGATTAAATAAAGATCAAACACTTTATTTATTAATTGCCATATTCTTCTGTTTAATTTAATAAACAACTTCTATAGTTCGTTTTATTAAATTATTTATCTCCCTTTTCCTAATTTAAATAAATCAAAATATTTGAATCAAGGAATAAGAAATATTTCATCTATATTCTCTCAAAAATGAATTAGATATCCTATGTCTAATCTATGTCTAAAATATGTCACAATTAATGCTTTGAAACTTCACAGAAAGTTTTGGAGACAAATTAGAGACAAATTCCAAAATCTTCTCTCAATCCTTCTCCGTCAATCCTTCCTCTTCTCTCGCCTGTTGTTTTCATGGATAGAGACAATCACCATATTTATCTCAATCTCCTCCATCTCTCACCAATCAATCCTCTAGATTGAATCCAAGCCTCTCAATATCTTCCCTATGTATTTCTACAGCTAGGAAATTCTATAAATAAAGCCTCATTGAACCAAGAAAAGAGTCCCAGGTTATCAAGTTTACTCTGCAGAATTTCATCCAAGAATTCAAGCATTCAAGCATCCAAAGCATCCAAGCATGCAAGCAATCAACTATTCATATCATGGTTGCCTTCTGTAAAATAATCATATAGGATTAGTTTCCTGTATTTAGCATCCATCTCATTCTTTGAATTGTCATTTTAACAATCATAGTGCTTAACAATCTGAGAGCAATAGTGATTTAATAAATCTTTGGAGATAGAGAACAATATGACGCTTTCAATAGATTATTGTATTGATTTAGTTCAATTTGTTTAATCTTTGATATAATGTCGTATTAAGAAGTGTTTTAATCCTGTTTACTTATTCACACTTACAATTTGGTGCCCACCATGGGGCATTAACCCTAATTTTATCAATTTTTTTGGAAAGTGTTATGCAGGTTCCTGATCTATTTTTTTTTAGTGCTTTCGTCAAATACTATAGCGCTTCTGTGGCAAACTACAATGCTTCCGTGATCTATTTCAGCACTTTCGTGTTACTACAATGCTTTAGTAAAAAAATTTAGCGTTTTCAACTTTAGCGCTTCTGTCAATTGTTTCAGTGCATTGGTGATTTAGCGCTTCCATGTCAAACTTCAGCATTTCGATGTCCTGTTTCAGCGCTTTCATCTTTTAGCGCATCAGGTAAGAGTTGTAGCACTTCAATGGACTGTTCCAGCACTTTTTGTAAAATCATTCTGGATCCAACGCGACCGCGGCCAGATTTTAATTTTTTTCATAGTTGGATAAAATTTATCAATCCTAGGATACTCATTTCCAGTTTTCTAAAATTTATCAATCCTAGGATAGCCACTTTTCATTTTCTTAAAAGCAAATTTATCAATCCTAGGATAGTCATCACATTTTTACAGTACAAGTTAAAAAGAACAAACATGATTTCTGTGAAGCAACACCTTCACATAGATTAGAAAATTTCTTTTTGGGCTTAAAATAGAACAAACTTATATGATGTGCTTGTGGTGATTAGGCTTATGCTCTCCCCTTAACTGGGTGACCAAAGTGCCAGATTCACTTTTACTTCATGCTATTTACACTTTATTAAATCCTTTAGAAGGCCTGCCGTAGTGGGAAAAAGTACTCACCCTATGGGAATGACCTAAGTGGGAACACCTAGAGCCAAGGATTCCAACCCACTATAAAAAAAATGCAAGTTGTTGATGAAAGTCCAACTTGACGGTAGTGAGCAAGATAACCATCCCCAAAATCTTTGTTCTAAAGATTGGGAGGTCTCCTAAGGGAGTTTATCTATTGCCGCACCGCACGAAAGCCCTATCTACGAACCATAGAGTAGTATCTTGCCAAGTCAGTATCCATACATTATCATACTCATAGTGCAAGGGGAGGGAAGAATCTACCCCCAAGACACTCACCATATAATTTCCATGGACCGTTTGCTCAGAGGACGAGAAATCCAACTCTGAGTACACGCCTGGAAATGACAAAAACACAGACGCCCTCTAGGGGTGACAAGGCTGTGTGTGTCAACGCAATTCAAGATGTGGGCTATGAATATAATGATGACCTACTTGTCCTTAAGTGTGAGTCTATTTGATTTGTGTACAATTGTCAAAACAACCCGTCAAAATCAATAAGAATCATTTATGATTTTTGAACATACACGATCTATTCAGTTAAAACAATTATTCACAATTGCTTGCTAAGTTTTAACAAATTCATTAAAATCAGGTTAAGGATCATCCTGAAAAACCAAAAAAGTCAAGTTAGATCAGAAAATCCATGGTGCGAAAGTGGAAGTCCACCACGTTTGTCAAGAGAAAAATCAAAATCACAAAACCAAAAAAGCCTTTTGGTTATCAAGATAAATTGAGAAGACAACATTTTCTATATCAAAATCGAAAACTCTTGTTACAACATAGAACATTCATCCACAAATATCATGATTTTGCTAGGGGTCACACTTTGGATTATGTAGTAGAACCCCTCTATTCACGAGCCTTCTTCCAAAGAAGAGCTCTCACTCAGTACCACAACCATAGTCAGTGCATTCATCATGCTTATCTTCCACAATCATCAAATTTTACAATAGAGAGTCATAAGAGTCCTATTTTTAGCGTTCTCGAATCATGTTTCAGCACTTCTGTGAAATAGCTTTTTCGGGCACTGTTTCAGCGCTTACAGTCTATAGCTTAGCGCTTCTGTCAAATAGCACTTTCATCACATTTTCTAGCACTTTCATGCACTATTTCAGCGCTTCTGTCAAGATCGCGTTTCTATCAATTTCTGCAATGCTTTTATGCACTGTTCTAGCGCTTCTGTCAAAGTAGCGCTTCTATCACCTATTTCAGTGCTTCGGGACTTTGTTCCAGTGCTTCTGTGAAATAGCATTTCTATACTTTTTTTTAGCGCTTTCAAAACAAAGAGTTCAAAAATCATACGAGTTAGTCTGTTTGTCTTTTATCCACTATTTTTACCAGATCAAAAAATTTCTTTTCAATAGAATTACTGTCTAGGAACCAAAGTCAGAAAGGTTTATACAAATTTTCAATCTTATCAACTGTAACAAGATCTTGCAAATCAAAAGTGTCAAAATCAAATACATAAATCAATTACTACACTGAAGTTTCCTCATTAGGATACCATCATCCTCTATTAGGAAATCAAGTATAGTAATCAAAATTTTTAACATAGTCTCATCAATAAGATCAGTCATCTTATTCGACTTTGTTAAAAGTTCAATTCACACTATCCAGAATAGAAGATCACATTTCAGAAGAAAGAGTAAAAATTTGTATGCCAATCTTCACTAGGTACCAAAAACAGCGACTCTTAGAACAAGAACTTAAAAAATCACAAGAAATGGTGGAAGAAAATCCTTAGAACAATCTGAACCAAAATGATAAGAACGAAATAACTCCCGAGGATATCCAAACAGCTCAACAAGATCCCAAGTTCCATAAATTTATGGAGAAAATCTTAGAACAAGATATGGAGAAATATCTTTTGATGCTGGGTGAATCAGGTGCCAAACTTCCCAAGGATTTCGATGTAAACCATTTGAAGGAAGCACCTGGAAAAAATGAGAAAGAGATACTACAACCTACACAAAAAATAGATCCAGTTGCCACTTTGACATCTCAAATGCAAATGTTACAGCAACAGATACAGGATATGACGAAAGGGAGTACCAGAAGATATGCAATACAGGACATTTGTCCTTATCCCTTTGATGCAACAGTCGGTCTAATACCTTTCCCTAGACATTGTGAGTTTCCAAAGTATGATAAATACAATGGAAGATTAGATCCAATAGATCATATCAGGGAATTTAAAACAATGAGTCTCGAGTTTTCCCAAGAGGAAACTTATTTAATGATATTATTCCCAAGGAGCTTGGGAGGATCATGTATGGAGTGGTTCTCAAAGTTACAACCAGGTATCAGGACTTTTGAAGAACTCATAAACAAATTTATCTCCCAGTATTCCTTTAACATCCAACACGATGTTACAATAAAGGATCTTTACAATCTAAAGGAAAACAAAGGGGAGACATTCTTGTCTTTCCTCCAAAGATGGCGATGCTTGTTCGCTAGATATCCTAGATCCATTCCCGAGGAAGAAAAGATGGAGTTGTTCATTGACAAGTTAACTGAAGAAATGAGTTATAGACTAGAACTGCAATGTCCTCCCACATTCGAAAAAGTAATAGAAAACGGTCTTAAAATTGAAGAGGCATTAGTCAAAAGAGGAGTTATCAAGCATTTCAATGATAAAACAAACAACACCAGTAACTCCTCCAATCAATACTCAAGTAGTGATAAGCCAAAATTTTGGCAAAAGAATTGAAATGTGACTACCAATGACACAAAAAATGATTCCCAAAATGTCAAACTGATTTTCAACTTAACAACATCTACGTCAAAGAACCAAAATAGTGATGAAATTGTTAAGTCGAATGTCATACAAAGCAACGAGATCGTAAAAATGCAATCATATCAAAAACTGTCAAATCGGCGAAGGTTCACACCTTTGGGTCAAACAATGGAATCAATAATGAAAGAACTAGTTACCAGAGGCCTTCTTACTGCACAGGAAGCCAGATTCTGGGATCCGAAAGTCAAACCATCATGGTGGAATGATGCTGATTATTGCAACTTTCATAATAAGAAGGGTTACAAAACCAATGATTGTATGGAGTTGAAACATGCAGTACAAGATTTGGTTGACAACAACAAAGTGTATGTGGAGGAACCTCAAAATAGTAATGATCATTCCGCCTTCAAGGATCCTTTGCTAAATTATGACAAAGGAGCATCCTCCTCTTCAAACACCAAAGGTAAGAACGTCAATCATGTCTATGACACAACAATCCTTTGTCTATCTGAAGTAAAAAATGATCATATAGTTGGTCATAACAATGATAAAAATGAAACCAACAACATTACCCCTTTGGATTTGCTCCCAAGTGTGCAAAACTCCAAAAATCAAATCAACATCTTAGAAATCAGAGAACATCAGGAGCATCAACCAGAAAACTTGATGACTAGGGGCAGTCCAAGGTAGTGTTAAAAGGAGTTGGGTCTACACATGCGGTTCCACCTCCATATCATTATAATACTGTTGATCAACTGCAAAACATTCTTGTGCAAATATCGATATTAGAACTCCTTAAATTGTCACCATCACATAAGGAAGTTCTCGAACAAGCATTAGTTGCCACAATGGTACCAAAGAATCTAGATGTTTTACAATTCCAAGCTATGGTGGGACATTTGACTATCCCGCATTGTTTGTCATTCTTTGAACAGGATGATGTCTCATTAAACCATCCACATAATACCGAGCTACATATCGAACTATTAATCCATAATCATCACATCAAGATAGTTCTAATAGATGGGAGAGCTGGTCTGAACATTTTCACCCTCAAGTTAATCCATGCACTAGGATATTCTAGTGACACTATTGATGCTTGAAGGAAAATGACGATCAAAGAATATGATGAGGAAGAAAGATCGTCTAAAGGTTTAATTGTATTACCCATTCAAGTGGGACCCATGATGAATCATATAGCATGTCAAGTATTGGAAAGAGAGTTGACATACAACATACTCTTAGGACGATCTTGGATTCATGAAATGTAGGCCGTACCTTCTACATACCATCAATGCCTAAAGTTTCATGTAAACGGGTAAGAGGTGACAATAGCTGTTGATTACAACCATCCACAACATTGTGACACATTGAGAAATGCTAAAGATACCTTTGTGCCTCACAATAGGGAAGCTTCTAGTTCAAAATCATCCAAAGAAGAACAACGTCCAAGTATCACTACCAAGTGGGTAGAGAAGAAGGGTAAATAAAAAGAGACAAGTCCTGTTGAAACTCAATCAACAAATAATCTGGATCAACAAACTTCTATATAATAAAAGTTCCAAGAGCAAGTTGAACTGAAAGACAAGGGAATGGGAACATATTCTATGGAGCAATCACTTAACCTATCATAGTTAATGCCATCTCCTAGGACATATGGTCAACCATCTATGATCAAATCTCAAACATCATTGCCAGTCATAGCTCTTGACGAAAGGTTTGTCAAAAAAGGCACAATAGAGGATGAATCAGACAGCAAGGTGATCTTGGATTGGCTATACAAAGATGAGGAACCCTCTACATCAGATATTAGTATCAAAAATGTCAATATCAACACTAACAAGTATGGAAAGGGAAAAGCTATTTTAGAAAAAATGGGGTACGAAGGACAAGGACCTATTGGATTAAGAAAGGATGGAATCATATAACCTATTCATCCCCTCACTCTACATTCAAAAGAGAAACCAGGACTAGGATATTTTGAGGAAGACAAACAAGAGATAGCAAAGAAAGTTGTTGAAAGGATCCTTCAACTTAGGGATAGCTCTGAGACAAATTCAAACAAATATGAGTGGGATGTGGGTTCCGAAGTATCTTTTACTGATATTCAAGTTGATGTTATCCAACGATATACACCCACACATGAGGAGGGAAAAGGTTCAGGGTCTAGACCATTCGTTGTGAGATCACTGAATATCGATGACTCTAGTGGGGACGAACAAAATTTGAGTGAACTAGATGATTTTGAAGAGGGTACCATCATGGATCTTGATATCCCAAATGATAATTATGGTGATATTGCTGTCCTCACCATTACTTCCATTGACCTGAATCAATCCGATGATATCATGCCATTAATCCGTCTAGAACTTATTGATTGGGAACCTATCAAACCTTTTGACTATACCAAAATTTGTAAATGATGATGCCATCGTGCATTTCCTATGTCATACCGAACCTGATACAAATTCTATTAATAATACTCATAACAACAGACTCGAAAGGAGGGTGTCAAATCTTCCAGTTGCAAAATTGAAAACAGGGAAAATAGATCTAATGGTGAAAACCATTTTATGGCACCATTAGATCTAGAAAAAATAAAAATAAAGAACGCATCCAACGGTGAAAACCTTTCTGAGGCACCGAAGGATGGAAGATTTGACACTCTTCTAGAACATTATCATGAGTTATCATCAGTTCTGGTCGAACAACACAATCGGTGGACATTGGCACAAAAGAGAAGGCAAAAATTCTACATCTAGCAGAATCAATGACTGATCAAGAGAGACCGAAATTTATCAATTTCTTTAAAGAAAGAAGCATCAATTTCGCTTGGTCATATTCTGATATGCCAGGCTTAGATCCAAATCTACTTATGCATCATTTGTCTTTGCCAACAGAAATCAAGCCTGTTAAGCAAAAATTAAGAAAAATGCATCCTCATATCGCATTAATGGTAAAGACAGAGTTAAAAAAATTGTTGGATGCTAAATTCATCAGGTCTATAAACTATTCCAAGTGGATATCAAACCTATTACCTATTTCAAAGCCAGACAACAACATCAGAATCTGCATAGATTTTAGGGACCTAAAGAAAACATGCCTGAAGGAAGATTTTCCACTACCAAATATAGACATCATCGTGGATTTGACGGTAGGGCATGCCATGTTATCAATCATGGATGATTTCTTAGGGTACAATCAAATAAGAATAGCTCTAGAAGATCAGGAAAAGACAACTTTCACATGTCCATGGGGAATCTTCTGCTGGAAAGTCATGCCATTTGGTCTAAAGAATCCAGGAGCAACCTATCAAAGAGCGATGACAACAATATTTCATGATATGATGCACACCTTCATGGAGGACTATGTGGATGACATCTTGGCAAAATCTGGTACTAGGGAAGGGCATCTACATATCCTCGACAAAATCTTCACACGACTACAAAAGTTCAATGTCAGGTTAAACCCCAAGAAGTGTGTCTTTGGGGTCACATCAACAAAACTACTAGGATACATTGTCTCAGAAAAGGGAATTGAGGTGGATCCAGCAAAAGTCAAGGCAATAATGGAAATGCCACCTCCTAATAATATCAGTCAACAGAGATCATTATAGGGAAGGCTCCAATCGATCAGGAGATTTATCTCTCAGCTAGTAGATAAAAGTCAGCCCTTCAATCATCTGCTGCACAAAAATGTGGTTTTCAAATGGGATAATGGGTGTGAAACAACATTCAATCAAATAAAACAATATTTGATGTCACCACCCATTTTCATAGTGCCAACTAAAGTAAGACCATTGATATTATACATTGCAACGACAGACATCTCTTTGGGGGCACTATTAGCACAAGAGGACTATGAAGGGAAAGAACACACCATCTACTACATCAATAGAACTCTAAATGGCTATGAAATAAACTATACATTCATAGAGAAGTCTTGCTTGGCAATGTTGTTTGCTACTCAACAGCTAAGACACTACATGCTGGCTCATACAATCTGGCTAATAGAAAAAATTGACCCTTTGAAGTATCTACTAAGTAAAGTTGCCTTAACAGGTAGATTGGAAAAATGGGTCATGCTCCTAAGCGAATTTAACATTCAATATGTCGAGAGAAAGGTGATCAAGGGTCAAGAAATCGCTGAACAACTAGCTGAAGCTCCTCTACCAGATAATCGACCAATGACAATGGACTTTCCAGATGTAGACATTATGATAGTAATGCCCCACCAGTGGATACTATATTTTGATTGATCATACACACAGCGAGGATCAGGAGCTGGAATTTTGTTCATCTCTCCCCAAGGACACACAATTCCGAAATCATATAGGATGATGTTTCAGTGTACAAATAATGTGGTAGAATATGAAGCATTGATCATTGGGGTCAAGATAGCAATTCAATGGAAAATCACGGATTTACAGGTATATGGGGACTCTCAACTGGTTATTTATCAAGTAAATGACGAGTATCAAACAAAAGATGAAAATTTGATGCCCTACAAGCAACAAATAGATAATCTAAAACAGTCCTTTGTCAGTATTAAGTTTGATCAAATTCCAAGGGCAGAGAATAAAGCCGCAGAGGCTATGGCTACAATTGCTTCATTACTACAATTGCCTGAGAAGCATGTTTGTTATGAGTTTATGGTAGAACAAGTATCATGTCCTTCCCATTATAAATTAGAATCCGCTACCATATGACATCTAGAAACCATTGAAACCTCCATCTACGAAAAAAATTATGCTTACTTGAAAGATGATACTCTTCCTCCCGATCATTCCAGGAACCAAAAATGAAACTTTATCTACCAATCCACCTGACATACTTTAATCATAGATGTCCTTTATCGTCGAGGTCTTGATGGCACCCTACTCCGATGTCTAGAATGCAACGAATCTAAAACAGTCGTACGAGAAGTTCACGAGGGTATTTGTGGCACTCACTCGAGTGGGATAACTCTAGCTAAGAAATTCTTTCATTTGGGTATTATTGGCCATGCATGGAGAAAGAATCCTATATGTTTGTTAAGAAATGTCAAAACTGTCAAGTTCACAGCAATCAAATTCACACACCAGCTCAGGAACTGCACCCCTTTACATCAATGTGGCCCTTTTGTCAATGGGGACTGGACCTAGTAGGAAAGATACATCCCTCTTCATCTAATGGACACAAGTTCATTATCACAGCTACAGAATATTTCACAAAATGGATAGAGGCAGTACCTCTTACAACCATCACTAGGAAACAAAATTTCTCTTTCATCTTGAACTACATCATCTGTCGCTATGGAATCCCTCAATCCATTATCACGAATAATGGACGACCTTTCAAGAATCAAGATGTCCAAGAACTATGTGAAAAGTTCCACATCCAACATCATTTTTCAACATCGTACTATCCTCAAGGGAATGGCCAAGCAGAGGCCTCAAACAAAACAATTCTAAAAATTCTCAAAAAAGACAGTTAACGATGTTGGAGATGATTGGCATGTTCAACTCAATCTGACACTATGGGCCTACAGAACAAGTATCAAAACACCAACAGGAGCTATACCATTTGCTTTGGTATATGGATCAGAAGCCATATTGCCCATTGAAGTAGAAATTCCATCCCTTCTTGTATCACTCAGAGGAATTATTTTAGATGAAGATGATAGGGTATCTAGGTTGTAGGAACTGGAATTACTGGATGAGCGTCATCAACAAGTTGTTAATCATCTAATGGCTTATCAACAAAGAATGTCAAGGAGTTACAACCACAGCGTAAAATCGAGGGTCTTTCAGGTTGGTGACTTGGTACTAAAAGAAAACCCTAGGAATCAGTAGGATAGAGAAAAGAAAGGGAAATTTGAGCCTAACTGGCTTGGTCCTTTTGTAGTCATATTAGTGTATGGATCAGAAGCATATCAGCTATCAACGTCAGAAGGGGATTTGTTTGATGAGCCTATCAATAGTATTCATCTCAAAAAATTATATGCTTGAATCTCCTAGTGCACGGGTCAAACTTCTGAAAAAGGTTTCCTTGATGAAAACCTGGCAAATAGGCATCTTGGCAACGCAAAAATACAAAAAAAATAGAAAATTAAAAAAAGAAAGAAAATGAGAAAAATGAGAAAAATGAGAAAAATATACAAAAACAAAGGGTGTAATCAAAACATATTGGTGAAAACCTAGAAATAGGCATCATATGTGATTCAAGATCAGATTTCCCATCTATTTTGAAAACAAATCAAGATCATTAAGCCCAACAGTCAGTATCATTCCATATCATGTCTTTAGTCTAACCATCATTGCATCCATTATCATGGTCAAAGTCTCACTCCAAAGCTTGGGGGCAACATCTAGATATCACTAAGGGAAACAAAAACATTGATTTTATCAAAAGGGTGAACAATAGTATAGTGAAAAACAAAACAAATATCAAAGTGCAACATCAATCATCGTCAAAAAAGCATCACCCATCCATATCATATCGAAAATCCAAAAAAAATGTCAAAAAATTAGTCCGAAAAGAAAAATCCAACAAACATAGGTCTGTGTCAGTCTAACTACGTGGTCTTTGCGTGTGTAACGTAGGCAAGGCTAATCTTTGATCAGCCCCCGAGACCCCTAGGATAAGTTAGTAGGTTAGGTCTTAGGTCAAAATCTTGAAAATCCAAAAAAAAATCAGAAAATCAGGATGGATGATCTAAAATATGAATAATGAATGAAACACTCTAAGTCAACAATGGATAAATTGTATTTTTGATTATCATTTCTTTGGAGTAACTCAATGATGTAGTGAACTAGATAAACAAGGAAGAAGAATGATGTTTTTATTATCTGCTATCTGTAAGTTAATCATATAAATGTATGAATTGTCAGGGGATGTGCTATGCAAATGTATCACCAATGACATTTAGAATTCACACATTGAAATGATTAACCACTGCCTATTTATGCAATGAATTCTCTGGTCATCTTAGTTAAATTATACTTGGATGCTTGTGTTCCCTTGCAATATCAAAAATCATGAAAGAAGTACTCAGGTTGTCATTGGTCTAACACATACCATTGATGCTTGTATTCACTTTCAACATCCAATAAGGCTCAATGATGACAAAAAGCACAAAGGTACTATTAAAATGACAATTTTTTTGCATATAGTTGCATGTTAAAATTAGATTGCATTCATCATATTTCATTATCTACAGAGTATTTGTTGCATAAAAGGGTTCCAATCAATGATTATCTAATCTACAAATAAGATTGAGTATACTTGATATAAATCCAAAAATCATCAAAAGGATGTAGGATTCATCATCTCATTTCATCATTCATACATTTCATCATACATCAAAATAAATTATGAATTAAATTGTACCATAAGTACATTATGTTCATTTTACCATAAAACATTCATTATGTTATCATTCGTCAACATCATATGCACAGATCATCTACCATCCATACATTTTATCACATATAAAATAAATACAGGTCATGTCATTATTATCATTACATCCATCCATTATCATTCATCATAAAATCATTTCTCATCATTATCACATTTAACATAAAAAACATTTATCCATCCATCCATACATTTACATCACATCATACATCCATATATCATACATTCTATAAATTCATTTATCATAGAATCATTACATAAAATAAAAACATTTATCATCACATCTTCACATTTGAAATATAGATCATCACATATTGCATAAAATATCACATCATAAAAATCCATCATATAGAAATCATACACCATCATAAAATCACATCAACTGCATCTCATATTTATATATCAAGTGTGAAGTATACAATGAAGTCTAAAAATATAGATACATCATCAAAAATGAGGTACATCATAATATACATCATGTCTCGAAAAGACAAATCACAAGAGGCATCTACTATCTTCTATTGCTAGAATGTGTGAGCCCAATGGGACCTATACCACCAGCACCCTCGGAAGAACCAGGATCTCTAGGATCTTTGTGTGGAGGCTATGTCACCCCCTCACTCATTGTCCATGTGTGTGTCTGCCCAGATCTCGATGGTGCATAACTAACTCTATGCTCAGCAGGCACTGCATCATGATATCTGCCTCTATAAAACTCGGCCTCTTGGCCAACCCGCAGAATCTCTCTCATATAATCCCCCACTGAGGTACCATCGGCCACTCTTTGGAGGGTCTCCACTGTCCCCTATGCCCTCTCAGAAATCTACCAAGAACTATCTTTCTCAGCTATCAAAGTGACCACCTGCATCTGTATAGCTACCAACTATCCTTGAACCTATGCTAATGCCTGAGCATGAGCCTGCGCCTGGGCCTGCATCTGATTCTGGGTCTGAACAAGCATACCCCAAGCTTGTACCAACTGCCCCTGCAATGTCTGAACCTGTGTCTGTAGGCCTACAATCCGTCTTTGATGATCCACTGGTGGCACTATCACTGCTCGCCTCTTGTGAGGCCTACTGGATGATGGACCATTGATGGCTGGCCCTACCCCTCTGTCCCCTCCACTACCACCATCACTGTCATCGTTGTTGCTATCATCACTACCACTCTCCGTGCTACTGCCTGCTAGAGTACCACCGCCACTATCCTCTAAACCCTCGGCAACATCCTCCTCTATGGGTAGTGGTGCTAGCTCATCTGGGATAGTGATGCGAGGATATCGAACCAAATCCAAAAACGCAGCATACTCCTCGATCACTGTCACCTCTGAAATATCTTTGTGCATATCCCAGGGTGATGGCTGCAATGCTCTATATCCCTCTACTACATCATATGACAAATAGGCCCCCAATCAAGTATATCCATCCACCGCCTAGCATAGTAGGCTACTCCCTGTGGCATACACTGAACAATGCCATACTGCCTGTAAACGCAGCGAAGTAAAAACCTCTCTAGAACAAAGCGTGTCCGACCAATCAGATACATCAAATCATAGAGGTATCCCAACACTGCATCATCCTCATCCCACTGCTCATAGTCGAGGTATGGATGCCAGGTAACAATCTTTGTGTCATCAAACACCCACCTCTAATGCTCTAACTTACCCATATGGGCCTGGGTAAGCCGACCTCTATATCTAAACACATAGGGCGTGCTTGCTAGTCTGTCTGCCATTGAAAATGGCCGAGCAATAGAAAAGTGCTCCCATGGCCATACCTGTAATAGGGTAATCCCTGCTGATAAGATGCATGCCCCGAGGCATACAACTGAATGAAGATCATGATAAAGATATGCTAGCATGCACATCCCCCACACATATTTGGTACCGTGCACCATCATGCTCTTTAGTGTCCTACCCCAACCCATGAGGAATCCCTTTGACCTACGATCAGGGCAAAGGAAACCTCTAATGAATCTAGCAAGCACTGTTGGTAGTGTCACATAGGAATCAACGATCCTCCTCCATCAAACGCTCGGACCCTCAATAGCCTGATCCTAAAATACTCTGCGAAGAGCATCTCTACCACCGGTCCCATGGAAATCATATGCTACAATCTCCCCCATGAACGAAATATGTAGAATCCGCCACACATCCTCAGGTGTGACTATCATCTCGCTAGTGGGTAGATGAAAGGTGTTGTGGTCACTATGCCCCCTCTCAGCCAAAGTATTCAACAGACCCTGATTAATCCTAATCTAGGGCATATCAAGTAAACTAGTCAGGCTACATTGGCCTATGATCTGAAGCTCATCTGGTGTCAGATGAGATATCAACTCTGTAGTCCATGGAAATCTCTCTCACATCTAGAGAGTACCCAGATGCTCCTATCATCACAATGAAAAATCCACAATTAGTGAACTATGTCAAGAAATCAAAAGTCATTCTATTATCACGTTTAATCCAAAATTGGTATGAATTTTTGATCAAAATTCATAGGTGAACATCAAACCTCACCTATCATGAGGTTCATCAAAACATTATCTAGATCTCGCCTATCATGAGATTTATCAGATATTGAATCATTTCCTCACCTATCATGAGGATCATCACAAATAGGATTTCTTCTCGCTTATCATGAGAGTGAGTCTTATTTACATCATCCAAATCCAACATCAAGAATGTGGATTATCAATCATACCAATCAGAAGAATGGACATGATCAGAATTGATGAAATCATGGTTACCTAAGTCAAAATCTTCAAATCTGACATGAAAGCGCTAAAATAGTCCATCACAACGCTAAATCCCAAAAGTGCTACTTTATCAGTCTGAAGCGCTAAATCAGTCCACAAAAGCACTAAATCTCAAAAGTGCTATTTCAGCGCTTCGAAGCGCTAAATCAGGGATCCGAAGCACTATTCTAATCTAAGCATTGTTTTACTGCATCAAAGCGCTAAAATAGTCCATCAAAGTGCCGCTTTACCAGAAGTGCTAGAATAGACCATGAAAGTGCTAATCAACCAAATCAAAGCGCTAGAACTCTCTAAGCGCTATAATCTAGAATCATAGCACTAAAATTCAAATCCTAAGCGCTACATTACCCTACGAAAGCATTGGAGATTTTAATGCAGGTGCTAAATCTAAAAGCACTAATCTACAAACTGGAAGTGCTACAATGCATCTTGAAAGTGCTAAAATAGACAAAATATGCGGAAAGCTATAAAAAAGCATAAAAAACAAATTTTCATGAATTACGAGGAGGTTAAGGGGTACATACCGGAGGTCCATAGGTGGTCGGCCGCTAGTAGTTTTGAAGGCACTTGAAATGGTGAGTGTGGTAAGGGATTGGCATCCTGCTCCAACTCGCTGAAATGTCTCTATCAAAGGATTTTCTAACTCAAAAGTACAAAATGTCTTTGAAAATGACCTTTTGGACTATATATAATTTTTGAAAAGGGATTTTTGAAAGATTTTATTATCTTTTGATTAATTTTATCCAGGAAATTAATTGAAATTCATCTGCAGGCTATATTTCTTCATCATTTGTCGGGAGATAAATTATTTCATCATCGAATCATCATAAAATCATCAGAAAATCATAAAAAATTCAAAAATTTCTAAAAATCATCAAATCATTAATTTATCTCTTGAGGGGGCATATTATCGTCAATCATTTGAAAATCAATGTTTGGGGCATGTCTGGGGCATACAGAATTATTTTTTAATATCATCAATCCTGGCAGTAGCAACAAAATTTTCTTCGAAGCAATGTGTAAACACATCACTTCGAAGAGGGGCAAAATATATACACCTAAAATTGGTCTGGAGAATTCCGATTAATTAAATACAAATTATTTGATTAATTATCCTAATTTCCTCTACTGTTTGAATAAATAGAAATATTTATTTATATAGTTCACATTTAAATTCTTCTAATATTCATTTTAATTAAATAAACAAAATTAAATACTTTGTTCAATTTAATTATCAAATCCCTATTTTATTCTATCACGTCAATCTTAAATTGATTAAATAAAGATCAAACACTTTATTTATTAATTGCCATATTCTTCTCTTTAATCTAATAAACAACTTCTATAGTTCATTTTATTAAATTATTTATCTCTCTTTTCCTAATTTAAATAAATCAAAATATTTGAATTAAGGCATAAGGAATATTCCATCTATATTCTCTCAAAAAAGAATTAGATATCCTATGTCTAATCTATGTCTAAAATATGTCACAATTAATGCTTTGAAACTTCACGGGAAGTTTTGGAGACAAATTGGAGACAAATTCCAAAATCTTCTCTCAATCCTCCTCCATCAATCCTTCCTCTTCTCTTGCCTGGTGTTTTCATGGGTAGAGACAATCACCATATTTCTCTCAATCTCCTCCATCTCTCACCATTCAATCCTCCAAATTGAATCCAAGTCTCTCAATGTCTTCCCTATGCATTTCTACAGCCAAGAAATTTTATAAATAAAGCCTCATTGAACCAAGAAAAGGGTCCCAGGTTATCAAGTTTACTCTACAGAATTTCATCCAAGCATCCAAGCATTCAAGCATCCAAAGAATCCAAGCATTCAAGCAATCAACTATTCATATCATGGCTGCCTCCTATAGCTCTTCATTTGTCCATTTTCATGTTTAATCATTTAGAAATCATCATATAGGATTAGTTTCTTGTATTTAGCATCCATCTCGTTCTTTGAATTGTCATTTTAACAATCATAGTGCTTAACAAATCTGAGAGCAATAGTGATTTAATAAATATTTGGTGATAGAGAACAATATGACGCTTTCAATAGATTATTGTATTGATTTAGTTTAATATATTTAATCTTTGATATAATGTCGTATTAAGAAGTGTTTTAATCCTATTTTCTTATTCAAATTGTAAGTGTGAATAAGTAAACAAGATTAAAACACTTCTTAATACGACATTATATCAACTTGATTAAACAAATTGAACTAAATCAATACAATAATCTATTGAAAGCGTCATATTGTTCTCTATCTCCAAAGATTTATTAAATCGCTATTGCTCTCAGATTGTTAAGCACTATGATTGTTAAAATGACAATTCAAAGAACGAGATGGATGCTAAATACAGGAAACTAATCCTATATGATGATTTCTAAATGATTGAACATGAAAATGGACAAATGAAGAGCTAAAGGAGGCAACCATGATATGAATAGTTGATTGCTTGAATTCTTGGATGCTTTGGATGCTTGAATGCTTGAATACTTGGATGCTTGGATGAAATTCTGCAGAGTAAACTTGATAACCTAGGACCCTTTTCTTGGTTCAATGAGGCTTTATTTATAGAATTTCCTGGTTGTAGAAATGCATAGGGAAGACATTGAGAGGCTTGGATTCAATTTGGAGGATTGAATGGTGAGAGATGGAGGAGATTGAGAGAAATATGGTGATTATCTCTACCCATGAAAACATCAGGCAAGAGAAGAGGAAGGATTGATGGAGGAGGATTGAGAGAAGATTTTGGAATTTGTCTCCAATTTGTCTCCAAAACTTCCCGTGAAGTTTCAAAGCATTAATTGTGACATATTTTAGACATAGATTAGACATAGGATATCTAATTCTTTTTTGAGAGAATATAGATGGAATATTCCTTATGCCTTAATTCAAATATTTTGATTTATTTAAATTAGGAAAAGGGAGATAAATAATTTAGTAAAATGAACTATAGAAGTTGTTTATTAAATTAAACAGAAGAATATGGCAATTAATAAATAAAGTGTTTGATCTTTATTTAATCAATTTAAGATTGACGTGATAGAATAAAATAGGGATTTGATAATTAAATTGAACAAAGTATTTAATTTTGTTTATTTAATTAAGATGAATATTAGAAGAATTTAAATGTGAACTATATAAATAAATATTTCTATTTATTCAAATAGTAGAGGAAATTAGGATAATTAATCAAATAATTTGTATTTAATTAATCAAAATTCTCCAGACCAATTTTAGGTGTATACACAAATTAATAAGATTATATATATCATATCAAAGTAAAGGGGTTGTGGATTGGACTAGATGTGCTCCATCAAATTTAGAAACGTATTCACCTATTCATATTACTTTGTCTATCACCTATTCTCTCACTAGTGCCAATGCATACAAATATAGCCTTTCTTCCCTTTTTGACCTCATCTATACCAAAACAAATGTAGGGATCTCATAATTTTTTACTTGATCAAATGCTGATTTATTTTTTTATTTTGTTGCAACCATTGCAACAATAGCTAAAATATTGAACAATAATGGATTTGTAGTGGAGAAAATTAAGTTCAATTATAGTTTTACAACTCTGATAGGTTACTATAAAATGTTTCTATATGTTAGCATAGTCAGATATCCATGAACTAACTTAGTTGGATTGATTGTGCATAAATATTTACATCTACAATTGACGTGAAGGAAGAGACAAGGGGTAGGGCAATCTAAAAGGCCAAGGTATAATCCCCAAATTGAATGACCACTAAATTAATCTTACAATTTTTCAGTTATATTCAATGCATGAGGGTGATCCCACAATAGTGGTTTACAATTTTTGGCCAAACTGGACACTGAAATTATTATTTTTAACTAAATATTCACATTTGGGCACCTATAGCGGCTAAAGCATGAGGAATTTGGAGATGATGTAAACTAGAGTCTCATTAAATTTTTTCTGTAGATTCTAAAACTATTTTTTTCAAAAAATTTGGAATAAGATTGCACTTCTTTTTCCATCTCCCATGAAAACTGGTTTTTTTCATAAAACAACATTTTTAAAAAGTGACGCTCACCATATACAACATAAATTTTTCTGTATGAAGGATAAAATTCTAATTCTTTCAAATTTAGATTTTTAACTATGATATATAACACTTTCATTTGGTCTCATATTTTTTTATTGAATATTTTTTCCTTAATAGAGTTTCAAAGTCAAACCAATTGCAATTCAGACATAGGCAGACTGTATACAACATAACTTTTTTTGTATGTATCGAAATTCAATTTTTTTTTTTTTAATGGATCAACGAAATCAATGCCCAGCATGAAAATATTTAAAAAAAAATTATTTTGATAATTTTCTATTTTTCCACATGTGCAAAACAAAGAGCTTGATTTCCGGTGAAAAATCTATGTTTAATAAAACTAATAAAACACATACATAATAAAGCCAAAACATATTAAAATTATATTCATGGGATAGATCATTTTGAGGACTACCATAATCATTTGAAATAAATTTTAAATGAATTCATTTGATCCTGCAAGAGGTAAATAAAACATGATTTTTTATCAGCATTTTGATGGGTGTAAAGGAGACTCATTTATAGGTATGATTTAAAACTAGATTGGTTCTATCCAAGGGGGTTTTAATCTAAGGTGGTTTGATCAAACCCTCTTCAATTGGAATCATTAAAATGGAAATTTTAAAGGCTTAAATCATTATATTTTCTAAAAATATGTGATTTCAGCAAAAATCAGTTCCTCTTAGAAATTGTAAACCAGCTTTGTGGGATCACTCATGAGATGGGCATGACTATTTTTGTTTTATTGATTTCACAGGTCAAAATAATATTGGTGAAATCAAGTAACTTTTTCAAGTTGATGGCTTCTTCTACTGCAGAAAAAAAATTGCCGATATAGATGAAAACAATTAGATTTTAGATGCTTAATTTAGTAAGAGGAAAGTTGTGTTCAAGGAGATTAAATTTTGATATTTTTGACTCCTAAGATTTCTAAATTGAGAGCCGAGCACCTCCCATTTAGAATCATTCATGACTATAGTAGGCTTTAGGATTGCAAGATTATAGTTATTATTTTGGCTTTGTCATTCTTTCTTTAGTTGTATATTTTGAGATCATAAATAGTTCAAAAATTGGTTGAGATCTTCATAATATTCTTTCTTTATTTTGTAAATTTTTAGATCGTAAATATTTCAAAAATTGCTTGAGATCTTCATAAATTTGTAAAGTTTCATCAATTTGTAGTGTAAAATTAGTTCTTTTGAGATGCAAGGTTTTGTAATTCAATCCCTTTATATAAATTTTGACATGTTCACTAATGTTAAAGTATAGTTGGAAATTTTGACATTGTTGTTTAAGGTGTGTTTATGGAGATACTAGAGAGAGTTTACGAAAATGCAAATTATTTCCTGAACTTTTCCAATTTATTGGTCTTCTTGTTATTTCCAGAACATTATTTGAATTCTACAACATTGTTTTGATAGGTTTCCAAAAAGAGGCAATGCAATTATTTGGAGGAATTTATTTGGAGTTCTTTACTCTATTTCATAAAGCATGACAATCTTCTTTAAACATGTTCTTGTAAGAATTTGGGAGATATTCCCCTCAAAATGGCTAACTCCAATATCCTATGCTCTGCTTTCTTTTCACTCATATCATGTGGTTCTTTTTATTTTTCTCTTGGATATTTATTCTGTAATTGGACACTTTCTATCTTTTCAATCTACAGTATATGCAACCATTTTGATCTTTTATAAAATTAATACTAAAATTCTATTACTATCGTTATCAAACCCTTTTCTTGGACAATATCCCAAGTAAATCAGTTATTTTTCCCCAATTTTTCTTTATCTTCACTTAATATCTACATCCGTTCTGCTAGGAATCAAGTTTAGACTTTTGTTCATTGTCTAATTGTGGGTCCAAATAAAAAAAATTTAATACATAAGAATTAAGGGTTTTCCTCTGAACTAGACTGACAGGGGGTATTAATAAAACATCTAGATTTAGGTTTTCACCCACTATTGTAATATAGAAATCATCAGATACATCTCAACAAGGAAATCATAATAATAGAAGTGTTTACCAACCCTATTTTCTCATACTTGGGAAGTTTTCAAGATTTACAAAATATAACATTCATTGGATTTGTCTTAGCAAGGCAAACTCAAGTGCATAAGCTGCTAATTAGCCTATATTATAGATTGGGTCAACACAACATGGCCTTCTATCTAAGGAGGTGAATGGTCCATTGCCACATCATGGAAGAATCCTTCTAAGGAGGATATGGATTCAAAAGCGGAGGAGACACCATAATATTTCACTTGTATCAATAATAAGAGTTGATATCTGTCTAAACTTTAACAAAATACACAAATTTTTGAACCACCTTCCTCAACAAATGACCCAATTCCAGGGCTTCATTGCCTAAATGCACTTGGCTTCAAATTCAATGTTATTTTCCTACAAAATCAATTCTCTCACCAAGAGAACAAATCAAAGATTTTCATTTGGGTCACCAAAATTTTATTCACAAAATTGATATGAAAACTTGTTGGCCAAGATCTAGTCACATGGATATGTCAAAAAAAGATTTTTTTCAAATTATAAGAAGTTCCATCCCAACAAAAAAGTAATTACCCCTTTGTGTCTCTTTATTTGAAGCCACAATAATTCATATGGTATCATTGATTATGTGCACAAAAAAAAACTCTATGATCACATTGTTAATCATTGAAGAAGAAATAATTTTGAATTATAGTTCAATAATTTTATAATCAGCTAGCCAAGCTTTCAACTGATGAAAAATTAAGGAATACATTGACCAGTTCACACCCCCGAGCTTGCAAATGGAAGGTGTTTTGGATGAAAACATGTTGGGCTTATTTTTAGGAGGATTGAAGGATCAAATTCAACATAATGTTAGGCTTCTTATAACCCCTTGTCTAACAACTATGTAATGAATAAAACCAGGAGAGTAAAGGGAATAAATTTGGCCACTAGACAACATTCATCAACTAGTTTTAAGGAGTGTAGCCTTCCAACATCCTCTCTTCCATAACCAACTAGATTGATAGTTCACCAAATAGAAGATAAACACAACAAAAGATTGTGCTTCAAATGCAAAAGCATATTAGAACAAAAAGAATCTATTGTATATTGAGAACACATCAAATGAGAAAAAAAAAGTTATAGAACCCGATGATGAACAAGGGAAAGTATCAATCAAACAACCACCCATCCCTATCATGCTTTATCCAAAAATCCACTCCTAAAAAGAAACAAATTACAATATTGATTGAATCTAGTAGTAGCCATAGGTTCATGGATAGAAAACTAGTAACACATCTATCTTGATTTATTTATCTAACCCCAAAATTTCAATTAATGATATCAAATGGCGGCACAATCAGTTGCTTAGGCAAGTTCAAAAACATTAAGATACATGTGGGTGATTATTCATTATATAGCACAATGGTTGTTATTCCAGTGAGAGACATGGATGCAACAATTTTGAGATAGAATTCTAGTAGCTTTTCATGAAGTTTTAATCAAAAGGTATTGAATTTGAACTTTCCAAGTAGCAAGCGAAATCTCCATGAATGTTAATTCTTTCCAAATGATAAATTTACTCAAAAAGAGATATTCAACTATAGCGTAGTAAAATGCATACCCTTGCATTTTCACACTTGTTTGGGATCACCTTGCTTTATTTATCCCTATTTATGTCTTAATTATAGTCCTATTTTGCATCCACAAACCTAATAAATTATATCTTTTTATGGCTAATCTTGACCAACATCAAAGGATAACTGATAATTTAATGATTCTAGCTATTTTTCATTGATTTTTGGGTCGATACTAAGACACCACCTAGGGTGTCTTTGTCCCTCAAAGGCCTTGGGACCCTGATTTCAAGGCACCTTAAAGGGGCCCCTTTTTGGAGTATGTTCCTTGAGTTTCAAGCCCCAGGACTAAGACACCACCTAGGGCATCTTAGTCCCCCTTAAGTTATTTTAGGGATTTAATTTCAAATCTTGGTGGGATTTAGCCTCCTTTAATTAATTATTTCATATGTCATCTTGTTGTGGTGTAATTTTGAGATATTGAGCATAGATAAGAATAGATACAAGGTTCTTTCATTCATTTTTCATCCTAGAAAATTGAGTATTCATTCATAGAAGAAAATTGGAGTCCACAAAAGTATTTAAGAGAAATTCATCAAGCATTTGGAGCCATCATCAAGATTCAAGCATCATGTTAAAGATATTCTTGCATCATGTGTGTTCTTGAGCTAAAATTTATGATGTAGGGCTTTGATTCAAGCAAGAAATTTAAGTCAAGATCCATCAAGCATTCATTGGATTCAAGATCCACATTCAAGCTAGCCATCTCACACGAGTTTATAGATCTCATAACAAGGGTTTGGCGAGTTGCAACATATCACTTTGTTCATTCATAATTTCCCTTCATTTTTTCATTTCATTTCAAGGTTTAATTACCAACAAGGGGTTTGACCAAAGAAAACTCCCATTCACTAACAATCAACAAGTTTTTCCTTTCTTGCATGTTCATGTTTGCATATTTAGGTTGATGAATTGAAGATCATTTTAAGTTCAAAGTTAAAAATTTTCATTTTAATGTTATCATCTTCACAAAAACTCACCTACAGACCAGATCTGGAAGTTTCAGAACCTAAGATCTGAGAAGAAGGAAGTGCAGAGATTGGACCTCAGGATCACATTAAGAGATTTCAAAAATTCCAGATGGGACTAAGTTGAAATCTAGGGCATCTTAGTCCTCCTGAGGATATTTTTTAGATATTCTTTCAAATCTAGTTCTAACATTCAAAGATCCCACATCTGCCCTAAAAAATAGCAGTAGGACTAAGACAATAGTAAGGGCGTCTTAGTCCTCTCAGGCATATTTTGATAACTTCTTTGCATTTTCAGAATCCTCATCACATTTCTAAACTTCCCAGGTACACACATCATAAATTTTTGTTGCTTAATTTCATTATTTACACTCATCATTTAACTTGCATTAATAGGTTTTGTGAGTTGAATGTTAAATTGTCTTTTCCAAGATTTTTCTTGGTGGCGAACCCCTCAAAGTTTAAAGAACCCACTCCTAGTTCTTCCCTATTGAGAATTGACTCACCCTTTAGGTTTATAGTCAATCCAATTTGGGACCCTAGGACATTCTTGAATGAACTAAGGATAATAGGGGCATTTAAAAACCCCCTATTTTCATTATAGTTTATTTTGGTGAACCTGAACTTTTAGAACATTCATTTTCTAATTCGTAGTTCATTAAAGTCCTAGATCTAGGTTGCATTCATTCTTGCATTGCATCTTGCATTAGTGAAAGTGCATCTAGGGTTTTTGATCTTTGCATTAGTGAAAGTGCATATAGGTTGCATTTTTGCTTTCTTGCATTATTTTATCTCATTGAAAAATTGAAAAGTGCATTTTAAATCATCCTAATTCTATTTAGAAATATTGTTATTGAATTGAAAATTGAAAAAATTGCATTCAACTGAATTCAATTGCTTGTCATTAGTTACTTTTTATTGCATTCATTTGCACAATTTTTTGTTTCTAAACATCAGGTCCCTAGGTAGACAACCCAGGAACACTGTAAACAACTCAAAATTTTCTTTTTTTTGACAAAAAAACCCTTAATGGGACTAAAATACGACTGATCCCACAATAGTAGTTTACACTTTTTGGGACATCTTGATTTTTGCTGAAATCAAATATTTTTGGAAAATATAATGATTTAAGCATTGAAAAGTTCTATTTAAAGGATTCAAATTGAAGAGGGTTTGATCAAACCACCTTAGATCAAACTAGATCAAACCCCCTTAGATATAACCCCACTAGTTTTAAACCATACCTATAACAGAGTCTCCTTTACATGTATTAAAATGATGATAAAAAACCACTTTTGATTTACCCTTTGGGGGATCAAATGAATTCATTTAAAATTAATTTTTGTAAGTATTTATTCCTTATTATAAGCTTCCCAAAAAGTATAATTTGAAATATATTTAATTTGATTATTATATTTATTTTTTATTTCTTATGAATGTAGCTTTTTCATCAAAAATCAAGCTCTATGTTCCAGGCACATGTGGAAAAATAGTAGATTACCAAAAAAAATTCTGAAAAATATGTTTATGCTAGGTATTGATCTCCTTGATCCAACAAAAAAAAAAAAATTGAATTTTGATACAAATAAAAAAAGTTATGTTGTATATGGTCTTCCTATGTCTAAATTGTAATTGGTTTGAGTTAAAAACTTAATTAAGAAAAATAAATCCAATAAAACAATATGAAACCAAATGAAAGTGTTAGATATCATAGTTACAAAACTAAATTTGAATTTTTTTTTTTCATCCTTCATAGAAAAAAGTTATGTTTTATACGGTGAACATCACTATTTAAAAATGGTGTTTTACTGTTAAAAACTAGTTTTTGAAGGAGATGGAAGAAGAAATGAAATATGATTCCAATTTTTATTTTTTAAAAATATTTAGAATCTACAATCGAAATTTCACAAATCACTAATTTGCATCATCTTCAAATTCCTCATGGTTTAGCAACTATAAGTGCTCAAAAGTGAAAATTTTGTTAAAAAAATCAGTTCAATGTTTAGTTTGGCCTAATATTGTAAACCAGTATTGTGGGATCACCCTCACCCACACCCTTCTTGGCATCTTAGTCCCTCTGTGGATTTCTGGCTCAGAACCCTGCCTATGTTGTTCGCCTTATATTTCAATTTTTGGAACTTCAAAATCTCACCAATAGGACAAAGACACCCTTACTGGTGTCTTAGTCCCTATTGAATTTGACTTTGTAGTTTTCAAGATTTGAAATTTATTTTATGTGCTTCTATTGGCTGCTTTCAGTTTTCTATTACAATTTGTAGAGTTACTATTATTTCAATTTCTTTGATTTCAAGTGTAATTGCAAGCATAAGATATTATGTTCATTTCACTTTCTTTGGTTTATCCCTTGCATGAGCTATACTACCTGGTGTCCTACTACTAATAATATGGTTAGAAGAAGTGAGAGACTCATGGCATCCTATGATAAAACACTCATTGCGGATCTTGGATTATCTATCTCTCTTACTTAGTGTTGGTACTAGTTCACTAGGTATGGACCATACCTTTGATAACTCTTTTTCTATGCCTACCTTACCTACAAGTGCTATGCCAAGTGTTCAAACAATGGTTGATCATATCCCTCAAGAAAAATTTATGAAAATTCATGAAGACTTTTCTCATTTAAAAGATAGCATGAGCACTAAAAACATTTCCAACACTGTTATACCTACCACAAATAGTATTCATCGCATGATGGAAAGTGATGAAGGACTGGAAGTTGTGCATAATATAGCTCACATATTTGGAAAGCACCTTCCTTCCACCACCATTCAAGCTCAAACTTCAAATAATGTGTAAAGCCAAGGATGAATTCCAATTCCTCCCCCTTCAACCATAGCCTTCATTCCCACCTATACAAATCCTCAAGTGATGAAAATGATGCAACCAACTAGCAATATCCTTCCTACCTCAAACATTTCCACTTATTCTCCTTATACCTATGTGGCATCTAACCTTATATCTCCTCCCATAAGCTATCCATTCACTTGCCCTTCCAACACATACACAGCACCACCATATTCACCTCCATCTCAAAACGCACAAAATGGCCCTATCATTAACCACCTCTTACAAATCTTTTCATCCCTTCAATATCAAGTATCCACTGTAAATCAAAATCAAAGGTCCACCTTCATACTACATCAAAAGAAACCCACTATCTTTGGAAATATTAAGAACTCTGGTGCCACAAGGTATAAAGATCCCTAGATTTGAGAAATACGGAGGAAAGCGAGATCTTTCTAATCATGTTAATTCCTTTACTGCTTTGTGTAGTGACTTTATCCTTGAGGACAAACTTTTGGCTAATATTTTTCCCTAATATTTGACAGACATTGCCTTGGATTGGTTTTCTACATTATTGAATAACTCAATTCATTCATTTAATGAACTTGTTGAAGCCTTTATCAACCATTTAGAAAGGCATATGGTTCATGAAATGACATTAGCTGATTTGATGAGATGTAAGTGTGATATAAGAGGGATTCGCTGCACACGGGTCTCTTTATTCTCAAGAGATCACCAGGGAACGAGCTACCCTTATACACCTCAACTTGAATGAATCGAAAAAACCATAAAGTAAAGTAGGAAAGTAATCCCAGGTCCTAAGAGAGCAATACTTTGAGATTTATGCCTCTAGCTGAGGAGCTCTTGCCAGAAGATGTCAATGTAGTTTCAGAATGCCATCATGACGCATAGTCATCTACAATATGCGCTGGCGTTCTAAGCCATGAAGAACTCTGGAGCTCAAGTGGATGAAGTTGAATCTCACTTCTAGGATCAGGTCAAAAGCGTAATAAGCCAAGTAACTAATAGAAAGTTAAAAAACTAAAGGAAAACACAAAAGGAATTGAGACAAGATTACCTTCCTCCGTGTGTCTAAATCTTTGTTCCAAGCTTCACTTCGTAACTTGAAAACATAATATGAAGGGGAAAAGGTTGCAGCTATATAGGGGTTTGCCTCAGTCAGACCCTCGTTTTGGTGTTCCCACCTCCATGGAAAACCAAGTTTGGTAAAGGAAGTAAAAAAAGTACGTGGTGAAAGAAAAACTCGCTTTGGAGTAGAGCCCACACCTCAAGGTCATAAATGAGCTAGTAAGAAAAAGTGATAAGGAGAGAGAGCGTTACCCATAGGCCAAGACCCTCTTCTAGAGCACACAAGCACACCACTATGTGCTTTCTTGAGAGCTAGTAGCTACTTGTGAGCTTGTAGCTATTGGAGGGACCTCAGTCCAGCATGGATTTGCTTGTAAAAGTGCTGCTATTCAAGGATAGAGCTTACCCAAGACTAGAGAAAGTATTGACAATGCTTCAACTGATGACTTCCAACCCTAAAATGAAAGCCAAAAGGGGTTTTTCATGAATGCAAGGGAGGCAAAGAGCCATTACACTTGAGACCCAACCACTAGGACATGTGTCTTTAGGGTCAGGTTTCTAGGTTCGCCTTGATTTTTAGGAAATGCCTTGTCGGGCTTCTATTGTCTCGCCATGTGTCCACATGGAGTTAGAATCGTGAAATTTCAACTCATGGGATTCCCATTAATGTTTCTAAGGTGTCACAAATTCTAGGCAAGATGCGAAAATGTTGAATTGCCCCTAGGTGCAATTATGTGACATTACATTTTTCCCCCACTTTAGTGGGCTCGATTTGGAAAAAAGTAGCCTCACTAAAGTAAAGAAGAAAAATTTCACCTGAATTTTGAATTTTATGAAAATGTGCACTAGAAAGAGGGACCGCAAAGGTCACCGAGGTCGAGCTAACAAGTACTAAGGATGCCCCCATCTTCCAAGCTCAACAAACATCAACACAATGGTTGCAAAATATCGTTCAAAATTGTATCTTGCAAAACTAAAATTTTCAGTCAGCTTTGACAAATCGAAAGAAACTACCACGAAGAGAAGAATGATCAAGAAAATTTGCCGATTCAGAGGAAACATATGATCAAGAGGTTACTATATGCCCCCTTCTGATTTTTCCCCCAACATGCTGGGGTAAAGTTAGGAGAAACTAGGGAGCCACAATCTCTAGGAAAAATGGGCTACAAGGGAGCCTATATATACCTAGGTGGGCCCCTAGAAGGGTCATTTTCACTATTCACTATGAGAAAATTGTTGACTTTGTGAGAGAAAAGTGAGAAAAATTCAAAGCAAGAGAGACTATGAGGTGCCGAGGTTAGAGTAGAGATGCGAGGACATCGCCGAGGGCCACGAGGTGGACCAGGTAGGCCTCTAAACCTCATATTTTGTGCATTTTAGGATATTTTTTGCATATTTACACTCATCAAGGTGCGCAGGCATCCCAAATTCATGCTCGCATCCTCAGTAGGCATTGTCATCTGTGACACACACTGGGGTCTTGGATTTGTGCTGTTGTCCCAAGGACACGCTGGTGTCCTCCGGGCGACCATGACGGTCCAAGACGCATACGCGACACACAAACATTTGTGTGGCATGCATATGTCCTTCAACATTTTTTATTTTCTCTATGATGTTTTCAAATTAGAATTTTTCACCTTTTTGTAGGAGTACCTGGAGATCCAAGAGCATCCTAGAGGGTGAGCATTCTGACTTGTCCGCAAGCAGAGGGATCACCTTTCTCAGGATGAGATCACACACCTAGAGCGGGTTGGTCTCTGGCACATATTCACTATGCTAGAGATGCAATACCATGAGAGGATGTTAACTTCTCTGATGGAGCGGTGGGATGCCACCAGATCATCTTTCTAGTTGCCATGTGGAGAGATGACTATTAATCTCAACGATGTCTATCGTATCCTTTGGCTACCCATCCATGGATGATTGGTGGCCCTAGATGACACCCAATCGAAACAGGAGCGTAGCGAGGGCATCCTTTATTGCACAGGGAGGATAAACAACAATGATGCCATTGGTCACATCTACATGCACTGGTATGACCAGGTGAGGACCATGATGATGTTGCTATGCTAGGTGATGGTTGTCATAGTCACCTTTCACATTACCATCGACGGGTGAGGCTCACACCTTCATGGGGGCCTCATCCCTATTATCGGAGAGATGGTAGAGCATCAAACTTATTTTTCCTGGGGGCACAACATGCTAGCACACCTTTACCAAGAGGTTGGGTAGTACGTGCACTATGAGTACCATAGTCTTACAGTGTGCACACTTTTGTAGGTGTGGGCTTTTTATGACATCATATGCACCCAACTAGTCAATTTTCCCCAGCAATGGCTATATCAAATCTGATGGCCCACCGGTACGATATGACAGGCTAGTGGTGTTTTGAGGATCTACAATTTTGGAGGCTATAGTTTGACACTGTTCCCATGGGAGAGGTTCATTGGAGACCCTACTGATATTTCAGGTGGGTCAACAATAGCAGGTTCTTGAGGAACCTATAGTGGGACCGTTTCTTGGTGGGTCACTATGATTTTGTTATTGTTCCTTATTACTGGAGTCGTGTCATGCGACATCGTGTCCGTATTAAAACTATACCACCCGACATTCCAACATACACCAGGGCACACCGCATTGCAGCGAGGGTGGGAGATCTCCCTCACCCTTCCATCATAGATATTGTCCCTTCTGATGATGATGAGCCCGACCATGATCTATTGGCCATGGTAGCAATAGACAATGTTGAGGCAGTAGTAGATTTCACACGGTGGTGGGAGAGGCATCATCTTGCTCCAATTTTTGGTGAGGGTGCTTTGAGAGGGGAACCTAGCCCACAAGAGGATGTGCCCTACCAACCCTCACAAGAGAGGAGGAGAGGCAGCCAATAGGACATCATGGAGGAGGAGCTAACACAAGAGGAGGAGGAGGTACCTGTGAGGCCAAGGTGACAGAGGAGATCAGATCCCCCCATAGCTACCCCTATCTCATCAATGCAACCTATCTCCAATATTATAGCAACAACAACACTAGCATCACCAAGGTCGACAATCGATACCACCGATGTAGGCCCTAGCATCGACCCACACCCCGATCCCACATGGCAGCTAGGGGATCCAGGTATACATAGTACATTAAATTCATGTTTATGCTTTGGATCTTTATGTTTATGATATATTTATATGTCATGTGATATTGATTCATGTTTCTCTTTCTATGGTTGTAAAGGATGCATAAGGATGGACTGGGCTCATGGCTCAGTGTATTTTAGAGGTGGCCCCTACCATGTTGATCTAGGGGATAGTCCTCGAGGCCTACTGGTCAGTTTTAGTAGGGAGGAATGACCCCACTTTTGAGCCAGCATCGCATCTGAGGACCACATATGAGGAATGGGGTGCAAAGGTCTGGTGATGCTCTTCAGAGCATATCAATGAGCTCAATGCACAGTTGACAACTGTGATCTTGAAAAATGTTCAGTGGCTACAACAAGAGTTGATCCAGGAAAAGATGGATATATGTTTGTTGTAGGGGGAGCTGAGAGGGATGTAGGCAAGCCTATCTATATCACACTCACACCGATCCCATTCAAGACTACCGTACAACCTCCACCCCTGGTACCAAAGTGACCACTAGAGCCAGAGGGCTCATGGATCCATGTACCATAGGGATAAGAGTACCTATTTTGTATACCATTTTTGTAGTTAGATATAGATACACATATGTACTTGTAGATCTTTTTGTATAGACACATATTCAACAACCACTCATTTTTATTGCAGCGGCCCGATACATGTACGTGACATTTGACTCATACACTGGATACATATATATATATATATATATCAGTTTTAGTATCATGCTTATGTTGTAGATGTCATTTTCTTATATGGATGTATGTTTTCATTACATGTTAATCATGATTTAATAGACACATTTGGTTACATGTTAATTAAATACTATGATGATCTAATTACTTTATAATATGTAATGTGATGTATGGATACATAGCATAGTCAGACATGTGTATGTATGTTTTATTTCACACACATGCACATGGTCACGTCATAAACACAAAAAAATTCATAATGTGAAAATGAGAAAATGTCAACATATGTAGTATTACTACCTTTTAAGGAGAACACCACACATGTGACACATTAGGACACTACACATAGTACCGACGAAGATGCATCCCATTAGCAAGCTCTTTTAGAGGCATTCCATCCATAGATGATAATCCATAGGCACCTGAACCATACACATAAATCACGATGTAAGGATCTAACCAATTAAGACTAAATTTCCCTTTCTGATTAGGTGGGATATTTACATTCTACTAGTTTCCATATAGAACCAGGTCTCCTAGCTTAAAGGTCATAGGAATTACACCTTGATAACAACCATTGATAATCTTTAAGATGATCGAGGGCCTGTAAACGACTCTCGTCGAATATCTCTAGCCAAGGCAAGCAGTTAGTTTGGAAGGTTTCATCATCAATTAATTGTCTAAGGGAAACCCTTAATCATGGAATTTCCAACTGTAAAGGCATGATAGCTTCGGCACCATACATGAGGTTATAAGGCTTTATTCCCATTTCCCTACAAACAGTCATGCAATATGCCCATAAAGCATATGTTAATTGAATATGCCAATCCTTACCATGTTTGTTAACTATCTTATGAAGAATGAGTTCAAGAGATTCATTAGAAGCTTCCGCTTGACCATTGGATTGTGGATAATACGATGTAGAGAACTTGTGTTGGATATGAAATTTATCAAAGAATTTCTTTACTTGTTCTTAAATGGTGTACCATTATAAGAAAAAAGCATAATAGGCAATCCAAATCAAGAGATGATATTGTTTAAAATGAAGCTACATATGGTTTCCCCATTTTTAGATTAGAGTGGAGTAGCTTCAACCCATTTTATGAAATAATCCATAGCAGTAATGATAAAGGTATGTCCTGTGGAAGAAGGAGGTGTTATTTTTCCAATAATATCAAACCCCCATTTTGTAAACGGCCAAGGAGAAGTTTTATTTTGTAACTCATGAGAAGGAGCATGGATAATATGGCTATGTTGTTGACATTGAAGGCACTTCTTGACAAAATTAAAGGAATCTTGTTCCATTGTTTCCAATAGTATCCCATGTGTACCATTTTTATCACTAGGGATTTACCACCGAAATGTCCACCCTAGAGCCTGAGTAGGCTTCTTCAAGGGAAAGGGGTATTTCCTCTTTAATGAGACATCTTAGCAACAAGTTGTTATAAGATTTTTGATAAATATTTTTAGATAAGATAACATAACACTCTGAAATATTTTGTACACGAGTATGATCATTTTTCGTCACATCATTGGGAAATTTTCTAGTCTTTAAATAACTATAGATACTAGAGAACCACTCTCTTTATTTTAAATGAAAACAAGCTAGAGACTCGGGCTTGGGTATCCTCTTTTAAAGGTAACAAGGAAGTGACGCTTTCCATGGCATCTGCATGTCTATTTTATCTCCTAGGGACACTATTTATTGTGAAAGAGGAAAATTGATTAAGAAAGGAAAAAGTGATGTCTCAATATCAAGACAATCTAATTTGTTTAGCTTGATAAGTTCCCATGATCTGATTCATAATAAGTTTAGAGTCACCCAATACATAAAGATTTTTAATCTTTAGCGTAATTATGACATGTAAGCCATCGATAAGGGCTTTGTACTTAGTGATATTATTAGTACAAGGAAATTCCAATTAAAAGAATAGAGGGAATGGTTTTCCTTCAGGGGATATCAGGATCACACCCGCTCCAGAGCCAGTGTGACACCTCGATCCATCGAAGTGCATCTTCCATTCAAGATCATAGTTAATTGTGAAAATATTCTCATCAGGAAACATATCCAACCTAGGGAAGGAGCAAGGCGAGGGAGCATCTTCTAGTTGATCAGAAATTGCTTGTCCCTTTATCGATTTCTGAGTAACAAATTTTATATCAAACTCAGAAAGCAACATAACCCACTTCGTTAATCTTCCAGCACAGTTAGCGCTAAAGAACAAATGTCTCAAAAAATATGTTTTCACTATGACATGAGTTTCAACATGGACGAGGAGTGCCTCAACTTCTGCATAGCGAATACAAGAGCAAGTATTTTCTTCTCCATGGATGAATAAAAGGTTTCATAATCGATAAGTATGCAACTAATGTAGTACACCACTCTCTAGATCTTCCTATGTCATCATACTAAGCTAGCAAAGCCACCAGAGCATATGGTGATGCAACAAGGTACAGTAGGAAAGGTCTATCTTGCACATCCAACATCAATACAAGAGGATTGGTCAGGTAAGCTTTGATTTATTCAAAGGCTTTCTGACACTCTTCATCCCATATGAATCGAACATCCTTTTTTAGTAAACGAGTGAAATGGAGGGTATGATCAACCAACTGAGATATGAATCTACGAATCACCTGAATCTTCCCCTGTAAACTTTACAACTTGGTAATATTCCTTGGTGGAGTCATGTTAATAATAGCATCAATCTTATTCATTTCAACTTCAATTCCATAATAAGAGACTATACCCAAGAAGCTTCCCAAGGTCTACGCCGAAGAAACACTTATGGGGATTGAGTCTCATCTTGTAAAGTTGAAGAATTTCAAAGATAAGATGAAGGTTTTTCACATGATCTTGATGATTTAAATATTTCACCAAGATGTCATCAACATATTCTTCTAAGATTTTATGAATAAAATAATGGAATATTAGGGTCATTGGTTGTTGGTAAGTCGCTTCTACATTCTTTAAATGAAAGGGCATGAACACATAGTAGAAGGTACCCCAAGGGGTAGTGAAGGCTATCTTGTACTGATCATCAAGGTTAATATGGATCTGATTATAACACAAGAAGCCATCCATAAAAGATAACAATGCATGGCCTGTAGTTGAGTCCACAATCATATCTATATTAGCTAATGAAAAATCATCTTTAAGAGAAGCCTTATTAAGGTCTAGAAAGTCAATGCCTATATGACTATGGCTATCAAATTTGCTAACAACAACTATATTTGAAATCCAAGGGGAATAGTCAACTGGACAGATAAATCCTACTTTTGACAATTTTTTTATCTCAGCCTTGACCATTAAAGCTACCCTAGGATTGATCTTTCGAATCTTCTACTTAACTAGCTTGGCGTCAGGACATAGAATGATATTATGGAGCACTATGGATTCATTAATACTGAGCATATCCTCATATGTCCAAGCAAAGATATCAAAGTGAGTATGCAAGAGAGCGGAGTGTTCATATGCCTCTTCGGAAGAGAGACACTTCCCAACCTTGATTACCTTTTCTGAATATTTTTTATCCACAAGGACTTTGATAGTCTCTCCTATAAGGAGGGGGTTGCGGTCCTTGGGATGAGATATCAAAACATCATCACTGACTTTAGATAGAGGGTCTTCCTCATCAATGCTCATAATGGATTCTTGAAAGTATGATTGTTTATGCAAGCGATACAAGAATAATTTCTTGTGATGATAAGGAGGAAATGAAGAGTAAGCACCTAAAAATTCCCCTAATGCTTCATCCAAAGAGAAGACATCCACATGAACCTCCTCAGCTTGTCCCCTTTCTTCTATCAGCTCGGGATGGACCAAACATAACGACTCGACTGAAATCATATTAACACTCCGCCAAAGTTTTTGTTTTGACTACTCAACAGAGAATCCCAAACCTAGATAACATTATCATTGCTTAAAATAGATAGGGACTTGGATTCCTTGTTTGATTTTCCCTAGGCCTTTCTTCCCATAGCCATATCGAGAAGCGAGTTTGTAACCAAACCCATAACAAGTTTGTAGAGTTTCAGGAGAGGTAGAGTATCTCGTTCCACCAATGGATGTCAAAAGTTTCTACGAGAGTGGTCCCACTTCCTTTACTCAGTTCACAAACATTAACCTCCTTTACAGGAGCAAGGTCACTCTCTCGGGTTGGAGTAGTCTCCTGGACAAGATCACACTTCTCTTCCTCAACAGGAGGATCACCTACCCTTGTGTCAGTGGAACTTGAAAACTCAATGCTAGAGGGGTTTTACTTATACTCTATTATGAATAACTCAAAGAAATTCAAGGAACCTCAATCATCACCTAGCAGAGCATTCGATTGGGGAGATCAAGGAGAAAATGGGGGAGACTTGGAAAATTCTACTTTAGGCGGTTCGTCTTGGTCTATACTCAGTCGGGGAAGGACTTGCATATAGGGTATTGATGAAGAAAATTCCATAGAATCAATGGTTAAGGAAGCAATACAATTATTGAGAGTGGATGCGGCTAAATTATGACTAGCAGTGGCCAGCAAACAAAGGTGCACAACCTCTAGATCTACTTTAACTGTAACCACCTGATTGTTAGAAACAAACTTCAAAGAACAATGTAAGGTAGAAGTTATTGCACCCATAGCATGAATCCAAGGTCTCCCTAAGAGAATATTGTACGGTAATGGGACAAGCATCATATAGACCAACATAGGAAAAGTAACGGGCCTAGATACAAAGGTAGTATTATCGTACCCAGAGCTTGGAGGCCAGTGTTATCGAACCCACAAATATACAAGGAAGAAGCTACTAAAGAAGATGAATCAACTTAGATTTTAGGCAATAGGTCTATATCATAAATGTTAAGAGATGAATCCATTTCAATGATGGTATGCCTGATACTAATGCTAACATTTACTATAATCATCAAAGGCTCCACTTGACTCTACACATCTGGAGGTGAGATTTCTTGTGGGTGGAACATAATATTTGGTGAATCTACTTGAATATGTGCCATCAAGACATCAACATCCTTAGACCTAGTAGAGGTAGACGTGAGAATATTTTGTAAGGCTTCCTACAACATCTCTTGATAAACCAGAGTGGTCTGAAGCAAGTCCCAAAGTGTGATCTTAGTTGGAGTAACACGAACTTGCTCAACAAGATCATAATCACCTAGTGATTTGATCATGGGTTTACAAGTTGAAGGAAGGTTAGGTTGAGATGGTGGTAAAGAAGTAGGAGTTTGAATTGGTTGTGATGTAGGAACAAAAGCTTGTTCTTCTAAGTTTTGTTTTTTTCTCATTGTATTGTATGTATGCTCGAAAATGTTATAAGAAGTAGAGTTAGTAGCTTTCACGAACCTCAAATATAAGTATGATGGATTGCTACAACATGAAATCCCATAGATGAAATAGTCCTCTCTAGGGGATGGTTAAGATGGGGTAACATAAATGATGGGTTTCTTAGGTCTTGGAGGGGCCACAAAAACTACAACCACATTAACCAACTCCTCAGTTGGAAAGGAAGGAGTTTGTTTAGAAGATTCATAGATAGGGGAGAGTGCTTCTAAGAAATCATCTAGAGCATCTTCCAACATATCAAAATCTTGTTCAGAGAAGGAATTATTGTGAATATATGACATTATGAAAATGGATCTGATGGTTCATGTTGGGTTCACCAAAATGTGTTATAAGAGAGATTTTTTGCACGAGTCTCTTTATTCTCAAGAGATCGCTAGGGAGCGAACTGCCCTTATACACCTCAAATCGAACAAATCGAGAAAACCATAAAGGAAAGTACAAAGGTAATCCCAGGTCTTGAGAGAGCAAGACTTCAAGATTTCTACCTCTGGCTGAGGAGCTCTCGACCATAAGACATCAGTGAAATTTCAAGAGGCTAGCATGATGTGCTGTCATCTAAAAGATGCATTGGCATCCTAATCCATGAAGAACTCAGGATCTCAAGCAGATGAAGTTGAATCTCATTCTAGGCTTGTGTCAAAAGTGTAAAAAGCTAAGTAACTGATAGAAAGTTAAAAACTAAAAAACAATAGAAAAGGACTTGAGACAAGATTACCTTCCTCCATGTGTTTGAATCTTTGTTCCAAGCTTCACTTTGTAACATTCACACAAAAGATTAAGGGGAAAAGGTTGGTGTTGTATAGGGGTCTGCCTCAGTCAGACCCCCGTTTTGGTGTTCCCATCTCCATGAAAAATCAAGTTTGGTAAAGGAAGTAAACAAAGTACGTGGTGAAAGAAAAACCCACTTCAGAGTAGATCCCACACTACAAGGTAGTAAATGAGCTAATAAGAAAGAGTGATAAGGAGAGAGATTATTACCCATGGGCCAAGACCCTCTTTTAGAGCACATGAGTGCACCGCTATGTGCTTGCTTGAGAGCTGGTAGCTTCTTGAGAGCTTTCAGCTGTTGGAGGGACCTTAGTGTGACATGGATTTTCTTTTAAAAGTGATGCTATTCAAGGATAGAGCTTACCCAAGACTAGAGCAAGTAGTGACAATGCTTCAACTGATGACTTCGAACCCCAAAATGAGAGCCAAAAGGGGTTTTTCTTGCATGAAAGGTTAGCATAGAGCCGTTACACTCGAGACCCAACTGCCAGGACACATGTCGCTAGGGTCAAGTTTCTAGATTCATCATTTCAAACTCGAAAAACCGCTAGGACGTCCACACTGCATGTAGGCATCAAAAGCCTAGATTTTCGAGAAATGCCTTATCAGGATTTTTTCATTTCGCCATGTGTCCACATGGAGTTAGAATCACAAAATTCCAACTCATGGGATTTTTCCATTAATGTTTCTAAGGTGTCATAAAATGTAGGCAAGATGTGAAAATGTGGAATTGCCCCTAGGTGCAATTCTGTGGCATTGTACAGTAAGCAAAATGAGGGTGAAAAATTCATTGACTTTATTTCACATTACCAATCACTTTATTCCCAAATCAATGTGAATATTCCTGATTCTAACCTTCAAAAGATGTTCATAGAAAATTTACAAAGATACAAGACAAGCTTACCATGATGAAATTCCATTGCTTCATGCACTTATGCACTTCCCTTCGATATTATCAAAAACACGTAGGTAGTTGTGAAACAAAAACCACCTCTACCCATCTTGAAAAGTATGAATCTTCCAACCAAAACACCATCAGCCTTTTAGAAGACAAAATAAAAGTTTCCTCCAGCTAAATTATACCTCCCAAGCTACCCAACTAAAGTCGGGCTTTGAACATGAAGCCCTTCCGCAACCCTAGGACTAGGTGTGTTTATCCCTTATGAAGTACATCACACTTGAAGGTAGGTTTAAAACCTACTTTTTCTATCATTTTCCCCTTCTGAATGATGTAAGGCATAAAATCCTACTTATTTTTTCTTTCTTTCTGCTCATGGACCTAGAAAATTTGATTGAAAAATGCAAAGATATAGCCAGTCTTAACCCAAATGACATTCCGCCTCTTCCACTCCATCAAGGGATTCTCTTGAGACTATACCATTTTCATTTTTCCTTATGTACCCCTATAGCCATTTCTATTGTCTGTATTGAAGAGATTGAACCCCTAGCTATTGCAAATATCTCCCTTGCTAAATCTAAAAGCCCTTCTAGAAAAACCCATATGGGTACTGATGAAAACCCCAAAACAAAATAGGCTGCTATAAAAATTAAAGGTGGTGTGGGTAATTTGCATACTAGTGCCGAGGTCAACGTTTATGAACTCAAGGCCACCCAGGCTAATTTTTCTTACAAAGCCACCACAATGAAAAAAGGTAAGGATGATAAAAAAAAGTGTGTTAGAGCCAATGGTGAAGGAGGGTAAAGGGAAGAATATTATAGGGAAAGATTATAAAGGTGATACGGTCATGGGGGACATGGTCATGACTAAAGGGGAGAATACCATCTGAAGATCTGGGAGATTGGCGAAAAACAACAAGAAAAGATAGATTATTGAGGACTCGGAGGAAGAGCAGACAAACAACAAGGATTATAAGGAAGAGGAGACCTAGGAGGAAGAGGAAGTTAATGTGGAAGGGCCCCTTTCTACCCGGACAATATAAAAATCCTGAAAGAGGCTTCAAACTCTCACTCTTCACACCCTCTACTGGTTGAGTCTGGCGACGATCTTCATGCTCTAGAAAAGAAGATGGACATGCTTGATCAAAGATCAGAGTCTTGACCCACTTCATGATGAAGTTGGGTCATTTTGTGACTAGCACCCTGTCCACTGCAATCAAAGAGGATTTGGAGGGAAACAATGCCTAGGAGAATCAAGACTGGGCTGGGGATGATGCTATGCATCTCCTATTTAAAAATTGGGACAATGCCAGTTAGCTACTATTTGGGCCTGTGTTTTGTGTCTTTGTTGTCTATCTATGGTCATTGTGCTGTTAATGTGTTGTTCCTGTTATTTTTGATGAACTATTAGTTTTTTGGTCTTGTTCCTTTTTGGCCCTTATGGCTCATTGTGTAGGGTACAACACCCTATAAATGTTGCTTACTTTTTCAAAAAAAAGTTGATACCGAAGTAGTTGCTATAAAGAAGAGTAACCCTTATATATTTGGGAACCCACAAAGACAATTTACTCCCTTACCTAACACACTTCAAAACATCTTAACTTAGCTATTAAACAAAAACATGCGTACCTCACCTCCCATTCGACCTCTTGACCCTAGCAAGCCATTGCCTCCGAGCTTTAAACACAATACCTATTGTGCTTATCACCAACAAAAAGGACATGATACATAAAATTGCAATCATCTTAAACATCTTGTGCAAGACCTCATTGATTATATTCATATTCAAATTGGAGGTGTGAATGACAAAGGTAATAAATTTTTAGCTCCTCCTAACCAAAACTTGCAGATGTTTACTAAATTACTAATCCCATGCCTGACCATAATATTTCATTTGTTAAGACTAGTGAAACTAAGCCCAATGTGATGAACGTTGACACTGATGATGATAAAATGAGAAATAGTGAACAAAATTCTATGGATACTAATGACCAAAGTTCTATTATTACAATGATAGGAGTGATAGACATCAAGCCTCGTAAACAAAAAAAAATAATGCCCATTGATATTACTTTCTCTTCAGAAGAAACAATCGAAAATGCACCTAGTCCTCTTTACATAGCCGACAAAATAAATGACAAGCCCACTCCTAGGATTTTAATTGATCTCATATGTGGAGAGAATGTGATCACAGAGGAACTATTATATGTCAATGAACTCACTCAAGATAGATATGATAAACCAAAAGCATGTATTAAAACATATGATGGTTTTTCTCATACTATAATGGAATCTATGACACTCCCTTTACAAGTAGGACCGAAGATATAAAATGTATCCTTCTCTATCATCTCTAATTCAGATCAATTTCATGTGAGGCTCGGATACAAATGGCTTCTCTCCATGAATGTAGTCCCATATGTTGTCCATAAGTGCTTAAATTTTCTAGTCATAAATGAAATATTCACTGTGAACCGTTGTTTCTTTAGATCTCCGTCTTCCCATGGAAATTTTTCCTTCTAGATTATTTTTGGCCCAAGCCCATGGAACCCATAAGACCTCATGAGTACTTCCTTTTCCTATCCTACCAAAATTTCAAATTAAAATGCATAGCCAAGCTATCCCTTAAAAGTTTTCCTCCACCTATGATTGGACCTCCACCCCTTGAAGAAAACAATATTAAGGTGAAAGCCCTCCCAACTAACCAAGACTCGTCCATAAAACATCCCTTTCCTATTTCCTATATAAGACCAAGAGAAAACAAAACAAGTCCTAATCTACCCCCTAAGAAAATTTATAAAGCCAAAGAGAAAGCGTTTGAACAACCTTCCATGGTTCCTTCCATTCTTCCCTCAGAACACGAAAATGGACCTATGGATGAAAAAATTGCTCCTACACAAAAGAAACTTGAAACCCACAATAAAGAAACCAAAATGATAGAGAGCATATGCGTAGATGTTGTGCTCTTGCTTGCAAGATGAATGAATAAAACAACATAGAAAATTAAAATTCAAACTTGACATAAGCAATAAATGATGAGCCTCCTCCATTACTAGAACCAATAGATCCCATGTCTCCAACACAACAAGGACTAACACCTTCTATGGATATTATCATCCATCCTCCTATTGTGGTTAACTTGGATGATGGTGAAGAAACAACTAAAATTGATGAGCAAGTGCATAAAGAGTTGAATTTTCTATTTTCCTCTTCTTTGAGCTTAGATGATAAGAACCATGGTGAACCTCCTAAACCGAGTGATGCACCATGTGTTGAACTTAGTGATTATCCTAGTACAAAACTTGATACTAGCCCTCTCGCTAGTGATTTACATTTTGCATATACTAAACAAGATTGGGATGTGGATGACATGCTGGACGGTTGACTCACATGCACTTTACTAGTATTTTTTCTTTCCATTTTTCTTTTCTTTTGTGTGATTGCATGTGTGTAATGTGATCCCCTATAATGTTCTTTCTCCCTTTGTGCATTCCTCTATTTTTACCTTCATTCTTCTATATGTCATAAGCTTTTTCCTTTTCATTGGTTTTCACCTTGCATTTTCATTTTTGTCTTGTGTTTTCCTTTTGGGGATGACACAAGGTGTCGAGACACTCTATGTCTCTTCCATGTTGATCCAAAATATTTTTCATTATCTTTACTTAAATTCCTTTACTTTTTTCTTGTTTTTTCCTTTTGGGGATGATGCAAGGAGTTGAGACACCCTATGTATCTTTCATGTTGACCCAAAATATTTTTCTTTTTTTTCACTTTCTTTGTGTCATTCTTCCAATTCTATGTGTATTTGGGGAATGATGACAGTTCTGAGCTCTCTAATATCATTGCAACAAAGACAAATACTGACCCCAAATCCATAGATCCCTTATGTGTTTCTAGGGGAAACCCTATTTTTTTGTTCTCTTTTTCATGTATGTATACTTTAAAGTAATTTCTCACAACATGGTGTTTAGCAATTCCTTTAAACTAGGGGCATACATTCGTATTATCTTGGCATGATTTCAATTGCATTTTCATTTTCCTTGATGTGTTTTTCTTACTTCATGCGATTTGTTTTTCTCTTTATGGTGACATTGGGAGTAATGTCCTTCAAGATCTTGATCTATCTTAGCATATTACATTCCTCTTAGTGGTGATGCGGCACACTACATTCCCTAAGTTGTGAGTTTCTTATCCTTTTATTGGTCCTCTCTTGGATACATTAGGAAAAATGTCCCCTAAGATTAATACCTCACATGAACTAAGAAAAATACCTTCAATCATCCCTCTTTCTTATTGTGTTGCATATTTTCACCTTGTTAAAGTCATGGAGGTATGGATTTGAGATGGTTTCCTTGGGGCTCACCTAGTGAACAACTAGCTTCACTAGCCCTTGTGAGCATGCATTTTTGTATGTTACTAAATTCATGGAAGTATGGCTTTGATATGGTTTCCTGGGGATCACCTAGTGAACAACTAGCTTCACTAGCCATTGTGATCATGCATTTTTCTTTGTCCTTATCATATTCATGGGAGTATGGCTTTGATATGGACCTCTTGGGGCTCACCTAGTGAACAACTAGCTTCACTAGCCCTTGTGAGCATGCACTTTTGTTTACATAGTGGACAACATGTTCTACTTGTAATTTTTTTGGGACAAACAACCTAGAACCAGTCCACAATGCACTGGAGGACCAGTTGAAGCTTGATCTATTGTATTTTTATTTTTCCCTTTTTTTAACTTTTTTCTATCTTTGATGGTGTATGTTTGTGATCTAGTTATGGCTTCATTTATCCTCCGCAAGTGTGTTCCTTTGTGCCTATGTTGGTTTTCATAGGATCTTGATCCTGGGGGCTTAATCACCCTCTTGGTTATTTTCATCCTATCTTACTTGCATTCGTACATTGGAACCCCTCTTGATTATGTGGTTGACTACTTTAGTGTGAGTTTTCAAATGAAGTTCATCCTCTCACTAAAGTGGAGGCTAAATGCATTGTAGGAAATTGCATACCCTTGCATTTTCACACTTTTTTAGGCCCACCTTGCTTTATTTATCCCTATTTATGTCTTAATTGGTCCTATTTTGCATCTACAAGCCTAATAAATTATATCTTTTTATGGATAATCTTGACCAACATCAAAGGATAAATGATAATTTAATGATTCTGGTTGTGTGTCTATGATTTTTGGGTCGGGACTAAGATGCCACCTAGGGCATATTTTTCCCCCAAAGGTATTGGGACCCTGATTTCAAGGCACCTTAAAGGGGCCCCTTTTCGAAGTATGTGCCCCAAGTTTCAAGCCCCGAGACTAGGATGCCACCTAGGGAATTATGGTCCCCCTTAAGTTATTTTTGGGATTTAATTTCAAATCTTGGAGGGGATTAGCTTCCTTTAATTAATGACTTCATATGTCGGCTTGTTGTGGTGTAATTTCAGGATATTAATGATAGATAAGTATAAATACAAAGTTATTTCATTCATTTTCATCCTAGAAACTTGAGTATTCATTCATAGTAGAAAATTGGAGTCCACAAGAGCATTCAAGAGCAATTCATCAATAATTTGGAACCATCATCAAGATTCAAGCATCATGCCAAAGATATTCTTGCATCATGTGTGGTATTGAGATAAAATTTGTGATGTAGGGTTTTGATTTAAGTAAGCAATTCAAGTCAAGGTCCATCAAGCATTCATTGGATTCAAGATCTACATTCAAGCTAGCCATCTCACATAAGTTTGCAGATCTCATAACAAGGATTTGGTGAGTTGCAACCTATAACTTTTTTCATTCATCATTTCCATCAATTATTTCATTTCATTTCAAGGTTTAATTACCAACAAGGGGTTTGACCAAGGAAAACCCCCATTCACTAACAATCAACAAGTTTTTCCTTTCTTGCATGTTTTTGTTTGCAGATTTAGGTTGAATACTTGAAGATCATTTGAAGTGAAAAGTTGCAAAATTGCATTGCAAAGTTGTCATCTTCAAGAAAAATAACCTATAGGCCATATCTAGAAGTTTCGGGACCTAAGATCTAAGAAGAAGGAAGTGCGAATATTGGACCAGGATCACATTGATGGATTTAAAAAATTCTAGATGAGACAAAGTTTCCACCTAGGGTGTCTTAGTCCTAATGAGGGTATTTTTTAGATATTCTTTTAGATCTGGTTTCGACATCCAAAGATCCCACATCTGCCCCAAAAAATAGTAACGAGACTAAGACAACATTAAGGGTGTCTTAGTCTTCTCGGGAATATTGTGACAACTTCTTTGAATTTCTAAAATAATCATCATATTTCCATAATTCCTAGGTACACACATCATAACTTTTTGTGTCTTAATTTCATCCTTTTCACTCATTATTTAGCTTACATTACTAGGTTTTGTGAGTTGAATGTTAAATTATCTTTTCCAAGATTTTTATTGGTGGTGAACCCCTCAAAGTTTAAAGAACCCCCTCCTAGGTCTTCCCTATTGAGAATTGACTCACCCATTGGGTTGATATTCAATCCAATTTGGGACCCTAGGATATTCTTGAATGACCTAAGGACAATAGGGGCATTTCAAAACCCCCTATTTTCATTACGTTTCATCAAAATCCATGATCTAATTTTCTTCACTAGAGTTTCAACCACTACCACTATCTCCACCAATGAATCTCCAAGATTCTTAAAGATCTCACTGACAAAACTCAGTTAATTTTTTTGAGATATGCCTAACAACCCTCTTTTAAAAAGGGGTTAGAATCATGTTGTATGTGAGGCTTGCACTCTCTTTTCTTTCCTAATTTTATTTATGAGATATTATGCCTATTATAAATTGTTAACTTTACAATTAGATTACTTAGTTGTCATAGTTTTTTTGGGTTAAGATATTCTAACATCTATTAATAAGTTTTGTACGATCATCTTGTTGGAGATATAATTCTATGGTTATTCATTGTATTTCATGATAAGCAAGGCATGTTGATTTGAATACACAAATTGTTAATTTGGAAAGGATATTAAATGTTTCTTGTTTGTAACAACTTCACCATCTAAAAAGATTCAATATTAATATTAAGTTATTATAATATCAACACTGTTGCTAAAACATAGCAGCAAAAATAAATAAAAACAGGACTATTCTTGCACATTTTGGCAGAAAATTTGTTGCTTTTCAGCTCTTGTTTATATAGGTCTTCATAAATTACATATAATATTATAGATCATAGGCCAACATGAACTTAGATCGAATTCCCATTTTGCTAAAAATAGGAATCCTTATCCCTATCCTAGTTGGTAGAAATTACTAGAATCTTCTAATAAAAATTACCATTCATTTATTTTGTTTGTTTCTTTTTGAAAAGTGTTGCAAATAGTATATATACTTATATGTTAATTTTTAAAAGTTTAATTTAATATTTTAGGTTTTTAAAATAAATTTCATTGTGTTTTAGTTTTTATGTACATTGGTCATAATATGAGGCTCCACACACTATTTCCATTGTGGAATGTCTCTTGGTTTAAATAATTACATATGAGCAATAGATTAAATATAAGAGTTGAATATGATAAATTAAATTTCATAAATGTATTGAAATTGTAATTGAACATATGTCAAAAAGAAAATAAGATAGTTTTAGAGTTGTGTACCATAAGTTGGTAGAAAATTTACCTTTTTTGATGTTATACTATAATATAGATCTGTAAATTGTTAATTAATACTAGATTATAGACTAGAGCATTGAAATAAAAAAACCAAGAATTTGAGCAGTTGGGATGTAATCATGTCAATGATATATTTAGAGATATTGTAATTTTTTCTAAGTGAAATTGAATTGTTGGTAAGTAGGACACTTTTTTGCATAATGTAATTTAATTTAAGGAAAACAATGGTAGTGTTGAGGAGTACCAATGGGCTTTGTTTTCAAAGATTGAAGTTCATGAATTATTTGTATGTTAGTCAACCTTCAAGATTAAATAAAAAATATAAGTAAAAGAGAGTGTGATTGGATGATGATTCAAATATAGAGGTTGTTGTGTAAAATATTTAAGAGATAGATAGAGGAATGTGTTGTCCTATTTTGATCTAAAATGTTTGCATGATGATAAAACACATAAGTTGATTTCATTGAATGCATGACCTAGACACATTAGTCAAACTTATTTGGCACACATGTTGATGACTAATGGTCATGTACAAGATTTTTGGCCTTGGAATGTGATAAATTTCAATTAAGGGGAAGAGGTTATGCTTGTAATCATGTCCAGTGGATAATATGACAACTATAATCCAGTCAAGGTGGGAAATGTTCCAAGAAATATGTTTGGGATGTTTAGAGTAGAGCAATGATGTATAATAGAGTCTTGTATTGGTTCTTAGATTAGTGAGTGTGCCAAAAGAGCCAAATTTTTTTATTACCATGCATTAAATTTATCAACAAAATGCAACATAAAATAAGAGGGGAAAAGTGTTAAAGTTATGAATTTTTTTATCTTATGCATTAATAATATATTTATAGTTAAGATATATTTTTATTGCATATCACTATTCTAGAAAAAGGTTTGAAAGGCACTTCATTGATAATTATAATTTTTTTGAAGGTACATATTTTTATAGTTGAAGGGTTAATAAAAATTTCACCTAAAGAAGGACCTCAATAATTTCAAAAGAAGTTAAAGTTACACAATAAAAATATTTTAAGATTCCCTCACATTATTTGCATCCACTTTACCTTCATCCCACTACTAATTCTTAGTTATTCAAGTGCTACAAAAGGATAAATTTTCTACTACCACTCCTTGTAGAATATAATAAAACACCTCTCACATTATTTGTATCCACTTTACCTTCAACCCACTACTAATTCTTAGTTCTTCTTGCTAGGAAAGGATAGATTTTCTACTATCACTCCTTGTAGAATATAATTAAACATATCTCCATTACTAACTATCACTAATAAATATTATCCTTGGCATTGGATTTCCATAGTCATTTTATCTTTATGTTAACTAGTCTTTCAAGTATATTAGCATAATTTTCATCATGTTTCTTAAGTTTTTTGATTCATAATATTAAAATTTATTAGTAAGTTGTTTGCCTAATAGTACAAATTTGTAAAGAGATTCATGTAAGTCCTTCACATGTATCTAACTTGCATTTCTAAAAATAAATCAGATTCCAATCTAATATATGAAGGCCCTTCAAATTATATCCTCATAAATAATTTAAAATATAAATTTAATTAAGTTTAAATAAATAATATTATCTTCTTTGGTGCAAATGACTAACACATCATATAAGTTAGACCATGGAGTGGTTATATCTATATAACTTGGCATGAATTACACAATATAACAATATATTATCCTTTATCATGTAGAGTACATTAAATATGTTTAGTTCATTATTTTAAATTAGATATCTATTAAGTAGTAATTATAGAATAATTGAAATGTGAATCAAATTCCTACAAGAACCAAATATATTATGACATGTTTAATCAATTTTTAATTCTAATAATTGTTGAACTTTACATCATTCTCACAACACTTGATTAGTCACAATAATTTCATGTTAGACCTGTAGACATGGAAAATGTACAAATTCATTTTAGCACACCTGATCCTGATTTACTGACAACATTTCATCTTAAATCATATTCTTAGCATTTCATCACATTGTATCTCTTAATTTAATAAATCATTATTTATTGGATTAAGTCTTCTTTCAGTGATTAAATTAATCAATTTAATTTAATTAACCTTACATCCTTGTTTAATTAAATAAATCATTTTATTTAATTAAAATCTCTAAAAGTCCTCTTATTAAATTAAATAAATTAAACCTTATTTTATTTAATCTAACATGTTCCTTCTTGATTAAATAAATTAAATCATTTATTTAATAAATCATTTCCTCTCAATTCTTGACTTAAATCAATTCATAAATCTAAGTCTAAATTGTCACATCATCTAATTCTTCATTAAGTTAATCAAAACCATGATTAAGTTAACCCCTTTCATTAAAATTATCTAGAGAATGCAACTTGCACAATAAATCAAATACTTTGATTTATTTATTCATCTATTTTCCCTCACAAAGCATCAAAAGGGAATATTCCCTTATTTGAATTCAAAAAGGCCAAGTGGACTTAGTCCTTCCAACAAGGAATTTAAGACCTCTTAAATGTCCTTGACCTTGAGCCAAGTGACATTAACTTCATTTCCCTTCCCTCTTCAACAAGTCATCTCACAATTTCAAATTCAAATTTATGCATTTATCATGCACATTGGCCAAAATGTGCTCATTCCTCATCCAACCACATGTGTACAACTGGCACAATGCCATTGGATTATCCTTTGTCCCACATTGCTTAAGCCTTGCTTTCTCTTCCAAATTAAAAGTTATAAATTGGAGACTTCTCTCCTCATTTCTCATCCATAATCATATGCAAAGTTACTCTCTTCATATTGAGAGCCAATTTTGCCCATTTTAATCAACCATTCATCACTTTTCAAGATTTGCAACAAGGTTATGCTCAAATATCTTTGGAGATTTGACCATTTCTCCATCACATACCATTGCTAATTAGGAATTGGGAAAGGACCAATTGCAACTCTTCATTGGCACCAATTCCCGCATAAGATCATCATGTTATTAGCGTAATTAGGATTTAGTTTAAATTTCAGTCTCTTGTATTGTGTTCTTCTTTCCTAATTTAGTTTGAATAGATGGATTTTATGGGGAATCTCTCATACTTGTTTACATGCATTTGATCTAACAACTAATGTGTTTTTTTGCTCTTGTGCATTTGCAGGTTTAGGGGTTCACATTTTGGGACTAGAAGGAGGGCTTGAATCAAAAATTCAATCATGTTTTTCAAAAATTATATGGTTTTTGACTCTTTTTGTAGACACAACAAACTTAGCCACGTGGCGCTATATTGCACCGCTTTCAGCAGCACGGCACAATAATTCACCGCCTCGAGAGGCGCAACGCTATACTGACCCGTGTTTACATTCCTAACTTCACTGCATTTTCTCCCCGCCTGTCACTTTTTCAAATTTCCTAACTCCACCATGTTCATCCCCCATGGTGGAATACTGCACCGCTTTCAGCACCATGACACTGTATCACACTGCAATTTCTCCAAACTCGGCTGCTCCTGCTTTCCCGCTTGTAAAATTCAAATTTTCAAACCAGGTCGCTTCCAAACTTCGTCGCTTACCTCTGTCGCACTGCTTTTGCACTCTCTGTTTTTGCAGAGCGTGGCCCAAAGTCAACCACACGGTGCTATATAGCACCACTTTCACTCCAAACTTTGCCACAACAAACCAGTGAGATGTAAAATTGACATGTGCTTATTAAATTTAGGATTTTTTAATCTTTGACCTTGTTTTCTATCTTTTTGCTCTCTGGTTTTCTTTCATTTTGTAGGTTGGAGCAAAGGAAGAATTTCATCATGACATCATGTTCACCAAATCCAAAGTATTTTTAAACACTAAAGTGTTCTTCAACACTCTTTAAGAAATTTGTTAAAAATCTTTGGCCTTAGGAACATAAATTCACTTTGGATTTATAAAGAACAAGCAATTTTATTTATTTATTATGACACCATGCTCATGCTCATTTTGTACAAAGTGTTTTTAAACACTAAATTGTTTTTCAACACTCTTTAAAGAATTTCATAAGTTCATTGATCTTAGGACACTAAATTTCTATTGGGTTCTAAAATAAAAAATCAAATTTCTTTTCAAAAGTTTCCAAGGGGCTAAAAACAACCTTAGACAAACATACTAGATTTTGTTTAAAGGTTAACAATTGAACAAGGCAATCTCACATTTCATTTGGTGCTTAAAAGGAACTCATCATTGTTTTGAGGTCTAAAATGAACAAGTGTTTTCCATGTTTTGCAATCCTTTTCACAAGTTAATATAACTTAAAATGCATATGCGCTTCTCTCGCGCTTCACAACGATCTTGAGAATCAAAAATATTTTGGTGATAATAAGTTGTTAAAAATATTGCCTCCACAATTCAATTTGGGCACTTAACAATTGAACAAAACATGTGAGTTTGAATTTACTTATTACGAGTGTTCTCCCTTTGTTTATAAATGAAGGTTGATCAAACTATGAATATGTTTATTGGCTATTGTTTATCTTAGAGGGACTGCCTTGTGGGAAAAAGTACTCACCCAAGGGAATGACCCAACTAGGAACACGCTAAAGCCAAGTGACTTCCAACTGGTATATAAGTGTGGATTCTTGAGGAAAGTTCAAGAATCACAAGGATTATTCTAACGAGATGGATAAAAAGGGACTCTCACTAATGTTGGATAATCCCCCACAAACGAAATGCCCGCATTAGAACCCTTTGTTTAGAAAAAGGCCAAAACCTTATCTATCTTGTTGGTGCAAAAGGTCATGTCCTTTGAAGCCGCCCCATGTTATACATGTGGTTTTGTTGTAGAAATGGAAGGTATGCCATGGGAGATTCATGGGTACTAATACTTGGCTGACCCGAAGAAGTGTGTGTCATGGAGGGGAGACAGTGTGGTCAAGCATTTAGCCATTCACACAAGATATGCGCAGCTGGATTCGTCCAAGTGGGAACCCAACAAGATATCGCCTCATCATCCTAGGATTGTAAAAGTGCTTGAAATAAAATAACACATTGCTTGGTTCTCGAAAACACTTGAAACCAAATATTCACAAGACCTTCAAATTTCAAACCCCTTGTGGGAAACATATACCTTTGATGAATTTAGACACTCTTTCTTTCCCTAGGGATCATATTCCTAGAGGTTTCTAAGTGCACGAATTCTATCGTCATTTGTTTTCAACAAGGTTAAACATAAGAAACTTTTGCCATATTTTCCTCAATTTCAACACAATGGACCTTGTGGGATGAGAAAGAAAGTGGGACATTAGACATATAGTTTGGAACATAAGCAAGCAAGTGTCTTTGATAAAAAGGAATTCATTAAGCCAAGATAAAAGGACAAACTGAACTTCATATGTGTTGCTCCCAATGATCTCCCGCAAGATCAAAATCCCAAAACCAAAGTTCAAGAAGATTAATCTAAAAGACTATGAGCAATGCCTTGAGATGCTCCTTGAAGTAAGAGAAAGACTTGCATACAACTTCTATAAAAAGGCTTCAAGGAATAATCCAACTTTATATGCGTTCTACTATCAACAAAATCCTGAACTTTTTGAAAGGTTTGCTTTCCTCCCATAGGAAGTCTAGCATGTTCTTCAATACTGAGATTTCGTAAAGAGAGTCGTGTCTAGGTTAAGGTTCAAGATCAAATTCATCATCCTCATTCATCCCTCCATCAAACCAAATCTCATTTCATCAATAAACCTTTTGTGAACTCTAGAAAAATTACTCATGCTAAACTTAAAGGGCTAAACCAACATCACCCTATCTTGGCTTAACACACCTAGCCAAAATAGTCAAACCTTTGGATGAATTTACCACTAGGATAACGCAACTTCATAAGGTCTATTAGTTTGCAATTACATTAGCTTAACACACTTAGCCAATTCATCCACTTGTGGAAGTTCCCCTAGGATAATACAACTTCCTAGGGACCACGACTTCACTACAATCTTGTTTGACTCAATACACCTAGTCAAACCATCACAATCAATCTAAGTCCTTACAAGTTTATCATAAACCTTCAAAAATTTCTTTGAAAGGTTTCATTCACTCACTCCATCCATTTATCCCATCATCATTACCACCCTCTTTGATCATTAACTTCCCTAGTTCTTCTCTTTTGGGCCTAAAAGGTTAGGATCAAACAATCCCTATTTTTTATGGTCCAAACAAGATCTCAATACAAGAAGAACATGGAGAATATCAGTGAAATATCAACTTCTATGGACATGAGTCAATTAACTTCTGAAATAAACCTAGTGGGATCAAGCAATCCCCCAAGTAACTCTCCTTTATCATCACAAAATCTTCAAGAGGAGAGTCATCAAGAGGACATCACGAACGAAGACATGGGGATGACACAATCTGAAATGATAAAAATGGTTCAAAATCCAGAGAACCATAAAATTTTCAGTGCCATGTTCAAGTACTTAAATACGCTAGCAGGAGGGGGGGTCCAGTTCCCTTCTGAACTTGATGCAAGCACTAGTACAGATATGCCTCTTACAAATGCATCCCCAATGTCAAATGTCAATCAAGAAATACCTCACACCACATCGTCCATCACACCAACCTCACCAAATGTAAACAAGGGGAGTGCCATGTTTCAAGAATTGCAAAGGTATCGCCTTATGGCTAACAAAGAGGCGGTCATCACCACCATGCCAAGTACTTTTGTCCTAGAAAATCCATCCCACCCATATGTCCCGCTCACCTTCCATAACCACACTGGCTCATCTTCATTTCGTGCAACACCAGCCTTTCAATCAAACATATAAACTTCTCTACCACTAGGTGAAGGGGGCTTGTTTGGAACAACCGATGGTTCTAATCCTTTTTCTTTCCAAGGTAGCATATTATCTCCTCACCCATTTCCATTCACAACCATGTCACCTCTCAGATTGGGTTTTCCTCCTCTCAACATCGATAGTTTCTCGGAACCAAGAAATGTGAACATCACATCAAGGTCCCTCTTCTTTCCCACAACATCACAACAACAAGTGGCAACCATTCAAGCCACTACATCAATTGGTCCTCAAATATCCCAAAGCATACCATCTCAAGGACCAAACATCTCAACCACCCCCCCAGCAACCCAAATCCCAATCACCACCATAATCCCTTCACCCGTCACAACGATCGGTATGGTTCCCGTTCCACCACCAATCCCACTAAAAGCCAACATGACAAATTCATTCATCACTCTAATCCAAACCCTTCAAAAGGCCAACCAACAGAGAGTACTCAAGTGAAAGCAGCAAGCTCAAGCACAATAACAAGCTCAACCTCAAGCTCAAGCCTGAGTACAAGCTCAAGCCCAAGCTCAAGTTCAAGCTCAAGCTCAAGCCCAAGTGCAAGTTCAAGCCAAAGCTCAAGCTCAAGCTCAAGAACAAGCCCAAGATCTAGCTCAAGTGCAAGCTCTAGCTCAAGCACAAGCACAAGCCCAACAAAAAGCACAAGCCCAATACCAATCACAACTACAAGCAATCCATCTGCAAGACTTTCAAGCACAACAACAAGTCAAACAACAAGCTTTATTGGCACAAAAACAATTTGACCAACAACAAGCTTTGTTGGCACAACAACAGCTAGACCAACAACAAGATTTGTTAGCACAACAATAGTTTGACCAACAACAGGCTTCATGAGAACAACAACAGATGGACTACAAACAAGTATTTTTGGAACAATAGTAGCAAGATCAACAACAAGCATTGTTGACACAAATGCAGGCATACAAATAGGCTTTGAATGCACAATAGAGCTTGCAGCAAATGCCCACTAGTACTCTTCCCACCCATCAAACACCTCAAACACCTCACAACTCATTCATTCCAACTCCCGACCCAAGCAAAGATGTCACAACACAAATCAAACTACTTTCACAGCAAGTGTTGGAATTACAAGTAGGAAAAACAATGAGAACACCAGGAAACTTGTGCCCTTATCCTTTCGACATAAGTCTCACCATGATACTATTTCCAAAAAGATTCGAGATCCCCAAATTTGACAAGTATAATGGAACAGGTAACCCTGAGAACCATGTCAGGGAATTTCAGGTACACTATATAGAGGTCGCATACGATGACATGTATCTAATGAGACTCTTCCTCCGTAGTCTGACTGGTCCAGCCATGGAATGGTTTTCTCACCTACCCATGGGAATTAAAACATTCGAGGAAATCGTAGAAGCTTTCCTTAAGAATTATGCTTTCAACATGGGTGCGGATGTTAGTTTGGAAGAACTATCTGCACTCAAGCAGAGAAAAGGAGAGCTATTCGAATCCTTCTTGCAAAAATGGTGATCCAATGCCAATCAGAGCAAGTGGTCCATGTTAGAAGAACAACAAGTTTGCATCATCATAGCCAATCTAGATGAAAACTTGAAGTTCTACTTGAAAATGTAGTGCATCACATCATATGACCAACTAATCCCAAAGGCGCTCAACATTGAAAGAGCCCTTACTGAGCGAGGAGGTGCACCAACATTCACTCCACTACAGGATAACCACTCATTTAACAACTAAAATGATAAACCTTGAACATGGTCGAGGAATAAAAACATCACGAATGACGGCATGGTCGATGCTAAAGTGGTCATCAGTTGCCCTAAGTAGAACACCCAAACCCATCAACAACCACAAAATCATAATCACAACAACGTGCAGACTAATGCGGTAGTAGCACAGCAACAAGCAACTCCCACCAATCAAATTGACAACTTGAGTAATCAAGGAGGACCACCTCCCCGAGGCAAGTATCCCCCCAAAAGGAAGTTCACAGCTCTTGGTGAATCGATTGAGTCCATAATGAAGAAGTTGGTCAAAGAGAATCTAATCAAAGTCTCTAACTTGGAGCAATACGCAGAACCCATGACCAAGCCGCCATGGTATAACAAAAATATCCTTTGTGACTTCCATAAAGTCAAAGGAAATACCAGCACCAATTGCATGAGGCTAAAAAACACCATCCAAGACCTCATCAAGGATAAGATCATCAATATCGAGCAGCCAGCCAAAAACCAAGACTTGAAAATATACATGAATCTGATGCCGAACCACAACCAAGGGAATAGTCAAGGAAATAATCAAGGGAACAATAAGAGAAAGAAAAAGTATGCTAGTGCTAATCTAGTGTATGAAGAGATAGTCGGGTGTGTCGATGAAATGATCACAGTCATAAATGTCAAGGGAGCCAACAATAACTGTGGAGTCACCACACATGGCGGAAAATTTACCATTACCGGGGCACTAGTTAAGACCCCCATTTCTAAAGCCATCCCTTATGACTACAATGTCATTGACCAACTGAAGAGAACCCCCACCCAAATCTCCATCATGGAACTATTGAAAATTTTCACGGCCCATAGTCAAATTCTTGATGAAGCATTAGCTGCCTCCACCATCTCTGCCACCCTTGACACAGAGCAATTCCAGGCTATGGTGGGTAGCATCGTTACCCCAAATATCATTACATTCTCAAACTAAGATTTCCCCCCGCAACCATCTCATAACCGTGCACTCCACCTGCAAGTGCTCATCCATAAAAAGAAAGTCAAAAGAGTTTTGGTGGATGGAGGTGCATGCATTAACATCTATTCTCTAAAGCTCATATAGAAATTGGGATTCGTCGAAGGTTCCATTAATAAAAAAAAAGCATCACGATAAGGGCGTATGATGACCAGGAAAGAGTGTCTTAGGGCACTATCAAAATCCCCATCCAAGTGGGGCTGACAACCATGGAAACCACCTGTCAGGTCCTCGACCTCGACCTACCATATAATATCCTCCTTGGATGCCCGTGGATCCATGAAATGAAAGTAGTGGCCTTGACTTATCACCAATGTATCAAGTTCTCACACCAAAATGAGGAGGTTACTATATATGGGGATCCTGAACCTTTCGCCTACTGCAAAAACTTGGAAGCCAAGTTTTATAAAATCCCCCAAGTACCAAAAAATGATGAAGGCCCATCCACGTCATATATTGACCCAGCCAACCTCACTTCCACTTCTACAACAGAGACATCTGCCATCCCCGATATATCCGAGATTGAAAACATGATCCAAGACAATGGATATGGTGACTACAGAATGAAAAGGAATGCATTTGTTGTAGGAGAGTTACCACAATATCCTAGGTCGCATGGACAACCTTAGCCAGTTGAAACACCTATCCACACTATTAGGGCAGAACCTTTTGGATTCGACCATTGGGGGGATCTCAGTTGAGAGAATGGGGATGAGGAGGACATCTCGAACACATTATACCAAGATGGAAAGCCCACCCCACCCTACCCATGGATGAAACTAGCAGAGGATTGCAAATGATGTTTGGTATGGGCTATAATAGGAACGAAAGCCTTGGAAGAAACAGTGATGGACGACTGGAGCCCATCATTGTAGAAAGAAGAATGTGAAACCTTGGCATTGGGTATACTCCTCCAAGTATAACTATACATGGAAAGAGTACTCCTAGAAGGGTAGTTAGATCCTCTCCTCAGGTAACAACAACCACTCCTAGACCACCTATATGCCTAGGTATCCCACTTGAAAACTTCACTTTTGACATCACCGATGTTTATGCTAGTAGTGATGATGATGATACCATAGAAGGTCTCCCTAGGCTCTTTGAGGATTCCAACCTGTTAATGATTAGTGCCTCCACAACTGATTCAAACCAATGAACCCATTGAATTACCTTAGTAAACCCGCAACTCATCAATCATGATCAACAAGGACCACCAATTCTTGACTCATTCGAAAATGATGAGGCGCTCCCAAAATTCATGGGACTAAAGGATACAGTTCCATCTAGGGATCATAAGGAAGGCTTCAACATCACATTAGACACCCAAGTATACTATGGGGAGACTATTGAGTCCTCCAGTCACAAAAGGAAAATATCGAGAATAAGCTGGGGGTTACTGAGTGAAAACCACATTGTGGCACTCTCTAACCACAAAATAGTAAAAATAAAGGATGCATCCAATGGTGAAAACCTCTCTGAGGCACCAGAGGATGAAGGATTCAATCTTCCCCCTACTGCTCTACATCAAGAAAAGTCAGCAGTCCTAGGAGAACAGTGCAACCCTGTCAACTTGGGAATAGAAACAAAACTGCAAATCACATTCTATGCTCAAACACTTAAAACAGAGGAACAAGAATTGGTGGTAGCATTCTTAAAAGAAAGAAAGGAAAAATTCGCATGGACCTATGCTAACATGCCAGGTCTGGATCCGGAGGTGGTGGTTCATCATTTGGCTGTTTACCCTAGAGCAAAACCAGTTAGACAAAAGTTAAGAAAGATGCACCCACAAATAGCCTTGCTCGTCAAGATTGAATTACAAAAGCTTCTGGATGTTGGATTCATACACTTGATTGACTATCCAGAATGGGTATCTAACCTCATACCAGTCTCAAAACTGAATGGGGGCATGTGCATCTGCACAGACTTTAGAGATCTAAACAAAGCATGTCCTAAGGATGACTTTCCACTACCCAACATTGACATGATAGTGGACATGATAGTTGGACATGAGATGTTGTCCCTAATGGATGGCTTCTCAGGATACAATTAGATAATGATAGCAAAGGAGGACCAAAATAAGACAACCTTTACATGTCCTTGGGGCACCTACTATTGGAATGTGATGCCATTTGGGCTAAAGAATGCAGGAGCTACATACCAAAGAGCCATGACACTGATTTTCCATGACATGATCCACAAAACTATTGAAGACTATGTGGATGAAATATTGGCCAAATCAAAGAAAAGATAGGATCACATAGCGACTTTAAGTGCAATCTTTGATAGGCTAGAACAATACAAGGTTAGACTCAACCCAAAGAAATGTGTCTTTGGGGTACAATTAAGAAATCTATTGGGGTACATAGTTTCAATGAGAGGGATAGAGGTGGATCCTGCAAAACTAAAAGCAATCCTTGATATGGAAGCACCCAGAACACTAAAGCAACTTAGAGAATTACAAGGTAGACACCAATCCATCTGAAGATTCATAGCACAACTGGTAGATAAGCATATCACCTATTCACATCTGCTCCACAAGGGAGTAGCATTTAGGTGGGACGACAAGTGCAAACAAGCATTCAACAAAATAAAAGAATATCTACTTACACCACCTATGTTTATGCCACCAATTGTAGGGAAACCATTGATTCTATACATCTCAGCAATGATAGCCACCCTTGGTGCCCTTTTATCCCAACATGATGAAAAGGGAACCAAGCCGACAATTTACTATATCAACAGAATAATGGTAGGGCATGAGCTCAGTTACACATCAATAGAAAATGCTTGCCTGGAACTAGTATTTGCAGCCTAGAAGTTCAAACACTAAATGCTAGCTCATCAAATTAAGCTAATTGCCAAGATAGACCCTCTGAAATATCTATTGTCAAAAGCAATGCTTACAGGGAGAATGGCTAAATGGGTGATGATATTATCTAAACATGACATTAAGTATGTTGAGTGAAAGGTGATCAAAGGACAAGTTATTGCAGACTAGCTAGAAGAAGCTCCCCTTTATACAGACAACCCGCTCGTATCAGAGTTTCCAGATGAGTCCCTTTTCAATCTTAGTGTAGCCGACCATTGGAAATTGTACTATGATGGCCCTTACACGCAGCATGGATCAGGAGCCGGTGTGTTCTTCATTACCCTGCAAGGTGATTGTATACCAAGATCGTATAAATTGGCATTCCCTTGTACAAAAAATATTGCAGAATATGAGGATTTAACCATAGGCCTCAAGATTGCAACACAGTGGTGAATCATGGCATTAAAGGTCTATGGAGACTCGCAGCTTATCATTAACCAAGTCAATGGGGAATACCAAACTAAAGATGATAAACTTGCACCATACAAAAAGGTGGTAGAAAGCCTCAAGGAATCATTCATCGACATCACTTTTGAGCAAATATTGAGGGCAAACAATAGAGTTGTAGATTCAATGGAAACAATCGGATCCTTGATAGATATCCCTCGCAACGTCTCTAAACATGAATTCCTGGTAGAGTAGCTTCTCGTACCCACTTTCAAGGTACCATAATCAAAATATGCATGTGAACTCATTGGTCCCAGCGATCTTTGGTACCATGAAATCTACACCTATCTGAGATTAGGAGTCCTCCCAGCCGACATTACCCCAAACCTAAAGCGAACCTTTGTCAAAAGGTCCTCACGATTTGTCATCCTAGGAGAAACCCTCTTCCATAGAAGTGTCGATGGAACCCTGCTACGTTGCTTAAAACCTGAGGAGGCCTTGACTACTCTAACTGAGGTACACAATGGCACTTGTAGTTCACATTCAAGTGGTATGACCTTGGCTAAGAATTTGCTAAGAACTAGATACTATTTGTTGACAATGGAAAGAGAGGCACATGACTTTGTCAAAAGATGTCTATGGTGCCAACAACATGGAGATCTCATTCACGCACCAGCTCAAGAATTACATCCCATTGTAACACCTTGGCCCCTTTCCTAGTGGGGGCTCGATCTCATTGGAAAAATCTCACCCACCTCATCTAATGGCCATAAGTTCATTAGCACCGCCACCAAATATTTCACAAAGTGGGTTGAAGCAATTCCCATGACCTACGTCACTAGAAAGCAAATATATAAGTTCATCTCGAACTACCTCATTTGCCAATATGGTGTACCCCAATCCATTATCTTTGATAATAGGACACCTTTCAAGAATTAGGATGTTTATGATTTATGTGAAAAATTCAAAATCCAACACTAGTTTTCCACCCCATATTACCCATAAGGCAATGGCCAAGCAGAAGCTACTAATAAGACTATCATGAAGATCTTCAAGAAAACAATTAATCACAATGGTCATGACTGGCACCTATAGTTAAATCCTTCCTTATGGGCCTACCGCACTAGCATCTGCACGCCAATAGGTGCCACCCCATTTTCCCTGGTCTACGGATCATAGGCCATACTCCCAATTGAGATTGAGCTCCCATCCTTGAGAATATCTTTTCAAAACCTCATCACAGATGAGGAATACAGGGTTACAAGACTGAATGAGCTAGAGTTATTAGATGAATGGTGCATGGACGCCCTAAATCATCTACAGGTCTACCAGAATTGCCTGAAACAGAGCCACAACAAGAAGATCAGGCAACACACATTCCAAGTTGGTGACCTTGTGCTAAAAGAGAATCAAAAGAATGTGCCCAACCTGGATACAAAAGGAAAGTTTGAGCCTAACTAGATGGGACCCTTCATCATCACCGCAAGCTACAAATCAGGGGCATATCAGTTGTCGACACCAGAAGGTGAGCCTCTGCAAGAGCCCATGAACAGTTGTCATATCAAAAAAATTTATGCCTAAATTTTGCAAGGTATAGAACCAAAAAATACAAAAAATAATCAGAAAAAGTCTTGAAAAAATAGTTACCTTGATGAAAACTTGGCAAACAAGCGTCTTGGTGACAGCAAAAATATCAAAAAATCAAAAATAAAAATAAAATCAGAAAAGGGATTGAAAACGGTAAAGAAAAAAATCGTCCTCTAGTGAAAACTACTTCGGTGGCGCTTTGGACAAGTACCTTGGTGAAAACCTGGAAAACATGTGCCAAGTGTAAATAAAGCACTCTCTATCCACCAAGATCTGCATGACTCATCCATCCATCCACCCATTCGCCAGCATCCATACCATAGCCTGAGTTGGTGTCCATATCATATTCCACCATGGTACTACTAGGCATATTCCTAAGCTCAGTTTGTCTTGCCTTTATCGAAGTAGTCTATCACACCACACTGGGGGCATGTTCCCACATGCATTGGATCAGATTCGTGTATATTCTCATAATCTTCTCAAAGTCACTCAAAAAATCCAAAAACATCCAAATCATTCAAAAATCCAAAAACATGTCAAAATATCATAAAATCTTCAAAATTTCATCATTAGGTCTTGTCAATATTTTTCACCTTGGTCGAACTACGTTGTCTTTGAGCTTGAACATAGGAAAGGTTGATCTTTGATCATCCCCTGAGACATTTAGGTTAGCCCTTTAGGCAATAAAATGGCAACCAGTTTGTCCATCTTACCATCAAGTCAGTTTGTCATGAGTCAAACTACGTGGTCTCTACGTGTATAACGTAGGCAAGGCTAATCTATGGATCAGCTCCCGAGACCCCTAGGATAGGTCTTTAGGTTAGTCCTTTCATCATAAATCTTGAAAAATGTAAAAATACCAAAAACAGCCTCAAAATATCTAAAAATCCAAAATGGTGCATTCATTTCATCTTGCTTTCACCCGCGATAATCACCGCTCATAATAAAATCAGTCATCGCTATCACCCTTTGGTGATTCAGTCAGAAGCAAGTTTAGCAGGTTCAAAAAGTGAACACTCTAAATTTCCAGTCTTGAAAGTGTAAGTCAGTAAGCAAGCAAGTTGGTCAACTCGGAGTATCAATAGCTTATCAAAACCCTGATCACAACATGTCCTAGGATGAAGCTTTCCTATGATGGACATAAGCATTAGGTACCGCATAGTAGTTAGTCTTGGCTAGCGGTATGAAGAACACTAGCTTGTTTGTTTACTTTATTTGGTCTTTTTGACTTATCTTATTTTGCGCTCATTCCAAGGACCTCTCCATGAAGCCTAAACAAATCAGGTTTAGAGAGAAAGGAATGGGGAAACGATCATTATCTTTTTATCTGCTATGCTTGTTGGATACGCTTGTAAAAAAACTTAGTCATGCATGTTTTGTTTGGTTTGTAGGGAGGATATTTTAGGTATCTTGTTGACCACATAGGAAAACTTGCTTTCTTGTGTTTTGGCTCAAGATATTTAGAAAGTCTAAACTACATCTTGAATGAAGTATGTATGTTAAGTGTGAACAAGAATACTCCTATCTGATTGTTGAGTCAAAGTCCATCACACTAGGGATCACGCCATCCTAGTCCTTTATACCTTGATGCATTGTACCTATGTGTGTTATCAAACATAACGCAATTAAACCTTTGAAAATCCCAATTCCTAGCAATACAAATCACCATCACCATCCTAACTAATTCATTAATTTTAAATTCTTTTGTCTTCCTTTCACACTAACAGGGTATCATAATAGTAATCGAAACATCACCAATGCATACACCCTACATCCAAATGATCATTAGCATGAAAAAACATTACATCATATCATTATCTTAAGTTATGAGGAATAATATAAATTTTGTATTCTAAACATCTTAAGAAAGCATTACATCATTGAATCATACACAATCATTTGCATCCCTTTCCATTTGCATATCATTACACCATACATTACATCCATAAAGCATCAAGAATATACAAAAATAAATGCATCCATACATCACATTGCATAAGCATAAGAATAGAAACATCTCATAGCATCATACATTTGCATATTGTACATCTACATATCATATATGTGCACCATACATATCATAAAGGGTGAATCATCTCATATATATCATTAAAAAAAATACTGTTATGGTACAAATCAGATCAAGTGAACATCGAATACATGGTACAATAAGGCCAAAATACTACAACCCATATATCAAAAATGGAACAAACTATCCTATGATCAAAAGGGGCTAGCCCTACTAGTTGTTGCCCTCCTCTGCTTTCCTCTCACTGTGATCCTCTGTCGGTCGCCTCCCTATCTGCTGGGAGAAATCTGACACTCTGCTAGCTAATGGTACAGCCTATTGGTAGTGCTTCCAATAGTACTCGGCCTCTCTGATGGCCTCTCGGTACTCCCGAATGTCAATCGATCGATCCCGAGATGTGGAGGTGACACTCTCTAACTGCCTTCATCGGCTAATCTCCTGATCCGTCTTGGAACATGCCAGGCCCCTCTCCACTATAACTACAGCAACCTACTATCGGGCCTCATCTTGCTCAGCTATCAGAACCTATACCTAGCCCTGTAGCTACTGAATCAGTGTGTCACGGGGATTTGGCTGACCTGCTAGCTGACCCACTAGCTAACCTGCTCGATGACCTGCTGGCTGACCCACTGGTTGTACGACAAGCTATACTACTGGCTGCTACTGTGGTGCCACATGGGGCTACCCATCCTATCCTACTACCTGATGTACCTGATCCCTTAGAGGTGACTGCTGAGGAGGTGGTACACCTCCCCAACCTCTACCTATTGACCTACCTCTGGGCCTCCAATGTGGAGGCACTATCTTAAGAACTGTTAATCTCACTGGCAGTCTAAACCATGCCCTGTACGCTGGAGTCACCCCTACGTCTGCAGACCTCTGATCATATGGCCATGACCGAGCCACCAATTTTCTAAATGAGGAAACTGCCTCATCTGCTACAATAAGCAGTCCCCATGCTATCTCCTTGGCTGTGCAGGAAAAGAGTGCCATGTACTAACCATCAGGGATATCCTACACCTTCGCCAAACTACCTGGCTACCCTATCAGGAAGGTACTTCTCTACCAGAGTGTGCTCCCAGTCCTGCATGAATCTATCCTGGCGAGCAAAGAAAAGCTACTCAGCATCATCATTCCATGGACCTATACCCATCCATGGCCTCCATACAAACACTGTCATCTCATCTAGAACCCGTCGCCAATGGGCTATGTCTTCCATACCCGTGTGAGTGAAGCAAATCCTCAACCCACCATAATTCCACACCACGGGGTCATCAATGTCTAGAACAATCGATATCACAATCGGGCGAAGCACCGGGATCCGCTCCCATGCCCAAATGTGCAGAAGAGTCAATCCAGCCCCAAGGGCCTGACCATCCAAATAGGTGAACTCGTGCAAGTCCTGGTACAAGGAGGCCAACAATATTGGTCCCTAGGCAAAGCACACTCGATGAGCACACATCTACTGCCATGCTAGTCCCCAACCCAGACTAAAATATTGACCACGCCAATCAAGAGCTACAAGGCTAGAAATAATGGTGGCCACAATCAGGCTGTAAGTAGGGGCTATACCCCAGTACCTCTCCAAATCTATCTGACCATCGCAGAGCATGAGCTCCTCCACACCCATGACACCGAAGCAGGCATCCCTACCCTCCTCCAAATCATAGATCACTTGCTCTCCATGAATGGGTAGTCGCAGGATGTGTCAGAAATCCTCAAGAGTGATGGTGGCCTCACCAGCAGGAAGATGAAAAGATGACATCTTGCTATGCCACCACTCGACCAAGGCATGCATCATACCCAGATGTGCTCGAACAGGAGGAATATAAGCAACAAACCATAGACCAAACATCCCAAGCTACTCCTGAAGGAATATGTGCATATTCTGTAATCTCTCAAGCACTGGCCATTGGTGCTCCCTCGAATGAATGACCTCATGCCTCTCCTGTGCAAGGAAAGAAGCCGCATCAGTTTCCCTAAAGAAAATTTGCTCTTTGTATCGCATTTTTCTTTTGAAATAGAAAAAGCGGTGTTGTTCTCAAAAGCATCACAGTTTGTAATGTTCCAAATTATGCCACGTGGTGGAATTTGATAGCTAAATGTGACTAACTAGCTCGGGTGGCACTATTTGAGCAAGCGACTGAGTTTACTAGCCGAAAAATCCCTAAATGGAAAACTACACCACGCGAGCCTGTTTGTGAATTTTTTGCGATGCTATATTGCACCACACTGACTCGACCATACCTAAGCCCTAATAAATGCATGAATAACGAGAAAAATAAAGGTCGGATAGGGGTACATACTGCAGGTCCTGCGACGACTGGTCTCTAATATACTCGTACCTGCTCCGACACATGCAAAAGAAGCTATAAGCTATCATTGTGCCATCGCGACCAAGTCTCAGAGCTCAAGTGTCAAATTTTTCAAGGTTAAGATTGCAAATGTCTTGAAAGTGACCCCTCGAGGTCTATTTAAGCTTGAAAATTAGGGTCTTTTGACCTAATTTGACCTTCTAACTAGGGTTTTGGTCCCCCGATCCTATTTTCATCCAACCGAGAGTCATTATGCATCCCTTTTGGCATTTTAATGCATTTTTCTAACATTCTAGGGCATTTATGGCCTGTCGAGCACCTTGTCATCTTTTTTGCGAGATCATCCAAAAAATCAAAATTTTCATCCGATCTCTCGATGGGGCAGTATCTAGCAATATCCTTCCGCTGGGGCAGCAGTGGGGCATCTGAAAAAAATTGAGAAAATCTTGGACCTGTGATCACAACAGTTTATTTTTTGAATCAATGCAACAAGTACATTGCTTCAAAGAGGGGTAAAATGTAGACATGGAAAATGTACAAGTTCGTTTTGCCACACCTAGTCCTGATTTACTGACAACATTTCCTTTTAAATCATATTCTCAGCATTTCATCATATTCTATCTCTTAATTTAATAAATTATTATTTATTGGATTAAGTCCTCTTTCAGTGATTAAATTAATCAATTTAGTATAATTAACCTTACATCCTTGTTTAATTAAATAAATCATTTTATTTAATTAAAATTTATAAAAGTCCTCTTATTAAATTAAATAAATTAAACCTTATTTTATTTAATCTATCATGTTCCTTCTTGATTAAATAAATTAAATCATTTATTTAATAAATCATTTCCTCTCAATTCTTGACTTAAATCAATTCATAAATCTAAGTCTAAATTGTCACATCATCTAATTATTCATTAAGTTAATCAAAACCATGATTAAGTTAACCCCTTTCATTAAAATTCTCTAAAGAATGCAACTTGCATAATAAATCAAATACTCTGATTTATTTATTCATCTATTTTCCCTCACAAAGCATCAAAAGGGAATATTCCCTCATTTGAATTCAAAAATGCCAAGTGGACTTAGTCCTTCCAACAAGACATTTAAGACCTCTTACATGTCCTTGACCTTGAGCCAAGTGACATTAACTTCATTTCCCTTCGCTCTTCAACAAGTCATCTCACAATTTCAAATTCAAATTTATGCATTTATCATGCACATTGGCCAAAATGTGCTCATTCCTCATCCAACCACAACTGGCACAATGCCATTGGATTATCCTTTGTCCCACATTGCATAAACTTTTCTTTCTCTTCCAAATTGAAAGTTATAAATTGGAGACTTCTCTCCTCATTTCTCATCCACAATCATATGCAAAGTTACTCTCTTCATAATTTTTCCCATTTTAATCAACCATTCATCACTTTTCAAGATTTTCAACAAGGTTATTCTCAAATCTCTTTGGATATTTGACCATTTCTCCATAACATACCATTTCTACTTAGGAATTGGGAAAGATCCAATTGCAACACTTCATTGGAACCAATTCCCCCATAAGATCATCATGTTATTAGCTTAGTTAGGATTTAGTTTGAATTTCAGTTTCTTATATTGTGTTCTTGTTTCCTAATTTAGTTTGAATAGATGGATTTTATGGGGAATCTCTCATACTTGTTTACATGCATTTGATCTAACAACTAATGTGTTTTTTTGCTCTTGTGCATTTTCAGGTTTAGGGGTTCACAGGACCAACCAGATGGTGTGATTAATGATCCTCCAATGTTAGTCAATATGTAGTCATACCTAGAATGTACTTGAATTATTTATACTTGAGCTCATTTGGATTAATCTTTAATTTAAAATTTTAAGTGTGTACTTGTAATTTTAAGTTTAATTTGAAAATATATATCTACATGCATATGTAGGATGAAAACACTTAGAAAAATAATAAATTCTACCATTGATAACCCCAAGAAATTTCTTGATTCACCTAGATAATTTTAAGAATATGAGTATATGTGTCCACTAGTGTAAATATTACATATTTTCTAGGTCTTTTATGCTTGCATTTGTATATACTTACAATTAATACATATAAATTTTTAGATCCAAAACCTAGCAAGTGTGACTTTTTCAACACATTTGGTACAAGGTCATTGGGACATGGTTGATGATGAGTACCATTAGATATGAATGCATAAGTCCATTTCATATTTATTTATTATTTTATTTTAAAAATTTGATTTAAATTTAATAAATGTGAAATTTTGATATTAGTTAATTTTAAGCTAAAAATTTACTTGTACAAGGTGAGAGAACATCTAGTTGAAGGGAAACTAAGAGAGATTTTAAATTTCATGATGATAGAACTTAGTTATAGATCACTTCAATATTTACTATTCATGTAGACCATGTATGTATTTCCTATGAAAAATTAATATTTATTAACATGGACTATGTATTTTCTAATATGTAAATGTTTCATATCATTCAATAAACTTGAAGGTACATTTATACAAAGTTATATAGTTGAGTAACTGCGTAACTACATATATCAAACTACATAACTATTGAAACAAGTGGTGGATAATGTAATATGTTAACATTCCCCCCTTTTACATTTTTCTTACAATTTTACCATTGAAAACACAAATTTCACCTTGCCAAGGGACCCCCCTTAAGGCTTACATAACAAAACTTACCGATAACATAAAATAAATATGCATTCTTAGGAAGATCTTTCTTTGAAGAAAAAAATCCTAAATCAAGTGGAACTCCATCAAGCTACCTCGTGACCCTCAAAAGGGTATATTTTCATGTTGAATTCTGAAGTTCTCTTTTATTTGAAATCTTGAATCATAGATTCTTAAATTATTGGACAAAAATCCATACTGATCTCTACAGTCATAGAGCTCCATCAAATTGTCTCTTGAACCTTATTAGCCACCAAAAAGATAGGTTAGAAGGGAAAGAGGATTCCCCAATCAAGCCCCTATGGTTTTTCACCTAGGAGCTTGGATGGAAAAATGGCTCTCTTTTGCACTAATGATATTCTTTTGGTGAGTTCATTCAAAGATAGGGGTTGAGTTGTGTGTGATAAAGTTTGTCTATGTGCTGCAATGTAATGAAACACACTAACTATGAAGTGTGAATTAAATGTAAATGTAAACTATATGCAAAGTAAACTAAATGACCTAAATGCATGCAAACTGGAAAGAAACTTGAAGAGACAGAAACAGTGCACCTACAAACTGAAAGTTGCAGAAGAGGAGCTCTGGAATCTTCTAGAATCTATTGGAAATTTTCACTGTGACACTTACACTAGAATGGGTGACCTAGTCCTCTTCCTAGGAAACTTTGTCGAAACAGGTTTTTGGTAAAAGGGTATCGAGAAACACAAAAACCACTTTTCAGGCCTGGTAAAGGGACAAAGTCACCAATGATGGCGACCTAGTCCTCTTGGAGATTTTAGGAGTTTCAAGGTTGGAATTGTAGGTGCCCACTTTTACTTCTATTTCTAACAGAGACCCATGTCTGAATCTTCAAAAAATGACCTATAAGTTATCTTTTAGCTCCTTCTAGGGTTTGTTGACTTGGGTTGATGTAGATGGAATGATGACACTTTTTTAATAATTTTCTCCTTGAATAATCTGCACACACTTGCAAAGTACACATGCAAATAGAAGGAAAAGGTTAGGGTTAGAGAATAGGGGTTTGCCTTAGTCAAACCCAATGATGGTAATCAAACCCAAATGAAATAGAATAAAAGGGAAAGTTGATTGAATGACAAGAAAATGTAAACACTCACCAAACCCTTGTTGAAGATGTCTGAAAACCTACAAGAACCAGCTCCAATGGAGGTTGCTTGAAGTGCTTAGTGCTTGAATGCTTGCTTGAGAAGATTGAGGGCTTGAGTGCTTGTGAAGATGAAATGATGTTAGGGGGGGGAATGAGGATGAAAGCCCTTATTTATACATGTTATGCCATAATTTCTCAAAAATAACACATGATAGGCTGACCTTAGGGTTTTGGAGGAAAATTCCCATTATAATTTTATTTTAATTTTGAATTTTATACCGAAAGGGACTAGGTTACCCAAGGTGGTGACCTAGTCTGCTTGGATAAATTCAAGTGGTGGTCACGAATTAAGTGGTGTTTAATGATGTTTAACGGGCTTGTCTCTCAAAAAACACTTAAGTTGGGCCTAAAAGTACATTAAGGGACCAATTTAACACAATGAAGGGTGAATTTGTTGATGAAAAGCCTAGAAAAGTGTGAATTTTTTTTACAACACCTTGGCACAAGGCTTGGAAAGAGGGAAAAAGGGGTTGTTTAGGTGAATTGTGTTGAAAGGGTCTTAGAAAAGTGTGAAGATGTGTTACAACACCTCACAACACCTTTAGCCCCCACTTTAGTGAGAGGATGAAGTTGCTTCAAACTCACAATAAAGTAACTGAGTCATTCATGTTGAGAGGGATATGATGTATTCATGTTAGTAAGGTGAGATGACTATAATCAAGCCCCTAGGATCAAGATCCCATGGTAAACCAAACATAAGAACAAAAGATCACACAAGGAGTGATGTGAAAGAGTGACGAGAGGGAATGTCGGATCAAGCTTCGACCATTTGTACAACTAGTTATGGATCAAATATAGGCTATTTTTTTAAAAGGAAGTGTATTCACTCTAGGGCGATGAGACCATTGGTTTTTCATCAAGTGAGAAGGCCCAAAAGGGTGAGAAACATACGCTTTGTTGGTATGCACTCACATACACACAAAGGTGGCTATGGGGAAAGTTGTGCCACTAGCTGGGCTTCCCGCTTAACCATACCAAATTTATACCTCCTGATAAATTTGATAAGGCACCACAAAAGACAAGGGTTCACAGTTCATGAGGCAAGAAAAGTTGCATATGCTTGGAGCTCATGAACAAGTGCAAGATGGAACCACAGAGATGCAATTTGTGCTATGCAAGGTTCCCATATATGCAAGAATGCAAAATGCAACATGTAAAATGCATAAGAAAAAAATGGAAATGAGATGTTTAAAGGAGTCTTATTTAGTTCATGCAAGATCTTTGACTTACGAAAAAATGTGTCTAATGTATCCAAGAGAGGACCAATCAAAGAATAGAAAATTCACAACTTAGGGGATGTAGTGCATCACATCAAGCCACTAAGAGGAATGCAATATGCTAAGATAAGTCACAAATATGATGGAAATTACACCCAATGTCATCCAAAAAGTGAGAAACACATCGTATGAAGTAATAAGGCTATGCTAGGAACCAGGGACAAAAAAGAAAATGTAAAAATAAATAATGCCAATGTATGCCCCCACATTAAAGGAATTGGTACACATTGTGTTGTGAGAAATTACTTTAAAGTAGAGAAATGAAAAATTCAAAAAGAAATAAAAGGACATGAGAGCCTACTTGGAAATCCCTATGTCAAGCGATATGTTTCCAAGGGAGGCTACGTCATGTAAAAGAAAAGGAAAAAGAAAAGAGAAAGGGGGTTTCCTCCAAAATAAAAAATCAAAAGGACAACAAAAGAAAAAGGAAAAGACAATGAAAAAGAGCCTTTTTGAGTCAACATGAAGGAGACATTGCAGTCTCAATGCCTTGCATCATCCTCAAATTGAAGGAAAAAAGGAAAAAAAGAAAAGGAAAAGGAAAAGGAAAAGAGTCCATTTAAGTCAACATGAAGGAGACATTGCAGTCTTAATGCCTTGCATCATCCCCAAATGGAAGACAAAAAGAAAAAGAAAAAGAAAAAGGTCATTTTGGGTCAACATTAAAGGGACATTGTTGTCTCAATGACTTGCATTATCCCCAATAGGAAGACAAAAAGAAAAAAGAAAAAAGTGAGATGAATGCATGGCATATAGAAGAATTAAGGTACACATAGAAGAATGCCACAAAGAGAGGGAACATCAAACATAACAGCTGGGGGAAAAATGTTACACGCAAAAAAACACACAAAAGTAAAAGAAAGAAACTAGTTAGGAAAATTCTCATCAATCATCAAGCAAGTCATCTGCCTCCCAATGTTGCTCAGTATAAAATTTGGGTGGGTGTCTAGCGAGAGGGACACCAACAATTGCAGAACAAGCATCAAGGGAAATTCTTGTTCGAGGAGAATTATCATGTATGCTCATGGAATATTAGAATAATGTATTCAAAGTGTTGTGTACCTCTTGATCTATTCTAGCATTCTCCTCTTTGTCATCATCTAGGTTGATGATAATAGGAGGATGAATGAAAATATCAGTGGTAGCATGCAAATTGGTTGTGGTGGGGGTATAGGATCAGGCCGTGGTGGTGGTGGAGGAAGGTCATCAGGAACTGCTTCTGGAAAAGGTGGATTATAATTTTCAATGTTTTCTTCATCACGTGACTGGAAAGCAAGAGCATGGTGGGAATTCCTACACTTCCTATCTCATTTATTCCTTTTTATTCTTTTTCCAAGTTGAATTTGAGAAGGAGTAGTTTGGTTTGCCATGGGTTGCTTGTCATTCCTAGGAGGAGGAATGGGAGGAACCATAGGTGAGTCATCCACTTTCTCCTTGGCTTTATACACTTTTATGATGCGAGGAGGCAAGATGAAATTATTTTCATGATCTATAGTCCTCTCGGATGATGTGGAGGTTTCAAGTGTTGTTTGATTAGGCATGTCAGATTTGGGTTGCAACATAGCTTCATCAAGGATGGGTGTTTCAGAGGTATAAGGAGGCATGTTGCAAAGAGAGAATTCAAAGATTTTCTTTGCTTTAAACTTCTGATAGGAAGTGAAAAATAAATCGATTCTATGAGTGATGGGCTCCATGGGCTTAGGACAAAAGGCTTCTAAAGAAAAGTTTCCTTTGGAGGATAAAGGATTGAAGCCACTATGGTGGACGGTGAATATTTCATTATCAACGGGAAACTTCAAACATTTATGAATAATACATGGGACCGCTTTCATTAAATGAAGCCACAAGTGGCCTATTTGCAAATGAAATTGGTCCGATTGTGGGATGATAGAGAAGGTAACGTCTAATGGCTTAGGACCTATCTATAATGGGAGAGAGATCAATCTAATTATAGGGCATGCAAAACCATTATGCATTTTGATCCATGTGGTAGGTCTATCATCAACATCTTGAGAAATATCAGGTAGTACCAAAATTTCTTCTATGATCACATTCTCGCCATAGGTGGGATCTATGAGTTCCCATTAGTGGGATTATCATAGATTTCATTAGCTATGTAGAGAGCAACATTAAGAATATTTTTGAGTAAATCTTGACGTGAAAAATTATATCAAAAGATGTTTTGGTTAGGCAGTTACGAGGGATAACATCAATCATGCATACCATTTCATCTATAGGCTTGACATGGGTCACATGTGGAAGAGAATCAAAATTTTTGTTATGTGTATCAATGTTCATAACATCATTTTGTGAAGTTTCTCCAGCTTTGAAAAATGAAACATTGTTTTTAGGCATAGGATTGGTAAAAATCTATAAATTTTGGTTTGGGGGTGCAACAAAATTATTACCTTTATCATTAATACTAGCAATAGATAGATGGACCGAATTAATGAGGTATTTCACAAGGTGCTTGAGATGTTTACATTGTTTGGTGTCATGTCCATTCTGTCAATGAAAATAGCACTAAGCGTTTGAGTTATAGGATAGAGGTAATGGCTTATTAGGATTTGGTGCATGGACAGGAGGTAAGGAAATCATTTGTTTTTGGAGTAGTTGAGTCATGGTATTATGGAGGGTATTAGGTAAAGGCATGAAGGTTCATTTAGGATCTCCATAATTGAAAGGCCTCGTGGTCTTAACAACCGCTATTTGATTATTGGTAGGAGGAGGTTGGGAAGGAGGGTTAAATTGCAAAAACCTATTATTTGGATTTTGAAATGGTTGAGAGTTGGTTTGGTTGGTAGTGTCATACTTCTCAACTCGAATAGAAGTAGATGGTGTATCATGAATACTATTTGAATTGTGATATTCATAGAGCTCTTGGCATAAGTGCATGAAGGAAGGGAACTTCATTAGGGTGATCTTGTCTTGAAGGGGTGTTAGCAATTTTTCAGTAAACATATTTTACAGATGTGTATTGGGTATATTGACATCAATTAAGGAATAAAAACCCTGATAATGGGAGATAAATTATGTTATCTTTTCATTAGTGTATTTCTTACATCTCATCAAATCGGCCAAGGTCTTTTTAGGATCCATGTGCACTTGGAAGTGGTTGATAAAGGCATCAATAAGTTCATTGAATGAACTAATTGAATTATTTGGTAAGGAAGAAAACCAATCCAAGGAAACATCTTTAAGGGTCCTAGGAAATAGCTTGGCTAACAATTTTTTATTAAGAGAAAAATCACTACACAAAGCAGTATAAGTATTAACATGATTAGAAGGATCACCCTTCCCCCCGTACTTCTCAAATTTAGGTATTTCAATTCCTTGTGGCATTGGGGTGTGCAGGATCTTTAAGAATAAGGGATTTATATGAACATAGTGGATGGGTGAACCATGTTGGTTTTGATTGATGGTGGAAATCTGTTGTTGCTTGGATGAAATAGTGTGAAAAAGCTATGTGATAAGACTTGGTCGGTATAAGTGTTATTAGGTGGAAGGGAAAGTGGTGATGGGATGAATGTAGTGGAAGGGAAAGTGAATGGGATGCTAATGGGGGGTATAGTGGAAGAGGCTAGGGGATGTGATTCCACATAAGAAGTAGGAATAATAGTAGGAATACTAAGGGGAGGTATCACATTGCTAATCTGCTATACTATTCTTGTCACATTAGGAGAGGAATAAGTAGGAATGGCAACTATTGTTGAGGGAGGAGGAGTGGAAGGTTCTTTGTGGCTAAAAATAGGGGTGGTTTGTTGAGAGACCCTAGGTATGGAAGAGGCATTTTTTTGGTATATCTCCACTATTTTCTTCACAACACCTAGGCTATCATCATGGTCAAGCAAACAGTGAATGTTCTCTACGGCGGGGATGGTAGTGGAGGATATGTTCTCAAGGCTTACTTCATGTTGGAGGTTTACAAGGTCTGCATGAATGGGAAATAGATTTTCATGTAGTAGGCCATAAGATTTATTGTCAACATGTGGGTTTCCTAGATGTAGAGAGGTACTAAGGGTGGTTTCTAGGCCTAGCGCACTATTGTTGATACTAGGAGTAGAAGCCCTAGAGATCTCAAGATCTACAACATGAGTATTGTCATGAGACGCCATGAGTCTAGAGCTTCGTCTCACTACGGTATCAATAAGAGAACACAAAATTCTCATGCAATGTTTTTTGAAGGTGGGGTGGATGCAAATGCAATGTAAGAAAAGGAGACTAAAATGCTTATATCCAAAATTCTGGAAAATAAAACAAAAATGCAGAACCAAAAAATAGAAGTGTAGAAAGTGCTTTGAAAATGATAGAAATTATAGTGTGAATGGTGCAAGGGGACTAGGTTGTCCAGTGTGGCGAATTAGTTCCAGTAGTGATATTTTTGACAATTTTCAGAATTCTTGACTAGTTTCTATGATTTGTATGCTTTTCTGATGGAGGTACATAATGAAAATGCAATGAAAAGTGAAAGCTAACATGAAATTTTCACTAATGCACTTAAAAGAAAAATCCCTAGAATGAAAATAATGCAAAACCCTAATGCAATACAAGCTTTTACCTAGGATGAAATTCAAAAATAAGAAGTGAAAATAAGTTCTATAAGGATAGGTTCACCAAAATGAACGACCAAAAAGACAGGCTAGAAGAGAAAGAGGATTCACCAATTAGGCCCCTAGGAGCTTGGATGGAAGAATGACTCTCTTTTGCACTAATGATATGCTTTTGGTGAGTTCATTCAAAGATAGGGGTTGTGTTGTGTGTGATAAAGTGTGTCTAAGTGTTGCAATATAATGAAACAAACTAACTATGACGTGTGAACTAAATGTAAATGTAAAATATATGCAAAGTAAACTAAATGACCTAAATTCATGCAAACTGGAAAGAAACTGGAAGAGACAAAAATGGTGTACCTGGGAACTAAAAGTTACAGAAGAGGAGCTCTGGAATCTTCTAGAATCTTTTGGAAATTCTCACTTGGAGACTTATGGTAGAATGGGTGACCTAGTCCTCTTCTTGGGAAACTTTTTTGAAACGAGTTTCTAGTAAAAGGGTATCCAAAAACACAAAATAATTTTCAGGCCTGGTACCAAGACAAAGTCATTAATGATGGTGACCTAGTCCTCCTAGAGCTTTCAGGAGTTTCAAGGTTGGAATCTGTAGGTGGCCACTTGTACTTCTATTTCTGACAGAGACCCATGTCTGAATCATCAGAAAATGACCCACAAGTTGTCTTTTAGCTCCATCTAGGGTTTATTTATTTGGGTTGATGTAGATGGAATGATGACACCTTTTTAATACTTTTCTCCTTGACTAATTTGCATACACACTTGCAAAGCACACATGCAAAGAGAAGGAACAGGTTAGGGTTAGAGAATAGGGATTTGCCTTAGTCAAAACCCATGATGGTAATCAAACCCATATGAAATAGAATAAAAAGGAAAAATAATTGAATGACAAGCAAATGTAAACACTCACCAAAACCTTGTTGAAGATGTCTGAAAACTTGCAAGAACTAGTTTCAATGGAGGTTGCTTGAAGTGCTTAGTGTAATGCTAAGGAAAAATAGAAGACAAAGGTTAAGAAATTCTAATGAAATAAACTTAAATCTAACCTACTCTAACAAAAAAAATAATGGAATTAAAAAGCATATATTAACAGAAAGATTTGACCGAACATCTATATATTTCCATGAATACCTCGATTGCACTTCTCCATTTTTCTATTGTATAATAATTTCCCTTTGATTTATTAAGTATGCAAGTATGACCTATTGATTAATGATTTAGCAAAATATCGAAGATTCTTAAAGTCACTTCCTAAAAGTATAATATTTCACAAGGAGGAATAATGACGAAGGTTAGGCCAATTTATCAAAAATTGATTTTTGAATGATAGGCTCAGATTCAAAAGGTATATCAACGATTGAGATTAATGAATGCCATGTGATAGGGATTCAATGTTAGTAGTAATGCAAGTGAAAAAGCATAATTGATTCAGATTAAGATTAAGTAATAATTTAATCTTTAGTCAAGACTGTTCGAAATTTAGAAGAATAATGATTGCATGTAAACTATTAAGAAGAACCATTGTGTTCAAACACACGAGTGAATGAATTAAATAAAGTTATTTAATTAATAATAGTTTTCATGCAGAAGAATCAAAACTTAGATAACTGACCAATTAAACCAGAAAGTCTGTTTGTTAGAAATAAGTAGATATTAAATAAGGAGATAACTGTCTGATTTAATTAAATCTTGACTTAAGTAGTAAATGAATAATTGGATAACTAAGCAATTATCTAATCAAGAGAAATATGCAAAGAATAATTATTTTTATGAATTAGATGTTTATTTAATTCAACATTCAAAATTTGAGGATTAAATTAAATAAATAAAGATTTATATAATTGAATGGAGGAAAGATTAGAGAATAATTAAATAATTCGAATTGAATATTTAATTATAGTCAGAAAAGTGATGAGGGTAAATTAAATAATAATTTATTATATTTTAGAAAGAGGATTAATTAATTAGCGATGTAATTAAATAAATAATATTTATTTAACTAATTAAGATTGAAATAAAGGTACTAATGAATTGACTAAATAATTAAATCTATTTAATTAATAGAGAATAGGTGACTTTAGAAAATAATTAAATAATTTACATTATTTAATCATGACCATGAAGATGAGAATCTATGTCAAAATGGTGCCATAGACCTAGACCAATTTTTGGTGTCTACTATTTTCCCCTCTTTGATACAATGTCATTTTGTCTTTGTGTCAAAGAAAATCAGTTAAAACATGCCCCTATCATGCCTCAGTGTGAAATAGGTTAGCGTATGCCCCATTGAGAAAAATGACAATTTTTGAAAAAAATGGAAGTTGTCTCAATTAGGTAATTTGATAGTTAGAAGTTCGATGGTGATGAAAGAAATCGATTTTGAATTGGTTTGGTATGAGAAATGGATGTCAGAATTTGGAAAATAGTCCATCCAATATAGAAGGTTTGGGAAGAAACCCTCCAAAACACTAGGTATAAATAGGATTTGGGGTGGAAAAACAAATCATTTGCACTGCTAGACTTTGAGAAACCTTGATTTTTCTCCAGAGCTCATAGCGAAAATGTCTCATGTTTCATACACAAATCATCGCAGTTATCACATTCGGACCTTTAGATGCTCAGTTGACACAGGACCCTCGGTATGTACCCCTGAACCACCTTTTGAAGTTTGAATTTTCATGCATTTTTAGGCATTTAAAGTTTAATTTTCATATGCATCACTTTAGGATCAACACATATGCATTTCTACACGATGCATGTGCTCGCGAAATGACGCATATGTGTAAATACGTCTAGGCCCAATTAGAGCATTTAGTTAAATCAATGTATTTGACTTAGTGTTCACCACATGTGTATGATTGCATCACATTTGTGAATAATATTATCACATGTAGAATAGTGAAACACATGTTGAATAGTGCAACATATTTGCATGATAGGTAGGCGAGTAATAATGCACTACATGTTTGACACATAAATATTAGAACAACACATATGCATTTTAAAATGATGCATTTGAGTTTTTGCAATGCATGTGCAAGTTAGAATGATGCATGTGAAATTGTGCACCACATTTGATATTAAAGCGATGAATTTTCCTATCAAAATTTTGAAATTTTGTGATGTAAATATGAATGTTCTGTATTTTTGACACAAAGTATTGTTATGCATTTTTAGACTGTTTTGGATCCTATATACACTCAGGAGTCGAGGCTGGCCACTTATGAGTTGTGAGACTAGTTACAGAGTGTCGAGGCATGATTGATATGGAGTTTGGGTTTACATCATGTTTGCACTATGCCCACTATTTGGGCTAATCGAGGTATGTTGACAGCTCTTCGTGAGCGATGACACTCAGAGACCTCCTCTTTTCACCTACCTACTAAAGATGCTATAGTTACTTTAGAGAATGTTTATAGGATATTGAGATTATCGATTAGAGGTGAGAGAGTCATGTATGATACTCAAAGAGGTTATAGCGAGCTCACTCAATTTTACGTATATGATGAAAGGAGACAGCTCGGTATTGAGCATTATGAGATTATACAACATTTCCTTGTGGAGAGATATGAGCGGATTGATTGTATATTGTGTACATTGATTGCGGGGATTTTTCTTCTTGAGTGTTGAGGTCATGGGTTTCCAGTTGGTTGGGGTGAGATGCTAGTTGGGATGTTAGAGCGATAAGTTGTGAATGCATGGGGCCCTTGTTTATTAGTGATGCTATATTTTCATTTACATGACATAGCTTATAGAGATGCATAGTCAATGATTTGTGGTACTACTTTACTAATGATCTAGGCATGGGAACATATTTCTATGTTCCATCCTCCAATGACAACGGATTTAGATGGCAGATCCCCATATGTTTTCCATTATGTGAGTACTATTAGCCATAACCATTTTGGTGACATAGGTTATTGGAGACATGCCATTGACACACTTGTATAGTTTATATGGAGACCCTATATGGATTGTTCTTGGTGGAGAGATGAGGACAAAAATTTACCATTTTATAGATAGACATAGTACTTGATTGGGAGGACTATGTCTAGTGTAGATATTATTGAGAGACATCTTCTAGATTGAGTCCTGAGACAGTTTGGGGAGGTCCAGGATGAGTCACATGGGCGAGCTAAGTTTTCTCAGTCTTCTAGAGAGGCTCCATTATGGGGGCCTATGATTCCTATTGCGATAACAAATGTAGACATTCAGGCATTACAACCTATTCAATGGGGTTGGAGGGGTGGGGTTGTAGATCGGGGACCACCACAACATATGATGCTTGGTAGGAAGAACACATACCTATTCCCTATATAGATCCAAACCAGTTAGCTCCAATAGAGCGATGGGGTACAGGACCACAAGAATGATGTGGTGGTAGGGGTGGTGGTAGAGGTGGGAGAGGTGGCATAGGTGATGGAGGTGGAGGTGATGATGGCAGAGGTGGAGGTGGGAGAGGTGGTCGATGGGGTCGACGAGGGAGGAGAGGTGTGAGAGGATGTGGATTATCACTTGTCTAAGAGGAGGTTGAGGGAGAGGATGTGCCGATGTTAGAATTTGGTGTAGGAGGGGAGGTAGAGATAGGTGTAAAGCATGCAGCTGAGGAGGCTATTGGGGAGGAGCATGCGAAGGAGGAGGCCTATGGGGAGGAGATGGAGATAGATTCCCTTGGTATGTTGGCCGATTATAGAGATGAGGGGGAGGAGGAGTAGATGGGGGGTAGGAGTGGGAACTTCAAGACAAGATAGTGGAGGAGTAGGATGTTGAGGTTGGAGAGAGACCACAGTGGGAGGAGGAGGGTCCTAGTGATCAGAGGCTGGTAGAGATATAGGCCTAAGTAGAGGTCTTGGAGGAGAGGGTGAGGGAAGTGACTGTAGAGAGAGATGCTATGCAGATGAAGAGATACAGTACATACTTGGATAGAGATCAAGAAGTTTCTAGGAGGAAAGAGATAGAGGGGAGGTTTTTAGAGAGTTGAGGGCCCCATGCACTGGATCGGCTACAACCTTTGCTTGGGAGTTGGTCAAAGCTGGTGATAGGGTGAGATACTAGATGGATCTATATGAGGTAGAGGTACCTCATGAGAGACAAGCTCCCAATTATTCATAGGCACACAACGAGAGTTCTTGGAGTAGGTCACACAACCGTTCACATAGTATAAATGATGTGATGGGCCCACCCAGAACAAGACCATATGATAGGTCTCCTTCTGCACATCGAGTTTCTCATCATCAGTCCCCCCCTCACTCCTCAGACTCCACATGGGAGAAGTGGGAGCACATCTCAGTGACATGTTTATATTTGTAGACATTATGTTATGATCATAGAGCCTATGATCTCCATTTGGATTGATACATTTTGACATTGTACTATGACACTTATTTTTTTGAGTGATATATATATATATCATTTTTGGCAGTGATTATATGATTTTCAATTGTTCTATATGATTATGCATTTACATGTTATGGATTACGATGTTTACACTATGATGTTTTATTTTCCTATGATGATGTGTTTATTCTATGTGATTATGAATGCATGGTATTGATAAATGTCATGTATGAATTCTATAATGAGATGCCATGTGATTTGATTATGTATAATTCCATGTGGATATTTATAAAATGTACAACTATTAATGGTAAATGCATGTATGCCATGGTTACCTAGATGCAATGGATATGTATATATTTTTTTGTTTTTTGAAATGTGACATAGATGCATGATTTACTATGTACATATATATGACAATGACTAAATGATTACTTATTTTTTTGTGGTTTCATAGGACTTCGTCAGTATGTAGGATAGAAGAAATGTTAACACAGGACAAGCTAGATGTTAGTATTAGAAATGGTTGTTATAAGAATGTAGAATCTTCAATATTTTTTCCAAATACATATTAAGCCTTGCATTGAATCATCATTGGGCAGTACATGATACAAATGGATGATAAACACCAAGATATGAGATAGACCAAGGTGTAAAAAGTTATCTTGATGCTAAAATAGACAGTCACAAACAAGGAGTGTCTTGACTCATACTAAGGGCCAAATTGCCCCAGTATTTTTGTCAAGACAAACCACAAACAATAATCAAAGAAAGAGACAAAGTCATGAGACATCATTGCTCCTCTAAATCCTTCATGGGATGTCCTCAAGAAAGATAGTAACATGAATTGAAAAAAAATCAAAAGACAATCGATAGAAAAAAATCAAAGAAAAAGATTCCCAAGACATCCTTACTTCTCTAAATCCTTCATGGGACATCCTCAAGAAAGCTAGTAATGAGACTCAAAGACAAAGCCAAATGAAAAGATAAGACAAAAAAATTCATAAAGTCAAAAGTCAGTAAGAATATTTTCCAAACTTTGATTTGTTGTTGTTATTTTGATAAGATGATTGTTTGATAAGGCTTGATTTCAGGGATGACACATACTGTATAAGACGTTGAGTTTGGTTTCGATTTTTGTGACTATCTGTGTAAGGCATGACGAAGCCCAGTCTCAGAAAGACACATATCATATAAGACATCAAGTCTGATTTCATTGATGTGCCAAGCTTTATAAGGCTATGATGATTGTTTGCCTAAATGATAATTCCTATTATCAAGAAGGAGACATCTTGTATAAGACATAAGTTGATTATTTTGGCAATTTGTTTGGTTTGACTTGATGATATTGTTGGATTTTTTATCTTGTTGATGTGTGACTTGTCTTGATGTTTTGACAGTTGTTTATGTGTGATGACAGTGTATGACTTATGTTGACATGATATACCTTAAAAGACTATCCTAGTGTGGCCTTGGGGGCTCATCGATTAATGGCCTTGCCTACATTATACACACAAAGACCTTGTAGTTCAACCAGACTTTGACTGACAAAACTGACTGAAAAATATTTACTTAACCTGATGTTATCTAACGTGTGTGATAGTGAATGTGATAGACCCTAATGGATTGACCTAGTGTGGCCTTGGGGCCTCATTGAATGATGGCCTTTCCTATGTTATACACACAAAGACCTCATAGTTCGACATGACCAAAGAATGAGTCATGATTTTATGTGTGTGATATGTGAAAAACCTAGAAAAATAGACCTAATGCCTTGGGGTTGCATCAAGTGATGGCCTTGCCTACGTCCAATTGCAGAGGCAATGTAGTTTAACTATGTCCACAACTGACTTGACACAATTGACTCTAATTCTTTTTTTGGGAGTTTTGACATGTTTTGATTGATTTTTTTTTTTATCTTTTGAGGTTTTATGATGTTTTTGGGGTTTTGTTTTTTTAGGAATTTTTATGATGCTAGAAAAATATTTGCAAGGTCCATATGATGTAGGCTGAGTATTTTCCCCCAGTTGGGTATAAGACTAGTATGATGGAATAGGGAGTTTGGAGTGGACTTGATGTCAATTGTTCCAAATTATGGAAAGGACAACCATTCTATCATGGGTGTAATGATATAAAAATCAGATTGGAATAATGGTGGATGAAGGAGTGAAGTTGACTACACATGATGCCTGTTTGCTAGGTTTTCACCATGGTACCTATCCAAAGTACCATCGAAGTGGTTTTCACTATTGGAAAAATAATTTCTCTTTACTATTTTATTGATTTTTATATTTTATTTTTGGTGTTACAAAGACGCCTGTTTGCTATGTTTTCATCAAGGTAACAATATTTTTTGTTTTTGTATTTTTTGCATTTTTTATGATTAAGACAAGGCTCTCAAAAACTATGCATAGAACCTCTTCAAATGAAGGCTATTGATAGGCGATGATAGTGGTTCTCCTTCAGGAGTAGAGAGTTGGTATGCTCCTGATCCAAAGGCTTTTGTAACAATGTAAGGTCCTAAATATTTTGGTTCAAACTTGCCTGGTTTTTCTCTTTCTTCTTGATTCTTGGAATTTTCCATTAAGACTAGGTCACCAATGTCAAAGTGTCGATTCAAAAATTTTCTGTTATAGCTATGAAAAAGATGGTTTTGATATGCTTGAAGATGATTTAGTGCCTTTTGTCTTTGTTTGTCCAAGAATTATAACTCATGCAATCTTGACACATGGTACTCTTCATCATCGATATGCCCTTTTAAAGATACCCTTAGGGAAGGAATTTTTACCCCAATAGGTAAGATGGCTTTAGATCCGAAGACCAAGGAGTATGGAGTGGCACCAATGAGAGTGTAGATGCTTGTGCAGTAAGCCCATAGGGCAAGATTAAGGTGTAAATTCTAGTCATGACCAATGTCATTGAAAATATTTTTGAGGATTCTGATGATTGTTTTTTAGATGCCTCAGCTTGGCCATTACCTTGGGGATAATGTGGAGTGGAAAAGTGTTGTTGGATATGAAATTCTTCATAGAGATGGAAGACTTATTGGTTTTTAAATGGGCGGCCATTATTTGTGATGATGGATTGAGGAACACCATACTGACAAATGATGTAATTAAGGATAAGCTTGGAAATTTGTGTGTAGGTAATGTAGGTCATAGGAATAGCCTCAATCCACTTGGTGAAGTATTAAATTATGGTTATGATGAAATTATGGACATTGCAAGATGTAGGATGCATCTTACCTATAAGATCAAGACCCCATTGGGGAAAGGACAATGGTGAAATTATCAGACGAAGCTCCTATGCTAGTGCGTGTATCAAGTCTCTGTGTACTTGACACTCTCAACATTTCTTGACAAAGACATATGAGTCCTTTTCCATGGTAGGCCAATAATAGCCTAGTATCATAATATTCTTGGCTAAGGTAGGAACCCTAGAATGGGATCCACATATACCCTCGTGTACCGCATTTAAGGTTGTTTGTGCTTCTTCCACATCGAGACATCTCAACAAGGTATTGTCTAAGTTATGTCTATAAAGGTTATCTCTGATGATGGTATATTTGGGAGACTTACGCATAAATATCCTACGTTGGTTGTTTGAAGGGTCTAAGGGTAGGATTTGGGTATGAAGGTAGTCATATATGTCTTTGTACCATGGGGAAGTGGGGCCAACAATTTCACACACCATCACAAAATCTGGGACATCAAAGGTATAGAACAAAAGTTGTTCTACCAAAAACTCAAATTTAGGCATGTTGCTAGGTATATCCAATAGTGAACCAACATTTTCCATAACATATGTTGCCCTATTATGAATGCAGGGTATTTTATAAAATCTTATGTTAGCAAAATATTGATTAAAAATTTCTTCAATGCACTTGTATAGGGCAAGTTTCTCATCCTTAGTTTCATATTCATCATTGACTTGTCAAAATACCAACTTGGAGTCTCCATAAACTTGAAAATATTTGATCTTCCATTTGATTTCCATTCGTAATCAGATCACAAGGGACTCATATTCTGCTATGTTTTTTATGCATGGAAAAACAATTCTAAATGACTGAGGAATTGTGTCCCCTTGTGGTGTGACAAACATTATGCCTACTCTTGAACCATGATTTGTGTGTGACCCATCAAAATATAAATTCCATGTGGTTATTTTGTCAATGGTAAAGATGAACTCATCAAGAAAATATACAACTAATGGACTATCTACCTTGATTGGTGTATTTTCCAGTTGATCAGCAATAACTTTCCCTTTTATAACTTTTCTTTCTACATACTAGATGCCATATTAACTAAGTATCATTACCCATTTAGCCAATTGACCTATCTGTGTTGCTTTACTTAGGCGATATTTCAAAGGATTTATCTTTGTTACCAACATGGTTTGGTGGTTTAGCATTTAGTGCCTAATTTTTTGGGTGGAAAAAAATACTGCAAGACAAGCATGTTCTATGTGACTTTAGTTTAGATCATACCCCACCAAAGTATGGCTGATATAATACACTGCTCTTTCATGAACTTCATCATCATTTTGTGCAAGTAAGGCTCCTAATTCTAATTGGGTTGCTAAAATATAGAGTATGAGAGGTTGTTTATCTCTAGGTGTAATTAACATTGGTGGTATAAGTAGGTAATCCTTGATCTTTGAAAAGATTCTTGGGAGTTTTATGTCCATAGGAAGGGTACCCCTTTTCTGAGTAGATGTTGGAGTGGATGTATCTTATCTGATAATTGCACTATGAATATTCTGATAGAATGCAATCTTCCTTGTATAATTTTTAGCTAACTTATGTTGGTTGGTGGAGGCATGTCCATTATAGCTTTAACTTTTGTTGGGTCCACTTCAATGCCTCATCTAGAAATGATGTACCTAGAATTTTTCCTGATTGCACACCAACGACAATTTTTTTTGGAATTAGCCTTACCTTGTACTCTTCTAGTCTTTGAAATATCTTATCTAGGACTTGGAAATGATCAACTCTTGCCAATTATTTGGCTATTAGATAATCCACATAGTCTTCCATGAGAGCATTTTTGAGCCCAAAAGGCATGAAGTTCCAACAAAATGTTCCCCATGGCATGTAAAAGTTGTCTTGTGTTGCTCTTCAAGTGCAATTTTTATTTGATTACATCTAGAGAAACTATCCATGAGGGATAAAATCTCATACCCCATTGTTAGGTCCACTATCATGTCAATGTTTGGAAAAGGGAAGTCATCCTTAGGACATGCCTTGTTTACATCTCTAAAGTTTATACAAATGCAGATGCCCCCAGATTGTTTCATTATAGGCACAAGATTAGAAATCCATTCGACATAGTTTATTGATCTGATAAAGCCGACATCCAATAGTTTCTGAAGTTCAAATTTGACTAGTAAAACAATTTGTGGATGCATTTTCCTTAACTTTTTCTTAATGGGCTTGACACTTGGTTGTAATGGTAAATGATGTAATATAAGGTCAAGATCTAGTCCAGGCATGTCCGCATATGACCATGCAAATTTGATCTATCTTTTTGTGAAGAAGTCACAAAACTCTGGTTGCTCTATCTTTGTCAAAGATGTTGCAAAGTAAATTATCCAAGGATTATCTTCTGTGTTTATATTAATCTTGATAGATTACTCCACTAAAATTGGTGACTTTTCCTTATCAACTAGAAGAATGTTCAACCCTCCATCCTTGGGTTTCTCTAAGAGGTTTTTTCCCTTAGATTCGTCCTTTATTTTTACTATTTCATTGTCCAAAGGAGCCTTTTAGTTTTCACCTAGGGACTTGTCATTTTCATTGTTTTTCTTTTTATTTTCACTTTTGTGATTAGAGGGATGGTCATACTCCCCAAAATATGTCATGTTATCCAAGTCTATGGTAAATCCAACCTTGTGGTCACCACTAGGTATCTTGTCTCGTAATCCCATGAACTCAGCTATTGCTTTGTCATTCTCAAATACGTTTAAGACGTGGATGCCTTGTTGATCCAAATTGATCAGTTGAGGATATATGAGGGGCATGCCATCATTGGAGTTATCAAAGGTGGAGGCTGAAAAGGTGAGGATAGATTGATTGATATGGTCATAGAAGTTCTGGACTAACTCCATTTTTTTCTTTTTCCTGGGGATAGGTTGACTCTGAGGTGGGACCATTGTAAGGGCTAAGTCATCAGAAGGTGGTTTGTTAGGTTGCCAAGAGACTGGATCAAGGGTTTCCCAATAGTAAAGCTTGAGCCATTCTTCTTTTGTCAAGGACGCTTGAGGATGGGAATCAGATGGATTTGGCAAGGGTTTAAGCATTTGGTCACGTTACCCAAATAACTTATCTAGGTCCATTATGTTGGTAGAGGAAAGGGAACCTAATTCATATTCATTTGAGTCAGGGGAGTCACAATGTAATGGGTCATATGGTTTGTGGGATGCCTCAATATCATCATAAGCACTTACTTCCTCTTGTGATAGTAATGAGGTACTAGGAACACCAATCCTAATCGGTTGAAACCCTAGCCCTAGGCCTTTTGGTCGTTGAGAGACAATGATTGGTTCAATCCTTCTATTTTCATGTAGTCCTAACCCACTATGTATGTCATATCCTTTCCTTTGCATTATCATAAAGCCTTTTCCATATTGATCTTTAGATATTTGAATAGATGGTGGAGGGTATTCATTGTCTTCACTATATAACCAAGAGGTCACATCTTCTTGATCCATAGCTTCTTTACTTAACTATCCCCACTTTGTGAAAGTCATTGTAGGAGGGACATGTATTGTGACAATATATTTTCTCCTATCTATTGTGGGTAAACCATATGACTTAGGAGGAACCAACTAGTTGACAAAATAGGATGCTTTCATGTGATATTCTCCACAACCCTTATCTTGGATCTCAACCTTAGGAGTGGATGATGGTATTTGGGATGCATATGATTTGGAAAGAGTTGATGGATCAACATACAGGGAGATGGTGGAGGATGAAGCCTCTTGATTTATAAGCATCTATCATTGTGGTATTTTGCATAGACTAGTGCAATATTCGAAAGGATCTAGATCATAATTGATTGTGATCTCAGTGCCATTGTAAGGGAATTTTAGACATTGATGGTAAGTGGAATGTACTAATTTCATAGCATGTATCCAAGGTCTACCGATTAACAAATTATAGGGAAGGACGAGACCCAAGACTTGGAAACTGGTGTCCATAACCGCAAAACCAATCTTGATATGGAGTGTTACAAATCCTTTGGATGATATTCCCTCATCATCACATGCCTTAATGAATATACTCTTAGTGTTGTCCACACATTCTTCTGAGAAACCTAATGCCTTAATCAATTTCAAGGTGCAAAGGTTCAACCCTACTCCTCTGTCTACCAAGACTCGTCTGACTTTCATTTGATGGACAAGAACTTCAAGGTGTAATGGGTCATTATGGTTGGTCTTCTTAGTTGAATAATCCTTCTGAGAGAAGGTAGCATGATGGGAATTGGTTTTGTGTCTTTCCATCTCTTCAAAATTATTGACATCTAAGTTGGTGGGGATAGTTGTGCTTTGCAAGGATTTTTCTACAATGGCTCGATGATCAGGTGATATGGTCAACAACTCCAAGATGGATATTTGTGCTGGGGTCTTACCCAATTGGTCAAGTAAATTGTACTTAGGCTTGGAAGACTATGGTTGTCGCTTTGATGAAGGACCTAGAATGGTTATCTTAGTTCGATGTGTATTGACAACAGATTCAAGAATCTTCTTTATGGTAATGGTGTGGATATGTTTATCAGAAACTCGGATATGATTTATGATCTTACCTTGGTTGTAGTCATACTTGGTACTGGAATAATTGGCTGAGGTATTAGTATTAGTTCCCGAACTACAGGCCTTTATTTTCCCATGGTCATGTAATGGATCTGTGAAGACCTTGTTGTCACTGTGTGGTATTTTTTTTCCCATTAACTTCTATAGTTTCATTTTCAACAAAATCATGGATAATGATCTTCAATTTTTGGCATTGTTGTAGGCTATGTCCCTTAGTTTAATGGTAATTGCAAAAGGTGTTGTCATCCCACCATGAGGGTTTAATATTTCCAGGATCATATTGTTTTGGCTCTTGAGGTTGTATGAGTTTATGTTTTATTAGTTCTTTGAATACTGTCTCAATTAGTTCTCCTAAGGCGATAAACACACATTTTAGAAACCTCCTCTATGGTTGTTGTTGTTATGTATTTTGGACAAAGTTGGAAGTTTGTTCAACACTATTGGATATGTCATGAGAGGGGTTGTTTCCTCTAAAATCAATGACTAGTACTGCGTGTAGGGTCTTAGCATCAACAATACCATCATTAGTTACATTTTTGTTTCTGGACCAAAATTTGTTCCTATCGGTTGGGGTGTTTTGGTGTTGAACAATTGGATTCTACCTAGCATCTTAATTTACCCTCTGTCAATGAGGGCTTTCTCAAGTATAATTCCCTTTTGCACTAAGTCTAGAAAAGAGGTACAAAAATGTACTCTTAAGTCACTTCTCAGTTTTGGATTAATATTTTCAAGGAATATTGTGACTTCTTGTTTCTCTAGTATCTCAACAGGACATCGACTAGCTAAACTCCTCCATCTTTGGAAGAAGGTGATGAAGTTTTCTCCATCTTCTTGTGTTGTGTGACACAAGGTAGCTATTGTGATTTCATTGTCAATGTTAAAAGAAAATTGTTCCAAATTTCTTTTAGCCAATTCACCCCATGATTTTATTACGTGTGGAAGTTTAGAGAACCATTATAATGCTATCCCAACGAGGGTTCATGGAAAAAGTATCATAAGGTACATGGGGTCCTATGAAATGTCCATGCATGTTGTGGAAAATTACTTTATATGTTCCAATGGATTTCTCTTCCCATTATACTTAGGAAAATTCAGTATAATATATCCATGTGGGAAGGGTGTCATGTATAGTGCTTTGTCAAAGGGACATGGACATAAATCTTGTGCTGAAATGGTTCATTTTCCTAACATTGACATGTTGTAGATTTTCTATTGCATTTGAGTTTTAAAAACATATACCTATGTCAAAGACATGCTAGTTGCATTGTTAGGATTGATGTAAGTGTTTTGAAATGCAATATTTTGTGAAAAATTCTTATTGGGTGTAGGTATATTCCTATTTGTGGAAGTGGTATAGCTTGTGTCATGTTTATGCCAATTTTGGGCCTTTTACTTCTAGTATTTGTGCCAAAGGGGTTTGATGATGATGCTCATGTAGTAAAATTTAGTCCTTTTGTTACACCAAATGGTGTTGTCTGTATTTTTGTGGTAGTTTGAGTAGGTATGCCAGATGGTATTGCTGCAGTAATTTGAGGAATAGAGACACTTGATGTCATGGTTTTTATCCCTTGAGTAGATGAAGTTTTCAAAGTGTGGATGTCAAATCCGAGAGGTAACATGACACATTCGACTAATAAATTTTCTAGATACCTTTGAGGATTGTTTTCCAAACACTCATCTATAAAAGATGCAAATTCAGGATCTTGGACAATGGCATCTATGTATTCTACACAAATCTATCCATGTGTGTCTCTAGTGACAAATATTTTGAGTAAGGCTTTGTGAGGTCTTGTTGTCCCTGATGGTATGTTCAAGAAGGGATTGATGAAGTCCTGTAGATCATCCATTTCTCTACGTTTCTTTTTAGAACTTATTTTGACCATGAAAGATGTTGCTTATAATGGGGGGATGAAAAACTATGTGTAAGAATGATATGTCCTATTCTATGTTTTTGGGCTTTTCTAGATATAATGAATGAATGTTGCTTTTGTTTTGGTATTTTTTGGAAAATAAGGAATGTCTAAAATGATGTTATGTTAGGATGAAAGTGTTCAAGTATGCAAAAGTATAAGAAAACTTCTAAGGTAATCAATTCTAGATGATTCTAAAAGGAGGTTACCTACCACCTATAGTTTAACCAAGGCTACAATTTAACTTTGTCAAGGAACTTGTGTAGGACTAGGACCAAAAGATGAAGTGAACTCCCAAACTAGACTGATGAGCTGGAAGGAATCACATGTAGGACAAAAGATATGTTGATAGGTGACTAGGCTCAATGGAAATTTTTGTTTGAAGTATGATTTTTCCCAAAGTGTGAAAAGTTATCCTATTCTAAGATATGCAAGGTAATTTTCCTAAAATTTTGAACTATCCTTGAGTAGTAAATAATCCTAAGATGAAACTAAGTTTCGTAACTGGATGCCTATCACTAAAAATAAATGACACCTAAAGGATGGAATTGTGAAAAGTATGAGAAAAATTTCTAGTTTTTGTCCAAGGATAACTATGAAAATCAGAGAGTGGTATGACTATTTGGTTTTAGATTGTGACAGTGAATTCTAGTTTTTTTATTCTCAAGAAAATGTAGTTCAAGTTTACATATGCATCATAGTATTTAATAGATGTGGCCCTCAGGATCATATGCGGTTTTTTGGTAAACTATGTCTCAGGTTTATGACAAGAAAATACAACTCAATCTAATAGATGCAGATAATAGTTACACATATGCAACTCACTATGATAGATGTGAATCAATATGATAGATGTGACTGACTGTTAAACATATGTGACTCAGTTCGACAATTGCGGTTTTCTAATTAACAAATATGACTTAGTTTGACAGTTGCATTTTTTTGGTTAATTGGGGTTTTGATCGACTCTTTTTGTGATCAAATTTGGAAAATACTAACAATAAAAAAACAAAGTTTTTTTGGTTTGATAATCATGAATGTGTGTAATTATAGAAAACATGTACAATCCTAAGGCTGGCAATGACAATACTTGGTGAATTCTCACTTGGGTTTCCCCAGCTATGCTTATTCAAAGCAGATGACTAGAAGCTTGACCACACTAGCTCCCCCTTACACTTCACACACTTCTTAGGTCATCCAAGCTTCAATTCCCATGAATCTCCCATGGAAAAAAAATCATCTCTACTAAGAACTGTATGAACATGAGACGACTTCAAAGGTCCAACCTCTTGCACCAACAAATAGGGGTTCTTGGTTAATCTATATTTTTTTTTGCTTTTTAGTATAGACACCCATTCAGAAGGCCATGTGAGAGGAAATATTAGATTTGATAAGGAGGCTTCCCATCCTATAGAGTTTATGCTCTACAAGTTTTGATGCACCATGAGGGTACTGAGGGAATCAATATCACTTGCTTGTCCGTAGGAGCTCCTATAATGCCGAGTTTTCCTCATTATTAGAATTTGTATACTGGTTGAGAGTAGCTTGGATTTAGCTCATCATCGGTTATGAGTCACTTTGGGGTGAGTAATTTTTCCCACTAAAGTAGGCCCAAATTCTAGAGTCAATAATACTTTCTCTTGCACCTAGGATTGCACGAATGCGTAAGGGGAGATAATACTTCTGTTATCGAATCTGGTTCTAATCTAACAATTGTGCAAACACACCAAACATAGAAGATAGTGATTAATTTTAATTCCAAATGAAGATTTTCTAATCTACTCAAACAATTTGTTTCAAAATTATCTTCGATTTAGGTCTTGCAAAACAAATAATTTAGTAGTTTTCAAAATTTAATTCTACAAAGGTTCTGCAAGAAAAATGATTAGTAGTTTAAATTTTATCTGTTTTCATCAATTGTCTTGCAAAAGGGTTTGAATGATTGTCTTCTATGAAATGTCTTGAAAACTCTATGTTATCTCCTTAAAAACACACACTGTAAACTCAAAATTATTCATAATAAAGCTAAAAATTAAAAACTAGAAAACAAAATTTTGGAAAACTATTTACCAGTCAAATGTGTTGCATAAAAACATAGATGTGTCGCAAAAATTCATATGTGGCTTAGGATATCAGTTGCATTGTTTTGTGCTGCAAATGCATCTTTCTGTACCTCTACCTGCAAAATTCAAAATTTCTTCATATTTTTTTCGAAGATTGTGTCTTCACGTCGGGTTCACCAATGTAACTGTAAGTGTGAATAAGGTAAAAAGCATGAAACACACTTCTTAATAAGACATTATATCACAGACAAAGTTGTATGAATCAAATCAAAGCAATAATCATTTGAAAGAGTCATATTGTTCTCTATCCTCAAAGATTAATTAAACCACTATTGCTCTCAGATCAGGAGGACACTATGATTGTTAAAATGACAATTTAAAGAATGAGATGGATGCTAATGCAATGATATGGAGTTAAATGGATAATACTTGATGATAAATGAATTAAACTAGCATGAATTGACATGAAATAGATAAATGCAGCTATAGGAGGCAGCCATGGTATGAAAGCTTGATGTGCTTGATGCTTGAATTCCCGTAGAGTAAGAGTGCATAAGTTAGATTATCTGGATCCTTTTCTTGGTTCAATGAGGCTATATTTATAGATTTTTGGCTGTAGAAATGCACAGGGATGGCATTGAGAGGCTTGGATTCAATCTGGAGGATTGACTGGTGAGAGATGGAGGAGATTGAGAGAATTTTGGTGATTGTCTCTACCCATGAAAACACCAGGCAAGAGAAGAGGAAAGATTGATGGAGGAGGATTGAGAGAAGATTTTGGAATTGGCCTCCAATTTGTCTCCAAAACTTCCTGTGAAGTTTCAAAGCATTAATTGTGACATATTTTAGACATAAGGTATCTAATTCATTTTTGAGGAAATATAGATGGAATATTCCTTATGCTTTTATTTAAATATTTTGATTTACTTAAATTAGCAAAAGAGGAATAAATAATTTAATAAAATGAACTATAGAAATTGTTTATTAAATTAAACAGAAGAATGTGGCAATTAATCAATTAAGTGTTTTAATCTTTATTTAATTAATTTAAGATTGATGTGATAGAATAAAATAGGGATATGATAATTAAATCAAACAAAGTATTTAATTTTTTTTTATTTAATTAAGATGAGATATTAGAAGAATTTAAATGTGAATGTGAATGTGAACTATATAAATAAATATTTCTATTTATTCGATATTAGAGGAAATTAGGATAATTAATCAAATAATTTATATTTAATTAATCAGATTGTCTAGACCATTTTTAGGTGTATATAGTAACACTAAGGAAAAAAGAAAGAAAAAGGTTAAGGAATTATAATGCAATAAACTTAAATATAACCTACACTAACAACAAAGAACAATGGAATTAAAAAGCATATATAAACAGAAAGATCTCACCGAACATCTTTATATTTCCATGAATAACCTCGATTGCACTTCTCCATTTTGTCGTTGTATAATAATTTCCCTCAGATTTATTATGTATGCAAGTATGGTCTATTGATTGATGATTTAGCAAAATATCAAAGATTCTTAAAGTCACTTCCTAAAAGTATAAATATTTCAAGAGGAGGAATAGTGATGAAGGTCAGGTCAATTTATAGAAAATTGATTTTCGAATTATCAACTCAGATTCAAAAGAAAAATCGACGATTGAGATTAATGAATTCCATGTGATAGAGATTTAGTGTCAATAATAATGCGAGTGCAAAAATATAACTGATGGAGATTAAGATTAAATAATAATTTAATCTTTAGTCGAGACTATTCAAAATTTAGAAGAATAATGATTGCATGTAAAATATAAAGAAGAAATGTTGTGTTCGAATGCATGAATGAATGAATGAATTAAATAAATTTATTTAATTAATAATAGTTTGCATGTAGATGAATCAAAACTTAGATAACTGACCAAACAAACCAAAAGGTTTGTTTGTCAGAAATAAGAAAATATTAAATCAAGAGATAACTGACTGATTTAATTAAATCTCGACTTAAGTAGTAAATAAATAATTATATAACTAAGTGATTATCTAATCAAGATAAATATGCTAAGAACAATTATATTTATCAATGAAATTTTTATTTAATTAAACATTCAAAAATTGAGGATTAAATTAAATAAACAAAGATTTATTTAATTGACACGAGATAAGATTATAGAATAGTTAAATAATTCAAACTGAATCTTTAATTATAGTCATAAATATGAGGGTAAATTAAATAATAATTTATTTAATTTTAGAAAGAGGATTAATTAATTAGTGACGTAATTAAATAAATAACATTTATTTAATTAATCAAGATTAAAATAAAGGTACTAATGAATTAACTATATAATTAAAGTTATTTAATTAATAGAGGATAGGTGAATTTAAAAAATAATTAAATAATTAAATTTTTTTAATCATGACCACGAAGATGAGAATCTATGTCAAAAATGGTGTTGTATGCCTAGACCAATTTTTGGTGTCTACACTTAGTGTTGAATGCTTTCTTGAGAAGATTGAGTACTTGAGTGCTTGTGAAGTTGAAATGATGTTAGGGGGGGAATGAGGATGAAATCCCTTATTTATACATTTTATGCCATAATTTCCTGAAAATAACACATGATAAGCCGACCTTAGGGTTTTGGAGGTAAATTCTTGTTAGAATTTTGTTTTATTTTTTAATTTTATACCAAAAGGGACTAGGTCGCCCAAGGTGGTGACCTAGTCCACTTGGAAAAAAGCAAGTGGTGGTCATGAATTAAGTGGTGTTTAATGATGTTTAATGGGCTTGTCTCCCGAAACACATTTAAGTTGGCCCTAAAATTACATTAAGGGACCAATTTAATATAAGGGTGAATTTGTTGATGGCAAGCCTAGGAAAATGTGAAAATGTTTTACAACACCTTACAACACCATGGCACAAGGCTTGGAAATATGTAAAAAGGGGTTGTTTAGGTGAATTGTGTTGAAAGGGTCTTAGAAAAGTGTGAAGATGTGTTACAATACCTCACAAGACCTTTGTAAAACATCATTAGGTTGTTGTTGATTTGCAAGTGTTCAGGTCTAATGTGAATGTGTTAGCCACATTACAACATTAGATCAAAGCAAAAAAAGGTCAAAATCCAAGGGAAAAGGACCAAATGAGTGAAAAAGTGTCAAGGCTACACTTTTTGGCAACACACTTTGTAAGGGTATAATTCTTGATTATAGTCTCATGAACTTGTTGGAAAATAGTCCATATTGAGTTTCATCACAAAATACCTTACCTGTCCTTGAAACTAAAACTTCACAATATATGTTTTATTCAAATCCATCAAAAAAGATAAAAGAAAAGAATTTTTTTCTCATGCAAAGAAAAATTAGTATTTTATGGAATTAGTTGATGTTGGAACTAATTTTGGCCTCCTAATGGTTCATTATATTCAATTTTAATTTCAACTTGTACCTCACTAATACTTTCCTAAACCTCCTTAGCTCCCCCCAATTCGACAACTTCCTCTTCCACTTCCCAATCTCCACACTTAGCTATTATGGTGTAAAATTGTACCCTAGTGCAATTTCCCATAACGTACCCTTACTTTTCCCTTATAAAATTGATAATGCTAAATATTGTTGCTCTAAGCCCTTTTTTAATCCTTACCTTATTATTTTATGTTGGTGAAGGGAATTTTGACTAGGATGCTTCTTCACCCTACAAACATATGCATGACACACGAATGTCCCTAATGGATTCCCTAGTTAGTGGACACTGGGGCATTACACTTCCTATCACCCATGAAGTGTAAAGCCCCTATAACTATAGACCCACCCAAAAATAGCTCTTTTCCTCGAAACATCCATTTTGAACCTCTAATTCTTATACCATTTAATTCACTTCTCATTCTACTCTTAATTATTGTAATTCTACTCACTTATTCTCACTTCTTCCTCTTAACTCTAACTATATACTTCTTCCATTCTCTATACACCATCATTCTTGTAGGTTTCAATCTCTACATCACTCTTGCACAATTGCCTTATGCTCAAGGAGCTCTCATCCTTCCTCTCGGCTTCTTCAAGCTTCTAAAAGGGAGGGTAACACTTTGTTATTTCATTACATTATCAATCTTATAGTTAACATATTCTTTTATTTTATTTCTCTGTCTTTTCTACTTTATTTATCACTGAAAGGAATAATTTTGTTTGGGGAGTTCTATGCTTGAGAGATAAAACTACAAAACTCAACACTCTAATTCAAGGACAAACCCTAGAAATCTCAACATCAAGTATGCAAAGGAGAAAGAGATCTTGCAATAGGGCTATCCTAGAGGCTGATTTTAAACTAATGAGGGGTTCACCACCAAGTTAGGACTTGGAAATAAAAATGCAATGCAAGGTAAAATTCTTAACCCTATTATGATGCAATCTTTCACTAAATGACCTAGAAAAGTATGTAAAACAAAATAGAAAACCACAATATGAAATGTGTGCACATAGGAATATGAAGATGACTAGATGGAGCTTTGAAATGATGAAAATAATGAATTTAATTATGAATAGGGCTCATACGCTAGACTGTGCGAATCAATTCCAAATTTGGGTTTTTGTGCAAAAACAAGAATCTGGAAATGCGTATCTGAAACTATAAAAACCTAAAAATTGACCTAAACTGGGACTCATATGCTAGAACTAGCGTATCAATCTAGTTAAGGTTTTATAAATATTTAAAGTTTGAATCTACTCTTCAAGGTCTTCTTTGCACTGTTGGAGTGAAAATACACTAAGAGGGGGGGTGAATCAGTGTTTATAACTTCTTTAATAAATTTAAGTGAAACTGAAAAGAACCATACATATGTTCTCATTTATCAATGATATAATCATTCATGTATTTGAATGTGATCATATAAACTGAAATGAGTAGTGTAACATTGCATTTGGAAGAAGTAAAGAACTAAAGAAAATGAATCATAGAGACATAAATAGACACAAAATATGTCAAGTGGAAAAACCTCTTGGGATAGAAAAACCACTCCTGAACCTACTATCTTTTACAGGATTTCATTTCAATAATTATATTGACAAAGCCTCAATGGCTGATTTCTAAGCACCGACTCAAGGAGCACCAACCCCTCTGTTTAGAGACACCAATCTCAAGGAGCACCAACCCATTTTTTTAGAGACACCAATCTAAAGGAGCACCAATCCCTTTTCTATTTTTCAATAGAGCATACAATTATACAGAGGATCTCTCTATTTCTCTTCTTTTTGTTAAGTGCCTGGGTATGTGCAGGATCATGATGGGCCAAAAAGTGGCGATATCTAAGTGATATGATGGCCCATGTGGCTGACGACTTTATTTTTATTGAAAAATTAATGAAATGAAAAGGGTTTTTAAAGGAGATTCTCAGCTTTCCACCAATATGAATTATGCTTTACTTTGAATTTAATAAATAATTATTATTCATTTTCTATTTGAATTACGACTAAATTCCTAATTGATAGGCTGATTGAAAAAAATCTATAGCTATCAAACGGTATCACATTTTTTGAATCCAAAACATGTGTCACATTCTATGCTTCACATACTATAGGATTAAAAAATAAAGAATTGAATTTCATGAAGTTTTGACCAAGTTAAGGTGGTGAGACATACGAGTTTTTATATTTTTTAAAAGTTGTAATAAAAAAATCATAATTAATTATTTACTTGGAAAAAAATTACAAAAAAATATGCATCACATCAGGACATGAGTCCCCTACTTATATCTAAAATATTATAAAAAAATATTATCATTTTATTGTGATTAGGGTGGTCAGACAGACACCTACTTCTTATTTTTTCCCTGAAATTTAAGTACTACTGCATTGAAATTTCAAATTTTCACCAAATAGATTTTAAAAATAAATAAATAAACCTAGTATTTTAGAAACTAAATTCAATTTTATACATATTATATTCTTACATATTTTTGAAATAATATAGATAACTTATTCAAAATTTTACATCAAGTTGCCTAACTCTGATTTTTAGAATTTTATTGCCACTTAAGGACCTATTTTTTCCATGATGATCTTTAACATACCCACCTCTTGATAGACAATGCATATAATTCTCAAGAGTCAAGAATTGACTCTCCAAGATTCCATTCATTATCAAATCTTGATACAGCTTGAGAAAAATAATCTAGTTATAGTGTCAATACAACTTCTCATCAAACTGCATTACATTGATATGACATTTCTTTCCTTTCCTCATTCTCTCTTTTTCAATCTTTCATGATACATAATACAGAAAAAACAACACACTATATTTTCCAAATTTTTAGCATCCCATACATTACCCCCTTTCCTCACTTAAAAAGCATAACTTCCCTTGTTTATTTTTAGGTTTATCAGAGATGATTAAGCCCTAATCTCTCTATTTTCCTCCTTTTACATTTACATCTTTACATCCCATGAAGGGTTACAATAATTGCTCATTTTTCACTTTCAAGGAATTACCCAAAGATGAATATCAAGTTACCATGCTATAGTCGAGCAACAGTGATAGATGTTATCGTGATTATGAGGGAAAGATCATTTTGAATAAGATCTTCTAACTAGAGCACTCAAGCATTGTGCAAATATAACAGGCAGACTGAAACCTATTCTTTCAAGTAGCCTGCACAAGCAGTGCTAAAAAAAAAAGGGCATAAGATCTATAATAAACTAAATCTTCAAGTGCCATGCAAAAGCAAACACTTATCCTTGATTAGCCTTATTAGAGAAGGTAACGGTTCTGTAAAGATAAAATAGATGAATACCTATGAGGACCAAAAAAGAATTTCCCATAAGCAATTTACGAGAACTATAGAGTAGTTGAGCAACCTGAGCCACATTTCTATTTTGAGTATTCACCCGATGCCAAGATCCTGACAAGAGAAACGAACATGGTGATGGTCTTTCAAGCTTCTCCATTCGTTGTCCAAGATCTCCAGAAAAAGATAGTCGAATTCACAGTGAAACGACCAAGAGAGAGATTCCATGGAGGCGGAAAGATTAGGGTTTCAAACCCTCAAAAAATGAATCATAAAGATTTTCCCTACTTTCCACATGAAATCCTTTGCATAATATGATAGCATTTGGAGTCTGAGAGGACAAAAATTAATAAATCAAAACCGCATAATACACTTTGAAATCCAAAGAAAGATCAACGACTTGCATGTCGACGGGAATAAATTGACATGTGTTTCCTTGTCGCACAACCGCGGCCACCCTTCGGACTACCCATGGTATAGCGGTAGCTAACACTAAGTATTACCGCATCATTTACTGCCCAACCGTGGTCTCGCTTTGGACTACTCATGGTACATCAGTAGCTCCAAGTTAACCGCTAACTGTTTCCACTGTGCTACCTTGGTTAAGCTTCTGACAGTCCACAGTATAGTGGTAGCACCTTTCAAACTACTAACATCTTCCACCACATTACCACAGTTAACTTCCTGATAGCTCACGGTGTAGCAGTAGTCGTCTTGTATGCCGCTAGCCATTTCCATCGCATTACCGCGGTGTAACTAATGACATCCCATGGTGTAGCGGTAGCTATTATGCTTACCAGTGGCGGTTTCCACCACACTACCGTGGTCACTGGCTTAACTACCAGTGGTACCGTGGTAAGAAATTTTAAGCACGGTCTTACCAAAGTTGAGTGTTACACCTGCTGTCGTATTTTAGGCCCAAATAAATATTAATCACTTTGACCCGATGTAAATGAAAATAGGAGATCAATTTAAATCCCTTTAACCAAAGCCGATTTTCCATCACATTTAAGTCCAATAGCATATAATGTGCCAAAGATACTATCCAATGCCTTGAGAAGTGATAAGGACTAAATTCATGCAGAGTTCACAAATCCATAAGCACAATAGTGATCAAGCCATTAAATAATCAACCTGAAGTAAATATGCCAATGTCAAATGAATACCAAATATCAACTATTCCAATCAAATGCCATAATAAGATCAAACTGAGAAATGCCTAGGCACCAACCCAAGGTAGTTTTGACATCAAGGACAAATTCCATAGAAGAAGTCAACATGCACTTCCTAATTGATTCTTGGATCTGAAACCCTGATTTGCAACCTGTAGAAGTCTTCCAAGTATCTCCAATGCAAGGTGACAAGTTTGAAAACTTTGGACACTTTGACAAATTTCTCCAAACATGCTCTTCAATGTGCCTTCAATCTAAATATGCAAATCACACACTAAAGAGAGGGAAAAAAAAAATTTGTTAGTGGAAAGGGGTTTTCCTTTGTCAAACCCTATTTTGGTAATCAAACCTTGAAATGAATTGAAATAAGAATGGAGAATGATGAATAAAAAAAATAAGAAGTTGCAACTCACCAAAATCTAACAATGAAGTGATAAAAACATGTATGAGATGGCTCTAATGGATGTAGATCTCGACTCTTTCTTGAATAGGATAGATCTTGAATTGAGCACTTGATTGAATCATAAAACCCTACATAATTGTTAGCTCAAAAAAAAATATCATGCATGAATACTTTGACATGATGCTTGATGTTTGAATAACACACTAAAATACTTGATAATATTCCCTTGAATTCTCTTGAATGCTCTTGTAAACACTTGAATGGTCTTGTGAACTCAAATTTTCTATTATGAATTCTCTCACAAAAGTATTAGGTCACTTGATTTCTTGTTAGGTTGAAAATGAGTGAAAGAACCTTGTATTTATACTCAATTATGCAAGAATTAATGAAATTACAACACTACAAGCTAACATCAGATCTAGGATGATAAAATCCCACCATGAAATTGAATTAATTTTAATTTTGGGCTGCACGAGACTCATACACCCAAGGATGTGTATGAGTCCCATTAGGTATAATTTATGGGACCAATTTTAAAAATGCTTAGAGAGGTGTGAAACCAAGATCGAGACCCAAAACCCTAGGTGGGACTCATATTCCCAAGGTGGTGTATGAGTCCTAGACCACCAAATCTGGGACACACAACTTGAAAAAACCTGAATTATGATTGGATTTTGATTTGTGTCGGGATCATCCTCAAAAAGATGCATTAAATGAGGCTTGTGGATGCAAAATAGGGCCAATTAAAGCATAAAGAAGCCCAATTATTAATGAAAACCTTAGAAAAGTGTGAAAATGTGTTACAACACTTTACAACATCCAAAATAATGTAAAATTAGGTTTATTTAATTCACAAGGACCTAAGACCTAATGCGAGTGTATTAAACACATTACAACACTAATTCAAGGCAACATTAAGCTCAATTTATAAGGAGGGCCTGAACAAGTGTGAAAATGTCATTGATGACATATTTTGACACTAAATTTAACCCCCACTTTAGTAAGATGATGAACTTGCTTCAAAGTCACACTAAATTAGACCAACATGCATCAAGAGGGGTCCAAATGCACCAATTCTAGTAAGATAGGATGACAACGATCAAGAGGGGTGATCAAGCCCCTACAATCAAGATCCCATGAAAAACCAACATAGGCATGAAAGAACACACACAAAAATTGATATAAAGAGAATCATAAAGGTACAAGCATATAATGCCAAAGACAAAGAGAAGGAAAATCAAAAAAAAAGAAGGGGGAAAAAGCTTCAACCATTTGTCCACCATGATGTGGATCAGATCTAGACTATTTGTCTAAAAATGCACACTCACTTTGAGGCAACAAAAATGTAGGACACCCATTGGGTGAGGATCCAAAAGAGGTAAGACACACACACACATGACTGGTATGTGCTAAAACCCACGTGTGAGTGGCTATGGGAAATTCATGTCTCGGTCAAGCTTCCTGTAAAAACCATACAAATGTTATACCTCCTGATAAATTTGATATGACTCCATGCAAAAATGACCTTTGATCTTCATGAGGCAAGCACAAATTTGTATGCTTGGAGCTCATGAACAATGAATTTCAAGCTTCATGGGGCAAGAAAAGCTTCGTATGCTTGGAAATCATGAACAAACAAGATGGCTCCATAGGCATGCAAGGTGGCCATATGACTGAAAATGAAAATGCAAAAATAATGTAAAGAGTGTTCAAAGGAGTCTTGATTATTTCATACTAGGTCTTTAAGTTAGGGAACATTGTGCCTAATGTCTCCAAGAGGACCTATATCAAAGAATAAAAGATTCACAACTTAGGGGATGTAGTGTGTCACATGAAGCCACTATGAGGAATTTAATATTCTAAGAGAGATCACACTCTTGAGGGACATCACACCCAATGTCATCCACAAAGTGAAAGACACATCACATGAAGTAAGAAGACTACACCATAAACCATGAAAAAGAATAATGCCAATGTATGCCCCCACTTTAAAGAAATTGCTAAACTTCATGCTATGAGAAATTACTTTAAAGTACCAAATGATAAATGTTAACAATAAAGAAGACATGAGAGCTAACTTGGAAAGCCTTATGCCAAGTCATATGTTTCCAAATGAAGCCATTTAATGCAAAAAAAAATAGAGGGCTTTCCACCAAAATAAAACTCTAAGCACATGAGGGATCTATAGATTTGTGTTAGCATGTTCTTGCTACAATATTTTTAGAGAGCTCGGAACTATCATCATACCCCAAATACACATAAAACTAGAAGAATGACACAAAGAGAATAAAAAGAAATAAAAATCCTTTCGGTTCAACATGGAAGAGACATGGATGTCTCAACGCATTGCGTAATCCCCAAAAGGAAAGCACAGACAAAGAAAAGAAAAGAAAAAATAAAAGCTAAAAAGAGTTATGAGATAGAGAAGAATGAAGGTAAAAATAGAGGAATATCACAAAGAGAGAAATACATGAAGCAACACATCATGGGGATCACATCACACAAAAGAGAAATAAATAATGCAAAGGACTAGTAAGGAAGATGTGAGTGAACCTATTAACAGATCGTTTGCATCCCAATCATGTTCATCATATATAGAAGGTGGAAAATTAGCCAAAGTGACAATAGCAAGTGCCGAACTAGGGTCATTACCAAGTTCAACACTCTTCATAGGATAATTATCATTTAATCTCAAAGAAGAGGAAAGCAATGTATTCAATTCATTATGCACTTCCTCATCAATTTTAGTAATCTCCTCGTCATCATCTAAATTAATCACAACAAGAGGTTGAATGATAATGTCCAAAGAGGGGTTCAACTCCTTTTGTGGTTGTATTTTAGGATCGTTCTATTTTGGGGAGAGGGTAGACTCATCATGCATTGCTTTAGTTGAGTTAGTATCTTGATTTTCTTTGTTTATTTCTTCATTTAACCTACAAGAAAGGGCATATCATCTACGGCTATGCTCTTTAGCACCTCTATTTATTTTAGTTTGATTTTCAAGTTGTATTTGTGTAGGAGTGGCTTAATCAATTGTAGGTTTCTTTTCTTCTCCAAGGGGAGGAGCGGAAGGAACCATGAGAGGTTGTTTAACCACTTTCTCTTTGACTTTGTAAACTTGTTTTATTCTAGGATGCATGAGGGGATTGTTTTCATTATCTCTTGGTCTTTTGTAGGAAGTAGGTAAAGGTTCTGTCTCAGCTTGGTCTTGGTTATTTGGATAGTCTTTAGGTTCAATCATGGTTTTATCAATGATAGTAGGCTTTGTGGTAGGTTGAGGCATGTTGTAGAGGGATAATTCTACTATTTTATTTTCCTTCAAATTTTGATAAGATTTTAAACAAAAGTCTTCTCATGGTTTGATAGGCTCTATAGGCTCGGGCCAAAATAAGTCTAATGAAAAGTTTCCATGGGAAAACAAGGGTTTAAAGCCACTATGATGCACAATAAATATTCCATTGTTAAAGGGAAACTTTGGGCATTTATGCACAACTGGCGGGACAATATACATGGACAAAATCCATGGATAGCTTAGCTTCACATGAAATTGGTTTGACTACAGGATGATGGAGAATGAGATATCTAATTTTTTTGATCCTATTTGTAAAGGTAAGGTGATCAATCCCATCGTAGGGCAAGAAAAACCATTATGTGTCTTGATCCATGCTTTCAGTTTGTCATATATATCTTGATAGAGTTCATGCAGAAGTAAGAATTCCTCTATGATCACATTCTCTCCATAGAAATGATCTATTAGTATCCCATTAGTGGGATTATCATAAATGCGGCTGACTATGTAAAGAGGACCATCAATTTCATGTTTAAGTATATCTTGTGAGGAGAAAGCAATCTCAAGAGGATTTTTAATTCATCCCTTACGATGTTGAGTTTTGACCAATGCAACCAAACCATCGATAGGATTTTGTTCTTGTTGATAAGTATCCATAGGAATTTGTTTAATTGTATCTATGTTCTCATCATCTGTGTCAACGTTCATCACTTTAGTTTTTGTAGTTTCACTAGCTTTGACAAATGAAATATTATGTTTTGGCATGGGATTGGTAAATATTTGCAAGTTTTTCTTATTGAAAAATTTGGACACTTTGAAAAATTTCTCTTCAATTTTCCTACAATCTAAATCTAAAAATCACACACTAAAGAGAGGGAAAAATGTTGTTTTGTTAGTGGAAAGGGGTTTCCCTTGGTCAAACCCCATTTTGGTAATCAAACCTTGAAATGAAATGAAATAGGAATGGGGAATGATGAATGAAAAAAAAAGACATTGCAACTTGTTGGAATATGAATTCTAGTGTTGTCATTGATGGCAACCTAAAGTCATTTATCCGGTCCATAGTCTAGTATTGGTTCATACTCGCGGAAGAAAATGAAGAATAGGGAATCCAATTAAACCTAAGTCTGATGATCAATGTTCATTATTTTCTTATCAATTTGTGTTGCTCATCTCAGGGAACATAGTTGGTTATCTGGAATACCTTATTCTATATTTTTGTGGCAACGCATTCACTAGTGTATGGTCTAGGAGATCTGGTGCACTGATTTTTTGATTATCTGTGCTAGAAGGCCGGCTTGGAAAAATTAGTTGTTGCGGATGTTAAGAAGAAATTAGTTTTTTTTTTTTTATGTTTGAATATGTTTATTTGGGTCCTCACTATGCTTTGACTGACTATGGGTGGTGCACATAAATAATTAGTGGTTTATTTAGTTGACAATTGAAAATTATTTTATGTTTTATGTAAGCTGACATATGAATGATCAAATCTTTGATAGCGCATATATATATGAGATTGATAGTATCATTTTAGGAGATTGAATGTGTAGTATGTGTAATATATAAGTGTGTGGTGTGAAATTCAGTAGGATAGTGGTCCGAATTCATCTGTGCATGGATTTGTGTTGTGAATTGCAAAGGAGAGCAAAGCAAAGTAGAGCAAAGAGCAGAATCAAACATCTAAGGTCTAGAATCTGATCAACGAGCCTAACCAGAATTGTGACTTGGCATAATTAGATTCCACTAGTTAAATTCAACCCTTCAGATGGTTTTAATATGATTTTTTTTAAGGTAGTGAGCATTTATATTGAGCAGTGAGCTCTAGGTAGTGTGCCTGAATGCAAGTGCATTCCCTTTTGTAAACCTTATATTTGAGTACTCAAATTATGGATTAACCTCCATTGTAGTTTTTACCCTAACAAGGTTTCCACATAAAAATCCTTGTGTTATGGTGTTGTGGATGATTACTTTTTGTTTTTGCATCTTTCTTTGGTTTAATGTTAAAATGGTTTAAATATCAAATTAATAAAATTTAGATTTATAGAACACTAATTCACCCCCCTCTTAGTGTTCCCTTGAGTCCAACAATTGGTATAAGAGCATCTAGTTCCTCTGAAAAATTTTAGTAGCTTGAGGTGGATCTTGGAATGTGATGGACTCTGGTAGTCTTTAGCAGCAACTTGTGGTGGCACTTGATGACCTTGATTAGTCTAAAGTAGAATTTCGAGAATTAAAAGAAAATCTTAAGGATGCTGAGAAATTCATTCAGGCCTTGAAGGATCAAATTGTTAAATCTACGAAAAATAGGAAGGATCTCTATGATCAAATCAAGCAAAAAGAAAGCAAAAAGGTGGATGATGCTCACCTGAATCAAACCTTGAAGGAAATAACTAAAGAATGTGAAAAGCTTGCCAGAGATAATGCTACCCTAAAGCATGAGATGGAATCTGTTGTGATGAAGCTAACTAAGGAGATTGAAGAAAGAAAGAAGAATGGGAAGAGTCTTTCCCAATCCTTAAAAGAAATATCTGATGAATACAAAAGAGAAAATGGAGAATTCATTCAGTTAGAAAGTGAATTGCATCAATCTAGAAACAATGAAGAACTTGAAAAATAACTTATTATTCTCATAGATGAAATTGCTACTACAAATGAATACACGAAGAAGTTTAAGATTAGTTATGTTAAGATTGATGAGATGACTCAAGGATAGAAGAATGATAAAGACAACAAAGGTCTTGGATATGAGAAAGGAGAAAGTTTTAGTTTTGGAAAAATAAATTTCAGAAAAGGAAATCAGCTGAACAAAGATGGAATGTATTTGGTAAGACAACCTAATGCTCAAAATTTTAATGGATACTAGATTTTTTGCAATAAAATCAATCATATGGATGCTTAGTGTAGAAGTAAAATTAAATAAGGTAATCCATCATTCTCTAATCAGTGCTTCAATTGCAAAAAGTTTGGTCATAAATCAGTTGAATGTAGAACCATGTCAAACTACTTTGTCAATAGAAGGAATTTTGTATGTTATACCTATGGAAGAATTGGGAATATTGCTAATCAATGATGATCAAGAAGAAATCAATGGAATGATTGGTATGAACAAGGAACTACTATGTGTTACAATTGCAATAGATAAGGTCACACTGCAATATTCTACTGAAACAAAAATGTGGGTAAAAGAGGTCCAGTATACAAGGACATAAATATACAAAAAAATGATAAAGAAAAGGGGAAAATGATTATGGATTAAATAAGAGATCAGATGAAGAAGACATGGGTAAGGAAAAACGAATCTGATAATGGCTTTTCACAAGAACCTACTTCCGGTAATTCCTCTAAAAATTGATCTCAGGCCATTGGCCCAGTGGAGTTTTTTCAAGAAAATCCTTTTTCCCCTATTTGTAAGATGGTGCCAGATCGTGATAAGTTTGTAAAAAGGTGTATTAATTATCTATAGAGGCTTTGGAAAACACTCTCAAGGAAACTTAAAGAAATCATAGGTCTGTAGAAGAGTTTTTCTCTTATTGTCTAAGAAAATGGAGTATCTAGAAAACCTACGACAAAGGCATTTATTACAAAGGTGCAAACTATAAAACATAATTTTTAACTCTCATTTGTCACTTTGCATCAAAGAAGAGGAGGAAAGAACTTTACAAAAAATTCTTGAAGGAGTAAAGTAAATTCGGTGGGGAATCTCAAAATTTATCAAGTATTTCAGTTATTTTGGAATTTCCATATATTTTGGTGTGCAGTTGTACGAAAGGGAAAAATGGAACAAATTAAATGGTGAATCAATTTAGATGAATACAATATTGAAAATACTAGAGTCATAAGAAATCTATTGTCACCTGATGAATTGAAATGGGAAAAAAAAGCCAAACAAAAGAATTTGGACATTTGGAATGAGTTTCCCTATTTCAAGAACGTGAAACTTGTTAAATTCATTTTGAGCAGATTGAATGATGAAATTTTGATTCTAGAAAAACCTTAAATCATCTCGAAAGAAGTAATTGAAAATATAACTAGATTATGCAAAGTTGGGGATATACTGCAAAAGAAATTCATCGAGAATAAAAGAGTCGAAACCCTAACCAGAGTTATTGGAGATCAAAGGGCATTGGTAATCTCGACAATAAAAAACCATGTGACAAGGTACATTGCACATGGTGTATCATAAAAAATATTTTTTAGGAACAAAGAAGGATCAACTTTAGCTAGTGCATTCTACATCTCACACAAGATGATAATGGAAGGTCGGGATTTCAACCTGTATGGATTGTTAAAGGATCAGTTGATGGAAAATGTGCAATTAACGAAGGAGATAAATTAACCTTTCAGGTTTGGTACTCTGGTCATATGTCTGGTAATGTATTTTCTGAATTGTTTACCAATCGATAACAATGTGGTGTGGAAAGTAAATGAATCGGTGTGCAAATAGATATACACACACTCTAAGAATTTGGCTATCTGTGATCAAGAATTTGAAAGTTTCTTTAAGAGTTTTCTATGAAAGTTCATCTTAGTTGGTGTTTCTCTTCTAGTAAGAACACTTAAAGTTGGTTCCTCTTCCAGTAAGATGGAGAGAAAGAAGAAAAGATAAGAGGAATTTTTTATTTGTACTCCTTAGGAATGAACGATTCTAAAAATTGAAGGAAAAGAAAAGGAATAGGAAATTGTGGATATACCAAATGAGGAATCCGATGAAGAAATATAGGACATATAGGGAAAAGAGAAGGATTCAACCAGATTAGAACAAGAAACAAAAATAACATAAGCAAGTGAAGAAGAAGATGACTTGACAAAGGAGAAGCTACAACAACTTATTCACAAGGAAGGTGGAATGCAGAAAATTGCTCAGTTATGGTCTATCAGACCATCATATGATCAGTATATGATTCTAAGTTTTTCGAATGCTCATATTGTACACAATCAAATCAAATTGGAGAATTTGTAAAGTATCTTACCTGAAGAAATGATTGAATGAATTAAGGAAACTTTGGACTCTGAACTTCAAATCAAAGAAGGAGAAGTAGTCTCTCATTTGAAGGGACAATTCAGGCTATCTTTCACCAAGTTGAAAAGGGGCATGAATGAGATGAGGAAATGCATAAGTGTAGAAAATAACATCTACAACTATTGCATCTATTGGCCTCATGCAATTGGGAAATACAAAGACAAGTTGGAGAAAATTGAAATGAAATTGAATGGGATTGGAAAATATTTGATAGGGTTCAGGATCAAGATGGTAAAATCAAGAAGAGAACTCAAGAACTGTAGTCTGAGCACACAAAATTTTAGTTCACTAAAAACACACTTGTGGACACTTTTTGGAAAGTGGAGGACCTAACCGAATACAAATTGGAACAAATTGTTGAGATACTGAGGAAAGGTGAAAAATTAGAAGATGTGATCACAATTCTGGAATCCCTCATTGAGATTGTCAACATAACATCTAAAAATAATAGTATGATCATAATAATTAGGATTTCTATAGATTCTTGGAAGAAATTCCTCCCAGAGATGAAGGAGAATCATAAGATAATTTTCTAAGTTGCTGTTTTTTCAAAGTTTTGAAAACAATTTTGAAGTTTTGGTTATATTTGAAAAACAGGGAGAAAAAGCAACACATGTTTTTTCGATTGTTGGCATAGATTTGTCATTGATGTCAAAGGGGGAGAGAAAGAAGTGAAAAATGCCTCATCAATCTAAGGGGGAGCTATTTTTTGGAATTTTGAAGTTTGGTAACGTACTCATATAAATTTTGACACTTACTCATTTTTCACTAAGTGTTGCCATCAATGCCAAAGGGGGAGATTGTTGGAATATGGCTTCTAGTGTTGTCATTGATGGCAACCTAAAGTCATTTATCCAGTCCAAAATCTAGTATTAGTTTATAACGATAGAACATAATGAAGAATAGGACATCTAGTTAAACCTAAGTCTGAGCACACGAAAGTTCACTTCACTAAAAACACACTTGTGGACACTTTTTGGAAAGTGAATGACCTAACCGAATGCATATTGGAAAAAATGTGTTACAAACATGTATGAGATGGATCCAATGGATGTAGATCTTGAATCTTTCTTGAATAGGATAGATCTTGAATTGAACACTTGCTTGAATCATAAAACCCTCCATCACAATTGTTAGCTCAAAAATAAACATGATGCATGATGACTTTGAAATGATGTTTGATGCTTGAATAATGCTCTAAAATTCTTGATAATATTCCCTTGAATGCTCTTTAGTTCTCTTGTAAATACTTGATTACTCATGTGAACTCAAATTTTCTATTATGAATGCTCTCACAAAAGTCTTAGGTTACTTGATTGCTTGTTAGGTTGAAAATGAGTGAAAGAACCTTGTATTTATATTGAATTATGCAAGAATTCCTAAAATTACAACACTACAAGCCAACATAAGATCTAGGAGGATAAAACCCACCAAGAATTTGAATTAATTTTAATTTTGCGCCACACGAGAATCATATGGCCAAGGTGGAATATGAGTCCCATTAGGCATAATTTATGGGACCAATTTCAAAAATGCTTAGAAAAGTGTGAAACCAGGATCGAGACCCAAAACCCCAAGTAGGACACATATTCCCAAGGTGGCGTATGAGTCCCAGACCACAAAATATGGGCTTCACAACATATAAACACCTGAATTATGATTGAATCATCCTAAAAAAGATGCATTAAATGAGGCTTGTGGATGCAAAATAGGGCTAATTAGAGCATAAAGAAGCCCAATTATTAATGAAAACCTTAGAAAATTGTGGAAGTGTCTTACAACACTTTACAACATCTAAAATAAGGTAGGATTATGTTTATTTAATTAACAAGGGCTTGAGACCTAATGTGAGTGTGTTAAACACATTACAACACTAAGTCAAGGAAACACTAAGCTCAATTTATAAAGAGGGTCCAAACAAGTGTGAAAATGTCATCGACGGTTTTTTTTGACACTACAATCACTATTCCTCTATTGTTATCTATTTGGATTCTCATGGAGGTGGAAACACCAAAGTGGGGGTCTGATTGAGGAAAACCCTAAAAAGCAACCCTAACATTTTCTTATTTATGTGTGTAGGTTTTCATTTTTGTGGATATTATGGGAGATTGGACCTCATGTGAGGTTGATATTTATTTCTTTCTAATTTTCATTTCACTTCTAGTTAATTCATCTTTGATTTAAAAGTATTCTTGTTGTTGTACTTTTTTACCTTCTTATTTCAAACATTTTGTTAGTTTCTGGTAAATTGTCAGATTCTACTTTCGGGTTTTTAGCAAGCCTAAGAATTTTTTGTCACAAAATTTACTCTCTACCCATATGAGATACTAACATGTCCCTGAGATGAAAACACACCATGCTATCATCTGATTCCCATGTTGTCATCCTCTAGCCAAGAGGAAGTTGGTTTGTTGCTTGAGACCTCTATAGTCTATTCATTCAATTTTTGAAGTCCTCCATTTTGAAAAGCCAAAAACATAGATTAGATTTTCATTCATTTTCCATCTTTTATTTTGACATTTTTCACTGAGGTGACTGAGGGTAATTCACTTCCTTTAGACCTTGTTTATCTTGGGACTTGAGAGTAGCAAATCCCCTCCTTTACATTTTGGTGAACCTAGTGTGAACCGTCCTTCCCTCTTTGTCCTTATTTATAAAAAAAATTGCATGTGTTAAGATTCATGGTTGATAGTGCATTGTAAAAATATATATGAGCTTCATGAACTAGTCAGCTACCTCCAACCATGTTAGGAGTTATCAAAATTTAGACATACAATCTAGGAGGTTTAGTCCTAATCACTATACCGATTCATCCTTTGAGGAGTTAACTATGAGGATTTTTGCTAGGTATACTCCTCCTATCATTGAAGCTAGAACTCATTTTCCTACCCCTCCTACCTCACCTTAGACCTCTACCTCCTCTTTGGAATATAAAGTTTCTCGTAGAGTCTATGTGGAGAAAGTTTGCTCCATAGAGTTGAGACTCACAAAGCTTGCAAGATTCTTGGTAGGAGATAACTATTTTTCCCATGTGGCTCCTATAGTTGAAAATTTGAAAAAACAATTAACTAAAGATTGAAGAGGTCTAGAGCTTCTTTGTGGTATTTTTGATAATGTAGAGACCCATTTTCCCTCCAACACCTCTACCTTGGGTGCTACTCAAGATGTGGGAGTTTGGATCACTAGAAAATAGCTGGATAAAATCAATTCCCAAGGTGCATCACTGATGAAAGTCCCTTTACTAACACTAACACCATTCTTGAGTAGAGTGGAACTACCAAAGTGAATAAGGTACCTTTAGGCTTTAGTTATTCCACACTTGAAGCTCAGGGAATCCCTAATTTTGGTTTTGATGCCAGTACCTCTATCGGTGTTGGTGCATCTTTTGGTGTTGGTGTTGGTGTTGCTACCTCTACTGGAACTAGTGCTAAGGGATTTTCTGGTGCAGGTAGTGGTGGTAATGCTGGTAGTTTAGTCGGTCATACCTCATCTACTGATCTAGTTCTCAATTCTCTTTTATAGAACATGGGACACATGTAGAATCAGGTAGTGAATTTTGTAAGCTCCTCTTCCCATCCTACATTTCAACCTTTTAGCCATCGTAGTCCTCTTTCTATTTCCATTTTGAACACTCCTATCCTTCATGGAGTGTGATTCTAAAACTTGAAAAGTATAATGGTTGTGGGGATCTGTGGATGCATCCCTCATCCTTTAATGCCCTATGTACTGATTTCTTCCATAATGATGTACTTTTGGCCAAGCTATACCCTCATTCTCTCAAGGACGAAACTTTGAAATGGTATTATGCTCTACCTGATAATTCTATTTTCTCCTTCTGTCGGCTAGTTAAGAAGTTTCTCTAATAGTTTCAAGTAAACATCAGGCCAAAGATCGCTTTGAGTGATCTTGTTTGATGTAAGAAGGGAGCCCATGAGAAGTTAACTAATTTTATAGCTCGGTATCAAGATATATTTGCATCATACTATAAGATATGGTATAAAATTCTCTAATACCATGTAAGAGTTGAAGATTATCTCAATACCCAAGACCACCTGTAAAAACAATAAAAACCTTCTACAAGAGAGTATGCAAGAATATGAGTTTTCTTGTTATTAAGACCTATCAAATGATGGGGTATGAAGTATGATAAAGTATGATACAAATGAGTGTAATGACCTTCCTTATATAGGCAAGGTTGAGATGTAGTATGTAATATGATGCTGACATGTGTCATAATCCTATGACATGTGACAACTAACTAACTACCTAGGAGAATGTGAAGTCTTAGATAAGGCTTCTAAAAGGAATCTTATTTCCTAAACATGTGAATGGGGATTTCCGAATTATAACTAATTAACTAGTGAATGAAACCTAGGAATTAATTTAAATATCTAAGTAAGCTTATGTAAATGTAATTAGATAATTAATTACACCAACACCCCCCATAAGTGCAACTTAGGAAGAAGATTATTATGAAAATGATGCAAATGAAGATTCAATGATGTAATGATGGGTCTCGACTACATGGCCATTTTAGGTACCCATGTACAACTAATAATGCAACTAATCTCTTAGAAAATTGGCTTATCCGTCCAAGTATTTATGGAAATATCATGAAGACCAACAACAATAACATCCAATTTAAATATGTGATTGTGTCCATGTTTGGATGGGTCCTGCAAATTTAGTTAAAGTTAACTAGTCTCAAATGTCTTAGCTCTTCATATGACTTCTTATCCTTTTTTGTATTATGGTTCAATTGGATCTTAGTATGGATATTGAGATTATTATCTTATTATTTTTTATTATATAATTCCAGATATATTTTCCCTTCATATAACTTTTTATCCTTTTTTTCTATTATGGGTCAATTTGATCTTACTATGGATATTGAGATTATTATCTTATTACTTTTTACTATATAATTAAAAATGTTTTTGTCCTACTTATTATACTTTTTTTCTATTATGGGTCAATTTGATCTTAGTATCATGGATATTGAGATTATTATATTATTATTTGCTATTATATAATTATTATTGTTTTCCTTTTAGTGTGATAATGAATGTGGTATATTGTGAGTGATCTTGAATATTTCTAATTATAGTAAAATACGTTATCTAAATCACATATCTAAAGAAATGTTAAAAAAATATTATTTTAAATTTATAAAATTTATAATTATTATATAGAAAACATATAATGAATACAAATGTTTTTATTCATAAAAATATTACTCTTTAATTAATAAGAAGCCAATCTTATATTTGTAGAGATAAGAAATATTTAAATTATTGATAACCACCCATATAGTAACTATTAGGAAATTGGACAAATATAACATTTAAAAATAAGTGAGGAAGGATGGAGGAATCTCTTACTAATAACTAATGCTGGAAAAAATAATCTAGATAGAACATAATGGGTTTGTGCTAGGCAAAGAAATATCAAACAACATCTTGCTCATCTTGGAGGTCGTTCATACTCTAAAAACAAGCAAGCAAGCTGGGATGATTATCAAATTGGATGTAAGCAAGGCATATGATAAGGTGAGATGGCCTTTTCTTATAGAAGTAAAGAAGAGGTTAGGTTTTTGCAGCCATTGGTGCAACATGATTGTCCAATACATCTCTTCGATCAAGTTTTCAATTGTGGTCAATGGTTTTGTCCATGGTTTCTTTAAGGCAACCAATGGCCTCAGGCAAGGCGACCCGATTTCATCTTTCCTTTTTGTTATTATGGCTGAATATTTAAGCATGAGAATTAAAAAAAGGTGTCTATAGTGGGAATGGCACGAGATACAATTGGATTCGAATACATAACCCATGACCCACACCCAATTTGCGTATGACACCACCCTCCTTGGTTTGGAAAACTTGGAGGAAGCTAGATGCATAAATGATGCATTAACGAAATATGAGGTTCAGTCAGGGCAAAAAATGAACAAGGGGAAATCAAGTGTCTATTTCTTCAACACGAGACACCAATTACAATAGGCCATAACATCAACTTTGGGAATAAAAAAAGGAAATATCCTGTCAAAATTCTTGGAGTGCAAACCTTTGAAGGATCGTGCAAGGCTAAACATTGGGGAGAGGTAGTCAAAAGATACATGAATAAGGCGATGGCCTAGAAAAATAACCAATTCACATTGGCAGGAAGATTAATAATGACAAGAGCAGTTCTATTGGCAATACCAATTTATGCAATGTCATGCCTGGAAGCCTCGGTTGATCCGGTGGATATTTTCATTGAAAAAGGAAGTGTCTCCAAATCTCTATATTTCAACACCATCAGAAAGATCTTAGCATCCTGATTCCAACACAACTCGAACGGAGTGAAAAGGAGTCCATTTGTGCAAGTTACGACCAATCAAACCTTGGGTCAAACTGCCATCAGGGGTCATCCAAAAAATGGAAAAAATGATCACTTCAGAAATCAACGGAAGTAGTGTCAAGTTGAAGAGCTCGTTGAGATGATTTTGGCAATGTTCGTTTCATTGAAATCTGACATCGTATGCTCGAGATATCGGTAGTCAAAGTTCAGAGAGGAGATTGACCTTTGACTGTACGGATGCTGATGTCATCAACCAGTCTGTAATGTACGGAATCTAATGTGGAAAAATCAGAGTGACATGTTGCATTTGTACGGACCAATAAGACTATGACACGTGTCCATCCGTACATCCATGTGGCAGCATTGTCATTGGTCTAATCAGCAGTCCATCACACAGTTGGCATCCAGTCAGCATCTACGTTGGTGTACATGTCAGAAAAATTTTCCAATAAACGTTTGCCACGTGGCACCCTCCTAGTGTGACACATGGCTCTTTCATAGCCTCCATCTTCCAACAGCGAGTTAGTTTTGTGTAACAAAAAGTTTCCAACGGGCTCGAACCCGTGTCCTCATGCAGAGGAGCCGACCGGTATACCGTTGCACCCGCTGGTAACCATTTACTTAATGCAGATTAACGGTTTGTTTTGTTGTGTTATTCCACAAACTGTGAGATCAAAACATGGCCATCGGGGTTGGAACCACTGACCATGTGATTAGAAAAATCAAGCACAACCGTTAGACCACCGAAAGTCTTTTAGTTAAAATTAGAGCCTATTTTCTTTTCTTGCATGTGTACTGGCCGAGCCATAACAAATAGGCCATTTTTGTTGTATAACTCCCTAAACAATAAAACAAAAGGGGTCTAAAAAAATAAATAAGCCAATATACAAGTTGTTGAGGGGGGTTAGGAATTTAATATTGTTGTTAAGCCTATTTAGGCATATTTTGTGTATAAAAGGGGGAGTTATGCTCTTAGGAGCTAATCATATTTTTCAGATAGGTGATGAAGTAGAGAAACAGGTGATACGAAAGAGGGAACTTGTGGAGATTTTGAGACATTTTCATACGAAGGAGTATTGTTATGCTACCAAAGTGCTTGAAGAGATGGTCTTGATGCATTTTTAATCTTTTTTTTGGAGAATAATCGGATCGGTCTCACTCTATTGGAGCGGACCCGGAGACGTAGTCACGTTTGTGATGAACTCCGTAATCAAACTTTGTTTGCATCTCTTTGTCTATTCTTCTCTCACATTTTTTTGGCATCTCTTTGTTATTTCTTGTTACCTTAATTATTTCTATGAGTTAATTTTGTTCCAATTAACTTGGATATATCTTTGTAAAAGTTAAGCATTCAATTCTACAATTTAGTCTAGATCCTAATCAGATCACCGGTGAAAACTGAAAACGTGTTAGAAGGAACCCTAGAAAAATTCCTATGGGAAGGATAAAAATTAGTTAAAATGATTTCGTTAATTGGCTGGGAAATGGTATGCAAGCCAAAGGAGGATGGTGGGGTGAGGCTGCACAAAATTCGTTACCAAAAATGGGCTCTAGGAGCTAAGCTTATATGGAAGATGTACCATAATCCCAGTAAGATATGGTGTCAAATTCTTCAAAACAAGTATTTGGATAGTACTGACCCCATTCAGATCTTAACTACTGCAAGCATTGATAGTGGTTCGGTGGTATGGAGATTCATGTCTAGGTGTAGACCCCTAATTACAAACCACCTTTCATGGAGGTTATGGAATGAGAGGAAGTCTCTATTCTAGACAGACTCATGGAATGATCACAAAATTTTGTTAGAGCTTTTTGAGTTGGATAAACACCTGGAGAGATTGTAGCTAGAATTTGGCACCAAGGTGGCAGACTATATAATGACATAAGGTAACACATTAGCCGACAACTTTAGTTGGATTGACTTGATAGAACTTCCACTTTCACAAATTTTGGCTGCAAATGTATGTAAGGAAATAAATAATAGACTAATCAAGTTGTTTAATAGAGAGGATTCCATAAGTTGGTGTGGAATGACATCAGGAGACTACTCAAAAAATCTAGGATATCATTTATAGATAATACATTGTAAAGGTAAAACTTGGATGGCATGACTATGTTGGAAAAAAGAAGTCTTTCCAAAAGATTGGGCTTTCTTATGGACAACTCTACACAAGCATTGCTTAACCAGAGTAAGACTGCAAAGGTTGGGAATTGTAGGCCCAATAAGGTGCAACCTTTGCAAGCAAGTGGAAGAGAGTGTGGATCATTTTCTCCTATCCTGCCCTATAAACGCATCATGCTAGGATTGGTTACAGAGTATGTTTAACATGTATGGCCCGAGATAATGCAAAATCTGGGACTTCATGGCTTGCTGGCCAATTTTGAATAAAAATGGTTTCTGGAGCAGAATTTTGATGATGGCACCATCCTTAGTGGTTTGGCACATATGGAAGGAAAGGAACAAACACATATTCAAAGAGAAAGCTTTAAATCGAGAATAACTCATAACCAAAATTGAAATGGCCATAATCGAGAAAACAAATAATAGAACCAGTGTGGGACCCAAGTCATGTTTCTAAAAGTGAGATGAAGAAATACAAAAGGCATGGAGTGGGCTCCGAATACCAAAGCCCAAGATGACACCTAAAACAAAATTCAATAGAAAGGAAATCTTTTGGACACAACTGATAAGACTAAAATGGAAACTGAACTTCGACGGGGCTGCAAAGGGAAACCCCCAAAATGTTGAGGATGGATGTATAATTAGGGACACAAACAAAGACTGTGTCTGGGAGGCATCAAAAATATTAGGTGTGTGCACTAATAACATGGCCGAAATGGAAACGATGTGGCTTGGACTGCAATTATGCATACAAAATGGTATCGTTATAGAAAAAATAGAGGGGGACTCAATGCTCTGCATCAAGGCAATAACTGTAAGGAGCTCCCAAAATTGGCAAATCAGTAATTGGATAGCACTAATTAAAGAAGCATTAAAAAAGTTTACAGATTATACCCTATCACATGTGTACAGGGAGGCAAATAGGGTGATAGAATTTTTAGCAAACTTGGGGGTGGTGCAACCAAAAAAAATACTCATGAGCTCTGTACTTGATCAGTGGTCAGGCTTGCAAGAAGTGATCTTAGAAGATACTATGAACTATTGAGCTACCTCGATCACTCATTCCAAGGGCACGTGATTTAGAAGAAAGGGTAGATAATGCATGACCGATCTCGGTAGAATAGATTTAGCTAAGAATTGGAGCAGAATGATCTGTGGGAATCTAGTTTTCTTCGATCCTTAACAAGGGCCCTATGGTGATTTAAAGAAGGGAAACTCATTCGATCATCCAGAGCCAGGGATTTTTAGAATACTGGTCATAGGGTAAAGATTGTGTTTGTATTCGGTGTGCAATGTCACTGCACGAAGGGATCCATGATGGTGCATTTTCAAGATTCAAAACCCAATGGTGAGAAACATGATCGTTGACTTGGTCTCATCAGTTCTGAACTTGAACCAATATTGGTGTGATGGGAAGATTTATGAGATATTGTTGGGTGCTCTTGTAGATGTTACCGAAGCCAAAGAACTAGTTGTGGAGCGGCTCCCTGGGTTTGTTGAGATGGGTAATACCCAATCAGTAGCCAATGCAATTCTAGACGTGAGGAAGGATGGATGGGTAAGCTTCATGAAAATCTATTTGGACTCGGTAATAGAGGAGAAGGATAACGCTAGTAGTGAACAGGCCGAGGAAGAGGATCAGGCATGGCATCAGGCTGCAAAAAAATTTAGACTCAACGCATGGGAGGTCTTTTGGGCTAGAGTCAAAAATGCCAACCTAGAGGCCTTCTCTAGGTTTATGGACTCCAATAGGTCCTGGCTCGACAAAGGGAGTCTGCAAAGGCTTCCAAGGCTAGGCGACATTTTGGCATCCATCTACCAGCTCATGGAATAATGTAGCTTTGTGTGTTCCAATCCTATAATCAGGCAACACATTGTCCTAGTATGATTGTACATGGGAGCTACCTCCTTTGGTAGCACTCACTTATAAAAAAAAACAATATAAAACAGAATAACTTAAGATGTTCACATTCAAAAAAATTAATGTGAAATAAATCTAGCTAATAATCTATTACTAAAAGTAGTCATATGAGTCAGAAGGGATCTATTTAGTCAACTCATGGCACACCACATGTATTTATAGGGTATTAATAAAATATTCTAAGTTTTGTATCCTTCAAATTTATGTTTTTGATATCTCCTTTACATATATTAATATATTTAAAATACTTCTTTTTTATGTACCTATTTTTCTTACATTTTTATATTCTCTTATTATTTCTACTCTATCAATTAAGGTCATTTCTTGCACCTATATCTAACTAATTTTTTATTTTTTTTTGTCATCCCATACATTAAAGTCTAAATGAGATATGACAAATATGTCATCTTGTAGAAAGTTTTGAGTTAAAATAAATTATATTCCACACCAAATCTAATAGTGAATCCCCTAACTAAAATAAATTTCAACTATATAGAACATATTAATCTAAACTATAATGGAAAGGTTCTTAGAGATATTGGATCATTTTCCTAGGTATGATCTTGGCATACCAATTGGGTGTGATTTTATTAAATCTGCTTGACCTTGATGTGATCATTGTTTCCTATTTTAACTACATCAATGTTTGGATTAAGTAGAAATCTATAGGATTATAAGGCTTTAACATAATATAATATTATGTGGTATAGAAAAATAGCTTTGCAATCCTAGAAAGATAAAAATAATGATCAATTGTTCCTATAATTACCTTATGCAAAATGGATTATCAAGAATTTAGAAAACCACTTGTAAAAACTGATGCCTTCTATGTATTCTTACTAATCCCAAAAGCCTACTCACGTCATATTATTTATATTACCTCTTTCACCATAATACTAAAATGATCTATTGAGTTACATTTTAGCTATTTAAAAAAAACTCAATATGTGTGAACATGATAGAGTATCTCTTTAGAGGTGAATCCCTCATGATTTATTTTTTCTTCTTACATAATGTCTATTAAGAATTCCAACAAGTACCCTCTCATTCTTAATTTATTAAACTCCAAGATGAATATATACAATCACACGATACTTACCAAACATGATAAGTAAATTCTACCTTTAATTTATGACTACCCTATGACTAGCATGAGTACAGGTGATCCTCCAAAATTAATTATACATTTCTATTCATACCTTATGAATTAATTAAGGAATAAATCCCTCCATGAATAAATAATTAATTGTCATGTTTATAAAAGGGTGTATCTATATTCAGGGTGTCAAATTAGAGGAAATGAAATGTATTCCACATGAAGAGAAAAGGAGAACCTGTTCAACTCCCTAGATGAATCCTCAATTTTTTATTTTTTGATATGGAATGAATTCAACTCTTATCAAACACTATCTTCAAACCTTATTTTAATACGTCACCTTTTTTCCATCAAAATATTTCTCAAGAATCCCTTATTATATGATATTTTTTACAAAAGAAACCTCTAAACTTGATCTTATAAATTTGCAACCAATGGAATTTTTATTTTGAAGGAAGACTTGAAAGTACTCATGTTACATTATATATTTTTCTTCATGCATTAACATATATAATTGAATCTTAATATTAAATACACTTGTTTCCTTGTGTGAAAAGGGATACCAATTTATTCTAGATGGTTTTATTTTGATAAAAGGAAATAATCATGCCAAAATTATATATAGATACATCAAACATAAACCCTTGCAAGAAAATATATAAATAAATAACCAAAATCATCATCATAAATATTAGTTCCCATCAAAAAATTTGAATTACTATCATCCCATTTAAAGTTTGATAATATACTTAGTATAATTAGAATACTAATTTATCAAATGCACATACAAATTTAAAAACTTATTTTCCTACATCCCAAATTTTCACGAGTAGAGCTATTGATCCTTTGATTGACTTATTTTTTCCTTCACTACTCTTAGATTATTTTTTATTATTATATTAAAATATCTGTTAATTTCAAATATTTAATTTTTATGATGCCCTCACATTGTTTGTATCAAATTTCTTACTTTTTCTTTTTTTATTATTTATAAGAAAATTTTAACTTATTATTGAACTTGGGTTGAATTTTAATGGATCCCTTTTAGGTTTTATCCATGTTTCTTAAGACTTTAAGGCTTTAAGATGATCTCACATGTTACCATTATTTATGTAGTTATCAAATTAATAAAACAACACCACAAAAGGTAGTAGAAAAACAAGACAATTTATTTGAAATAAGTTTGATATTAATTATGAAGTTAATTATTTACAAAAATAAAAAATAAAAAATAAACTATAGAATAAAAAGTGATGTCTATTCAATTTTTGAAATCATAAAATTATTGATTGAGACACAATTTTACAATGTAAAGTAGAGTTTGATTATATATATCCTCATACCAATAATAAACCATTACAATCCTTCATGAATTGGGATAAATCTTTCCAATTTGGAATAATTATAGAATTTTAGCATATCTTCTTAATCTATACTTATTTGCAACTCAAATCTTCAACATATACTATCAAACACCATGTTTCATACTATATGATGTATTTTCCTATAACTTGTTAGTCATAATATACATTTTGATTGGTCCAAATAGTCTTAAATAGGTTAAAAAATCAAATCATGTAGGCTAAATAAATAAATATTGAATTTCTCAACAAATCCTTAATACATGTATTAATAGTTACCCTAGAAATTTGAGAAATGTTAGCTTTAAATTAGGTTTAAGTTCCTAGTTTGAAAATTTTATTCTAATGGGTCTTGTTGAAATGTTATCGTCAAACTATCAATATTTCTTGTTCCATCTATATTATAATCCTTTTATTATTCACATGAGTATTTATAGAGCTCAACTCTTGTATTTTTGGTGTCTTGCTTTGCTAAAATATCTAAATCCTTACTAGGCCCTTAGTCATCATCCATATAACCTACCTTGTATTTTGTATCTATACCTTCTTCAATTTAAATAATTACTAGTTATGACCTATGAAATATTTTTGTAACTAGGAAGAGTTTTGCTATGTGATTAATAGATATTATCTGGTGGGAAGTGTGCTTCATAGTAGGGAGTGGGATAGGTTGATTGCCTCTAGTAGCAAAATTTACCAATTGGCAAATATTTCAAATTGGGCCCTTAATTTTTTTAATGAATATGATAAACTATAATGGATATTAAATAGCCATATTATATCAAAATTTAGTTAAGCATTAGTTAAATCACATGACCATTAATTTTTTAAATATTTAAATTAAATATTTTTTCATGGTAAATAACACATAATTTTAGACTAACTACATAAAATTTAAAATGCATATTATAATTATAAATCATAATTATTATTAAGATTTCTCTTGCTTGTTGATCTATAGTTCCTTTGATATTAAATTATTACTTATTTTTGGGGTAATATAACCATTATTATTAATTGCCCACTTACTTTTGGGACCATATCCTTTTCAAAATTTAAATAATATAGGATTTTCCAATTAAAATTATTTTTGATTAGATAAGAAAGGAAGGGCCCTAATCCCTTACAAAATAAAAAATAGAGCCAAACAACTCAACAAAACAAATAGGCCAAACACAACCAACTAGAGAGAAACAAGGCAAGAACTACAAAAACCAACTAGTAGCAAAGAAGGAGCTACCAACAAAATACTAGTCACAAAAAAATATAACGAGAAACTATTCAATAAACAGAGCTTGAACCTAGAAAATCCTTTGAGGGTGAATTAAATGAAACCATGAAATTTTTAGAAGAATGTTTCTTCTTTTTGTGAATGATTATCCAAGGAGAATCAGAAACTGAAATTGAATAAATTTTGATCAAAAGGGGTAGACTCCCTTCTAGAGTAGTAGACAAGAGGAACAACTGATATTTCAGGTGGAGCATTCGAAACCAAGCTTGAATTGCAGAAATATTTACAAAAGTATTTTCCAATACAGGGCCCTCAAGGGAGGCAACACAAATAGCATTAGGAACAACCATATCCAAAGATTGCACAACAGTATCCACAGGAGGAGCAACAACCACCACAACTAAATCAAGTGGAATAAAATGAACCTGCACTGAAGGATCAACAACCACCTCATCACTCTTATTACACCTCGCAAAAGGAGAAAGAGGCCTAGAATCGTCATCACAAGAGTTAGAGTCTATAGTAGGGTTAACTATTAAGTGTTCATGGAGTGAATTCTTCCACCAGGTAGAGCAAGAATTAGAAATAGGGAAAAAACTTCTAGAATAGTCATGAGCCAAGTGAACAATAGAAAAATAACATCTGTAGTGAAAAGGAAGGCCCTCATAATCCACAAGTTGAGACCAAGACCAACCATTAATCTGTAGCACAATCTCACCAAGTAAATCCTTCGACAGATCAACCTCCACCAGAATCCTAGCAAAGGAGGTATGAGTAAAATTCTCAAAAGCCTTATCCACTTTCAAAAGTCTACCAATAGCATTCCTAATGCCCTCATAGGTAGAGGGACACTAGAACTGGAAGGAAAGATAAGGCAGTCTTACCCAAATAGGCATCACATCTAAAGGTTCCTTCAAAGGGTTAAAAGAATGAACCTAAGGCCTTAAGGAGAGGGGATGAGAATCCCAAACCCGCAAATCATGATCTAAAGCAGCTTGTCTGTCCTCAAGAGAACTGAAACCCACAAAAAAAAACCCCTTATAGAAGGGTAAATCTCCATCGAACCATCAACCAAAGGAGACCAATATTTGGTCATCCAAAGGTGCAAATATGGAAGAGAAGGCCACAAGTGGAAAAATCTACATATAAGAGAAGTCTTGGAATAAAAAATAATATTATTAACAACTTCCTTACCAAGAGAAACAATAGGAACAATGTGTTGCACATCACAAAGGATGCACAACACCCTCCACAAGTCTCTTAGACTTCACGACATCAAAAAAAGGTAGAGGACAGACATTCTGCCCCACACAAAAAGGGGAAACCCCATACACACCCTCAGCAACACCAATAGTAGCTCCAACCATAAGAGCCTTCGAAGCAAAAACAAACACCACACGAGGGTCTCCAGACACACTTACAGTAGCAAACAGGGCATCCACCTTAGCAGAAACCACAACACACTCAACCAAAAAAAGATCTACAACTAAATCACACCCTAGCAGACACGAACATGATACCTTAGAGTAGCAGCAATTCAAAATTTCATTTGGGCGAGAGGGGGTGCGGGCGTCCATAATGGGAGTTTTGATTTTCCACTTAAAATTGTTATTAGTATATATAATTATGTTTTTATGACATGTTCTCTCCCCCTAGTGTAGGATAAGATATAAATAAGCCTCACAATACAGTGGTATTGATAAGATAATCAAACATTCCTTTCCAATATTGTTTTGTGATGCTTAACACCTATATTTTCCTTTCTCTCATTTTTATCATGACTTTTAATAGTTAGGAAATATTGGGCCTCAAATTTATGTATTAGTATTTTTTTAATATTCACATAGATGATAAATTGAGATCTTATCTATAAATTATGATAGTCATAGTCGAATTATACCTATTGAAGCATTTGTCTACTTAGTGATCTATTTATGGAATGGTATTAATGATATGGGTAAATGCAAGAAGATGAGTCCACAAAATGTGGAAGTTTTTGCCTTAGAAAAAAAACTTGAAATCGGCTTCAAGAAAACAGGATCCCATGTTTTAATAAACATGATCCTTTTTTTAAAATGGGATCACATTTAGGTTCAGGGTCTCAAGCCTAAACGAGATCTCGTTTTGAAAATTGTCAAAAATGAAAATTTATATTTTTGGAAACTTTTCAAAATAGGATCCCGTTTTGAAAATTTTGCAAAAATAGAAATTTTCATTTTTGGCAATTTTCAAAACGAGATCCCATTTCGTAAAAGCATAAAAAAATATTCTTTTATGAAACGGGATGCTGTTTTAGAACAGGATCCCATTTTTTAAAAAATATAAATTTTTGGTTGGGTTTCTACTTTGTTTCTTGGTTTGGGAAAAGCATTGGGGATCCAAATCTAGGCCTTCAACTTGGTTTGACCTACAAGTTGAAGGTCTTGATAATGTCAAAGGAAAAATAGCTACTTTGGACATATGGCTAACGATTTATTTTGCAAAAAAAATTGATGAAATTAAAACCCATTATAGATGAGACAGTGCAAATTCTAAATATGTTATTTTTTATAATTGGATTATTTTTTCTATTTTTCAATTAATTTATGATGAAACTAGTCCATAAACTTGAAATATCAAGGTTTTACACTATTTTAATAATTTTTTATTAAAATAGTTTTTTGTAAAATGAATTGCATAAAAACGTACTTCAAAAAATTCTTTTCAATCTAAAAATTTAATAAAAATTGATAATTTTAGGTCATATTATGTGTGAGGTACACAATGATTTTTCATAACAACAAATATGACTAATAAAAATTTAACAAAAAAAATATTCAATAAAAAATTACAAAAAAATATTGAAAACGTACTTCAGTGAGTTACAAATCTTTTCCCAAAAGGATTTAGAAAAATACGATAATTTAGGTCAAAATATGGATGACGTATGCGTGCATGGTATGGTAAAAAAAAGTGAGTTTTAAATAGTGTTTTTTAGAAACACCTATTGAAAATCAATTTATAACATCTGGCTGTTAAAATAAATTACATATTTGGAAAATAGACTCCGAGTACTACATTTTATGATCGGTGACTTTTTTCAAGATTTCATCTCTAAATGCTTCAAATTCTAAGATCAAATGTGTCAAATTCTGAAAAATCAGGGAAAACACTTCCACTTTTTGACCAAAAAGTGAACTCAACTTCTTTCCAACACCCATTATACACCATTTGGATATAGCTAGTTTTGGAACTGTGTAAATATTTAAGAAAACTATGCTTTGGGGAGACCTTTGTATGGAAATAAATCAAATCATATGTAGATCAATTCATACACTACTTGCAAAAAATCTATATAATTTATGTCACACTCATCCTCTTAAAGGAAAATCCTTTTTTTTTATTAACTAGGGAAATAACATAATTTTTTGGATCATTAGGATGGTAATGAATTTCACACCAAAAAGGCGTGTCATAAAAATCCATATTATCTCTTTGAAGAGGATCTCAAGTCACCTTATCTTGTTTTAAATACATATGATCAAGAGAATTATTTCTATCATGTTGTTGTGGCCTTTTAGATCATTCATAATTATAAAGCTTATTACATAAATACTTACCCTCATTGAAAATAGATACATTATATTTTTGAGGAAACCTTTTACCATTCCATACTACCTTGTATGATAGGTCCTTTCCTACCTCTATTATTTTACATAAATGTTCATTAGTAATGAGTGACTAACTTAGGGGTTTTTGTCAAGTTGTCATATCTTTAAATCTACCATCCTAATATAAGTTTTTAGATGCTCTCATATAACTCTCTAAGATTAATTGCAATAGCATATGCTTCCCTAAGGTTCTATGGATTATATCCCTGAGACAATACCAATATTAGCATCAAATATGAATTATAGGAAGTTATTTTCTATGTTACTAGATTCTAAATCTTCTAACCTTTCACATTCTAATTATAAATAACAAATATGAATTCTTAAGATTTTGAGGTGTTTATGGTGTATTATTATATCAAATAATATTTTATGCTTACATATCACATCAAATTCCCAAAAAATCACCACCATTATCAAATATCTACACCTTTATTTTATATTTTATTTTATTTTCAACTAAGGCCTTAAATTCCTTAAACTTTATGAACACTTAAAATTTAACACAAATAAAATAAATCTAATTGAATTGAGAGGTATGATCAATGAATAAAACATAATACCTATATTTTCCCATAGAACTGGCATTCGCTAGGTCAAACACATTACAATAAATTATTTCTAACAATATATTTACTCTATAAATTCCAACTAGAATTAAAATATATCTTATTAAACCAACATAGAATTTTCATGTAAATTATTGTTAGTAATAAAGAAATTAGAAAAAAATCAACCAATTATATTAAATAACAGCCCTAAGAGATTTTTCACTTATATGATCTAAACATTAGTATCACAAAATACATGAATTTTCAATATTTCCAATTGCATTATTACAATTACAAAATGTGAAAGAATTCAAAATAAACGAGGTCCATAAGACCATTTAAATGATACCATGTTCCCTATCACCAACTTACAACTAGAATTACCAAATACCACATAGAGTATAATCATTAAAGTTGAATACATAAAGTAAGTTACGCAAAATTCTTAGAATACGTAAAAATTTACTAAGGGCTTTAAAGCTTCCATTACAAAGAAAAAACTATACCTTTCTCTTACAAAAAATGTTCTTAATGTTTCTATCATCAAGAAATACCTCTCCATCATAAGTTGTAGAAATTAAAAATAATGCCTTATGGGAAAAAATATGATAGGAGGTGATCCAGTCAATGATTTGGTCATCATTACTAGTAGTGATAGAAAAATAAATAAATTATTACTACAAGAATCACTATAATATTTCTCTATAGAGGAATATTGAGATTCATTTTTATTTCTATATTCTTTCTTCACATGCCCTCTCCTCCCAAAGATTCAAAAACTTAACTTTTCTCTTCCCTAGAGTTACCATACTTTTTCAAACATGTAGGGATTCCTTTGAGCCATTATTCATGGATTTTATTCTCATCTTTTCTAAAATGAAATTAGGAATGAGACTATCAATCTTGACAATTCGATCACCACCACTATTACAATGATTTGTTTTTCTAACAAATGCAGTAATAAATTTTATATTTACCTTCTTCCTTCAACTTTACATCTATATAAAGTAAGTGATGTGAGTGAGAGAGAAAGGGAGTGGAAGGGAGTTTTTGGAAAATCCCAGAAGAGGAAGGCAATCATAGGCCTGATTCAGAGGAAGGTGATGGGTTTTCTTGGTTTATTGAATGATTTTAACTAGCTGGAGTTTTGGGTGACATTTTCTTGGACTTATCCTTTCTCTATTCATGTGTGCTCTACTGTTGTTGAGCCTGGTGCTATCATTTTGGTCTCCTTCTTGTTGGAATTTATTGTTTTCCCTTGAGCCTCTTATCGTTGCTCCACCTACATGTCAGGAGTTGTTTTCTCATTGCTAGTTTTGGGATCTTCATCCCTATAGCTCTTGGCTGCTCAGAATTGAATGTGGTAGAAATTTTTGAACTCCCAATTAATGCTGGTAGGTAATTTCAAAATTTAGAGGGAATGTTTGAGAAAGACAAAAGGAATGAAGGTAGTTTTATTCTGTCAGTTGGAGAAGTAAGTTTTTGCAGAAGCAAGTGATTTGCAGCAAGAAGAAAAGTTGCAGTAGCAACATGGAATGTTCTCAGAATATTTTGTAGAGTGTTTGTAGTGAGTAGAAATCACTCCTGATCGCTCAGTGATTGCTAGGAACAATAGATAGTTCCAGTCAAGTTTTTTATAGTGAGCTCTAAACAACTCCTGATTTTTTATGAACTAGTTGAGCAGTTGATAGCTCCCAAAAAGTTTGTAATGGGTAGTTTACAATTTGTTTGAAGTTTCATGTTTTATGTATTGTTTATTTCCAGTTAGCATTTTGAATAGAAGAAGGAAATATTGCATGCCCAATTTTTCTGTTTGTCTCCATTGAGTTTTAGTTTATTATTCCATATTTGGGTATTTCCATTTTGGTTGGAAATCAGAGCAGCAACTTTGTGTGTCTTGTTTATTTTTGGATTTCAGAATCTTGACATGGTATCACAGCCATAGACCCCATTTTCTTGTGAGTTTGGGAATTTTCTTTTTTTGGGTGTTGAGTATTTGTTTTGGGAGACATGATTGGAGATGAAGCAAACAGTTGGTAGTAGCCACCATCCTTTAATGGACAAAAGATGTTTGGGCCAAAAAGATGAAGACCATCATGATGGGCAATGATTTGTGGGATTTTATCATAAATGGGTTCATGGATATCACTGACCCAGCTGAATTTGCAGCACTCTCAAATAACCAGAAGACCCAATTGAAGGAGAAGAGAAAGAAGGATGCAAAATATTTTAGTTTGATCAAAGCAGCCTTGACAGAGGCCATTTTTCCCAGAATAGCAGCAACTGAGTATGCAAAAGAAGCTTGGGAAATACTTCAGACCAGTTACAAAGGGACTAATAAAGTCAGAGGTGTGAAGCTCCAGTTACTTCAAAGAGAGTTCGAAGTTATTGAAATGAAGGAAAGTGATTTTGTTGTAGACTTTCAAACAAAGTTCTTGGGTTTCACTAACCAGCTGAGAGGAAATGGAGATGTGATAGAGGAGCGGAATATTGTTGAAAAAATCCTTAGATGTCTACCCATCAGGTATGATCCACTCGTCATTGCTATTGAAGCGGCGAAGGACCTTTCTACTTTAACAGTGGATGAATTAATGGGTTCTCTCCATACCCATGAGCAACGCCTAAAAAGTTCTGGTACTTCTTCCCAATAGCAAGCTTTCAAAGCTCAGTTGAATGCAAGAGGCAGGGGGAGAAGTAGAAATGGCTCTTGAAGAGGTAGAGGTAGATCCGGTCAAGGAAATGATGGAGGAGAAAGATCGGGATGAGCAAGTAGCCAAGAAGGAATGAGCAGCTCTCAAAACAACTCCTGAGGAGGCATGAAGAAAAAAAGTTGGAATGGGAGAAGTGACAAGAGAAACATGGAGTGCTATTATTGTCAGAAGTTTGAATATTATGCGAGTGAGTGCTAAAAAAAGAACGATAATCAGAAAAAACAAAATGCTAATGTGGCTGATGGAAATCAGTCCACAATCTTCATCATGTGCAACATTGGTGAAGAAGGCAGCCTCGAAGTCTGGTATTTGGACAATGATTGCAACAACCACATGAGTGGTAATGAAAGTTTATTTTTTTCATTGATAAAAATTTTAATTTTGAAATTAGAATGGGGAAAAATGGAGTAGTTCCTATGAGGGGAAAATGATCTATCATGATCTACACCAAGCAAGGTGAGAAGAAGGAGGTTCAAAATGTGTTTTTTGCATCGAGGTTAAAGCATAACCTCATGAGTGTTGGAAAGCTGATCCAAAATAGATACAAAGTGCTGATGGAGAAGGGCCAATGCATCATCTATGACAAGAATGAGAGGACGAAGGTATTTGTAGCAGTTGCAATGACAAAGAATTGGATGTTTCCATTGAAGATTGAGATGTGCTTCTCATCTCAATCCATTGCTGTACCTCTCATGGATGGAAAACGTACAGCAGTACAATATGCAGCCCTCAAGAGCACCAGGGAATACCCCTCTAAGCTATGGCATCTCAGGTATGGACATTTAGGCTATGCTGGTTTAAGTCTTTTGTCTAAGAGAAAAATGATTGATGGTTTGCCAAGTATAGTAGAGCCTAATTTTCGATGTGAGGCTTACATTTTGGGCAAGCAACATAGGAAACCCTTTCAATCAGGAAACTCTACAAGGGCAAGAGCACCATTGGAGTTGGTGCACACAAATTTGGTAGGCCCTATGCAAATCACATCCATTGGTAACAACATATTTTTTATGACCTTTATAGATGATTTCAGTCGTAAGACATGGGTCTATTTTATGCAGTATAAGTTTGATGCATTTGATAATTTTTTATTGTTTAAAGCCCAGGCTAGAAAGGAGAGTGGACAATTCATTAAGGTCCTAAGGTCAAATAGAGGAGGAGAGTATACCTCCAATCAATTTGTGAATTTTTGTAGGCAAAATGGCATCAAGAAGGAGCTAACAACTAGTTATACTCCGCAGCAAAATGGAGTCGTTGAAAGGAAGAATAGGAGCATCATGGAGATGGTAAGAAGCATGATGAAAGCAAAGGGACTCCCAACTGAATATTGGGGAGAGGTTGTAGCAACAATTATTTATTTGATTAATAGAAGTCCAACAAAGGTGACCCGTGACAAGATACCTCAAGATGCATGGACAAAACGTAGATGGATGGTCGAGCACTTAATAGTGTTTGGTTTTGTGGCTTATGCACATGTGCCTAAGGAAAAGAGGAAAAAATTGGATGACAAGGAAGAGAAGTGTATTTTCATGGGTTACTGTTCAGAATCAAAAGCCCATAAGCTATGTAACCCAATCAACAACAAAATTGTTATCAGTAGAGATGTGGAGTTCTTAGAAGATCAATCATGGGATGGAAAAATCACTCCCGATCACTCCAAATCGCTCTCAAATATTCCTAACCTTGAAGAAAAGGAACAAGAAGTACAAAATGATGATTTGGTGGAGCCAATAGTTTCTCCTGACAGCTCCGTATGAGCTACTAAAAATTTTAGAAATCGTTCCTGATCCAAACAGACAGAAAGGCAAGCAACCATAGACAACTAGAGAATGGGTTACAGAAATAGCTCCTGATCACTCCCGATCGCTCTGAACCTAGCCTGTTCAGCAGAACAACAATAGTGAGAGTTCAGACCCTACTCTGGCCTCATTAATGCCAAGAAAGACCAAGAGTCTAAGGGAGATCTACCAAGATGAAAGGTATGACGAAGAATTTGATGAGAATATGAATTTTGCATTGTTTTCTCACAATGATCCGATTTATTTTGAAGAAGCTATGAAAGAGGATAAATGGTGTGAGGCCATGGATGAGGAGATAGATGCAATAGAAAAGAACAACACATGGGAGTTAACTGATTTTCCTCCAAACAAGCAAGTTATTGGAGTAAAATGGATCTACAAGACCAAGTGCAATGTCGAAGGAAGGATAGAGAGGCACAAGGCATGATTATTTGTCAAGGGGTACAAACAAAAATTTGGGAGAGATTATGATGAGACATATGTGCCTATTGCAAGGTTAGAAACCATGTAGCAAGTCATAGCAATTGCAGCCCAACACAAATGGAAGGTATTTGAAATGAACGTGAAGTTTTCCTTCCTAAACAGAGTGTTGAAAGAAGAAGTTTATGTGGAGTAGCCTTTTAAATATGAAGTTCCAGGTGAAGAGCATAAGGTGTATAGGCTGAAGAAGGATCTTTATGGGCTGAAGCAACCTCCATGGGAATGGTACAATAGGATTGACTCATATTTGATGAGAAATGGATTTAGTAAAAGTGATGGTGAGCCCACTCTTTACATCAAGGCAGCAAATGGTAATAGTTTGATTGTTGTTTTGTATGTAGATGATCTTGTTTTTCCTGAGGATGATTATTTCCTCATTGCTCATTTTAAAGAGGCCATGAAAAGAGAATTTGAAATGACATATTTAGGTCTCTTGAGTTATTTTCTAGGCATAGAAGTAAAACAAATGCATGATTGTATTTTTACCTCTCAAGAAAAATATGCAAATGAGATCTTGAAGAGATTTAGGATTGTTGAAAGGAAGCCTACCCCAACACCAACAACCATAGGTCTAAAATTTGAGCAAGGAAGATTGCAGCAATAATGTGGATCCGACTATGTATAAAAGCTTGGTTGGAAGCTTGATGTATTTGATAGCAACTAGGCTAGATATAATGCATGGAGTGAGTCTAATTTCTAGATTCATGGAGACTCCAACAGACACCCATTGGCAAGTGGGTAAGAGAATCTTGAGGTATGTGAATGGTACCAAAGGATATGGAGTGTTGTACACAACATCAAAAGAATATGGGCTGGTTGGTTACACTAACAGTGATCGGGCAAGAAGTTTGGATGATAGGAAGAGCACTTCGGGTTATGTATTTTATTTGGGTTCGGGTGCTATATCATGGGCTTCCAAGAAGCAACCTATTGTTTCCCTATCAATAGATGAAGCTGAGTATATAGCAGAAAATGCAGTAGCATGTTAGGCTATTTGGTTGAGAAGAATCTTAGCATATTTGAGAGAAGAACAAAAGGATGGAACAATGATCTTTTATGACAATGTTTCATCGATAGCCTTGATGAAAAATCTTGTGTTTCATGGAAGAAGCAAACACATTGAAATCAGGTATCATTTCATTCGTAAATTGGTTGAAGATGGTGAAATTAAAATGGAGTTTTGTAGGTCTGAGCAGTAGCTAGCAAACATATTCACCAAGCCATTGAGCATTGACAGTTTTGTGCACTTAAGGAGCAGATTGGGCGTTGTTGATTTAGATCAGGTTTGATCTTGTTGTTTTCTTGGCTCAAGAAAAAGGGGGAGTGTTGGAATTTATTGTTTTCCCCTGAGCCTCCTATCGTTGCTCCACCTACCTATCAGGAGTTGTTTTCTCATTGCCAATTTTGGGATTTTCATCCCTGCAGCTCCTGACTGCTCAGAATTGAATGAGGTAGAGATTTTTGAATTCCCAATTAATGCTGGTAGGTAATTTCAAAATTTAGAGGGAATGTTTGAGAAAGGCAAAAGGAATGAAGGCAGTTTTATTCTGTCAGTTGGAGAAGTAAGTTTTTGTAGAAACAAGTGATTTGCACCAAGAAGAAAAGTTGTAGCAGCAATAGGGAATGTTCTCAGAACATTTTGCAGAGTGTTTGTAGTGAGCAGAAACTGCTCCTGATCGCTTAGTGATTGCTAGGAACAACAAATAGTTCCAGTCGAGTTTTTTACAATGAGCTCTAAACAACTCTTGATTGTTTATGAACTGGTTCAGTAGTTGATAGCTCCCAAAAAGTTTGTAATAGGTAGTTTACAATTTGTTTGAAGTTTCATTTTCTATGTATTGTTCATTTCCAGTCAGCATTTCGAATAGAAGAAGGAAATATTGCATGCTCAGTTTTTATCTTTGTCTCCATTGAGTTTTAGTTTATTATTCCAGATTTGGGTATTTCTAGTTTGGCTGGAAATTAGAGCAACAACTCTGTGTGTCTTGTTTGATTTTGGATTTCAAAATCCTGACACTTCTTTGTTTGGCAGTGCTTCTTAGTTCGATTGAGGGAAAACTCTACTCTAGTGGTTGTTATGGTTTTCTTTCCTTCTAAGGATCTATGGATGGGTTATTTGGGTGCTAAGGACAAGTTTCCTTTATTTCCTCATTTTTTCTCGACTAGTGGTGTTGTAGCTATGGATGTTGCTACCACCTTGTTCCCTTCCACATCTTCATGGTCTTGTTGGGTCTTCATGTGCCTATTTGTGAGTTCTCTTGGGCAAGTGTTGGTCGAGTCTTTTCTAGAGTGTATTGTCTATATTGTTCGGTGGTCATGTGATGCCTTGGCGTGCTCGAGGCCTTGTCCAATTGCACCATTATGGATTGATCCTATCTTCTTTCTATCATCCTCTATGGTTGGTTTGATCGTTATTTCTTGTTCCCTATCTATTTTTTTTCCTTCTTCTCTACCTGGTGGGTTTGGTGGATGGTCCTCTCATTTGAGGTTGTTATTGTCAATATTCTTGCTCCTTGGCTATCTATTGGATTTCATGTGAAGCTTCTCCTCTTTTCTAAGAGGTTCTTTGTGCTCTTGGGTTCTCCTTCTAGCCTAGATTTTGGGTGGCTTTCTCTCTTCCTTTCTCGTTCTTTTCCTCTTGAGGTGGAAAACCTTCCTTTGGAAGTGGAGGGAGCGTGGAAATGCTTCCTATGGAGGTGGAGGGGGAACTGATGAGAATGGTGGAGAGTTAGTAGTCTGCCCAAATAGCTGTTATGCTCTCTTTGAAATTTTTTTGTCCTTATTGCTCTCATTTATGGAAGCCTTTGATGTCATTGGTTGTTTTAGTTGGCTCTTTATGGCCTTTGGAGGTGGTTTTTGGTGGAGGTTAGTTTATTTTCCTTCTTTTTTGGTGGCCTTTGGTTCCTTAGGGAGGTTTTCTTTGCCCTATCTCTAGGTTGTGGTTGGTTAAGTGGTTTATACTCGTCTATGAAGTAGGGATCTTGCCCTATTTCCTTGGAGGATCTAGGGTTTTTTCCTATGAAGGAGGCTTTCTTTTTTCACTATTTTTGTTGGTGTTGGCATAATATAGTGGTTTTTGTTGTTATTTGCCTAGCCTTGGTGGTTTTGGGTGCTATGAAATTTTGGTCTGTGGTGCTTAAGGGAGTTTTTCTTGTCCCTTCAATTAGTTTAATGGTGTTGGGTTCTTGGTTCAAGCCCTTGTGGTTGGGACTATTGGTTTTACCAAGCCTTTGGATTCTACTCTTTTGAAATTTGTTGTCTTCTATTAATTCTTTCTTGTCTAAGAAGATATTTTTTTGAGTGGAAGTCTTGGAGGTTTTCCTTGGCTTAAGTCTATGTTTAAGTTGCAAGGTACCATTGGTGTTCCCCTATTTTTGTGGGGAGGTGCTTTCTGTTCTAGTTTCCCCTAGTTTTATGCTCTGATCAAAAGTATAAGATTATGGATTGTTCTACCCATTCTATGCTTTGATCAAAAGCATAATTTTGTGGTTTGTTCCTCCCTAGCTCAATTCTTGTGAGTCCTATTTTTGTTGTCTCAATTTGCATGAGCCACCTCTACCTCTATGGCTACCCTATTATGGGTACTGGCCCTTCCAATCCTAATCTAATCAAAATATATATATAAAGTAGCTAACATAATATCATATTAAATATATTTAAATAATCTTTAACCAAATCAAAATATTTTATTTTTAAAGAATATAACCGTATTTTAAGATTTAGCTTATTGGTTATACATTTAGTTTGATAGATTTTACCTATCCTTTTCCTTACCTCGTATGTGATGGTCTCTTTGGATAAATTCAAAAGGATGGAACTTGAAAGGCACAATTGAATATTCTCATTTTGTCCAGCTTTAATGAATATTCACTAGCCATTTTATATTATTTTTAATCTTTTTCAATAGCTCTTTATTGATATCTTTCCTATTTGGCCTCCAAATCTCATACTCAATTTCATGTGGAGTTCTCCAATATCCATATGATAAGGAGAGTCCATGGTTTTCAATCCTTCATAAATCTATATAAGCACAAAAATAACAATCTTCTATTGTAGCCAAAAAACCTTCAAAACTTTATAGAAAGGTATCCCCCTCTATACAATTTGTTTTATCTCTAATACCAAATGTTGATAATAAAAAAAGTGAGAAAAAATTGCAATGAATTTTTTCAACTATACAAATCTAAAATTAGTCTCTTAATAGTGGATTATATATTAAATATTAAATGTGGGATATTAAGCAAACAAAAAATAATAAGGAAAAAATAATGCCTAATTTATGTAGAGAAAACCTTTTAAGAAAAAAGTCTCCACTGTAAAAAAGAGCCCTCTGAATGTATTAATGTTTAAGAATAAATTATATGTGCAATATTCTAAACCATCAATTTTGTAGAATTTTGGAAATTCATATGCACATATAAAATAATTCATAAAACTACTATCTAATGTCTCTATTTTTAGAGAAATAGAAGATGAACACTTCAAACGGTTTCTCAAAAGAATGTACCATCAAATAATATAAAACATAAAAATTTCATCATTCAAAATGAAAAGGATATTTTGAGAATAGTAAAATAACTTGAAGTGAGCCATAAGTAGTAAAACTAATATTTCTACTAAAAATAGATAGCATATTTTAATTATAATTTCTTCATAACATCTTTACCAAAGGTAAGAATCCAAATCTAGTACTCAACTCATATGAGACCCACCTACAATATGCAAGATGCTTCACTACTCAATTCTAGTGCCCATGTTGAGAACTTTACAACTACCTCTACCAACTCAACATTCTTCATAAATGTCATTCTAGGTAGTATTCTAGGTTAGAAAAAAGAATAGTAATAAAATATTATCTCTCAATGATCCGAATTCAACTGGGAACTCAAATAACAATTCTAGGTAAGCAGAAACCTGCAAGTATTGTAGATAAATGGATAAAATACATAACTCATAAAAGATATTTTTTTGCATTCAAAAGTTTCATTAACTTATCCAAAAATGAGTTTTATACATTAATCTAGAATTCCAATAATCTCCAGAATCCAAAAATTCCAAAATGAAGAGTTTTACAAAATAAAACAAATACAAATTACAAAATTTTGATAAAACTTGTATATTTAGGTACCCCAATTTGGCAGGGTCCTAACTTGCTACCTCTTGCTTGAATTAACAATTTCTTTACCTCTAAAATGAAGGGAAATAGGGTTTTTTGGGGGTTTATTTTAAATGGGGAAAATGATGGACCTAGTTTCCTTTATTTCATTAGGAAATGAGATCCACACAAAGAATTGACTTACAACACTTACATGAGTCAACTCAATGAGAGAATATATTGATGTCCTTATATTAAGGATGAGGGTTTCAACCTGAACAACACTTTTGGGAGAAAAACTAAAAATAGAAAATCAACTCAATTATGCTCAATCAAACTTGAAATAGCAATTTGAAGGTCAATGCTAACAAAACCAACAAAATTTTTGCAGATCTGAGGAGGGTTAGATATTGTGTACTAGTCACCAAAAGATAATTTTTGAAGGAAAACTAGGACTCATTCACCCATGGGAAAATGGGTCTTATCTCAAGGATTTAAAACAACTTCTGTGTTCCTCTGATGTCAACCTGTAGCTTTTATTTTCTCTTGGTTGTAGTGTCAAAAATTCAAACATCAAATCTCTAGGTGAGTTTTAGTGGCTTGATGACAACTTTGAAAACTTTTCCAATCTCGCTCTACATTTGAGGTCTTCAATTCCTTCTTCAGCCTAAAATCAAAAAATAAACACACGAGAGAAAAAAATGTTTTTTATGAATGGGGATTTGCCTCGGTCGAACCTCATTTGGGTAATTAAACCTTGAATTAAAATAATGAAATAGGAAATGAATGACGAATGAATAATACAATGTTACAACTCACCAAACCCTGGAATAAACCTCTAGAAGTTTGCAATATTGATTTTGATCTTGCATGAAATGGATTTAATGGATGTGGATCTTGATACTTGATATATGGCTTGAATTCTTTGACTTGAAACTTCCAAACCTACATCACAATGTTAGCTCCAAAAATATGCATGATGCTAAACACTTTGACATGATGCTTGAGATCTTGATTGCTACAATAAATAAGTCATAAATATTCTCTTGAATTCCTTGAAAATAGTATTTTCTCATATGAAATTTTACCTCTTGCTAGATGATAATTGTTGTTAGACTTGAATTGATAAAATAACAATGTTTTTATAGGTATGTATCCTTAATTTCCTAAAAAATTAAGCATTACAATCCGAAATTTAAATTTGAATCTACATACAATAAAAATACCACCAAAAACATATTTTAAATTCGGGTTCAAAGGCCTTGGGTGGACCCATTCGCCCATGGGTGAATGGGTCTTGGGTTTGGGTATGTGCAGGATCATCATGGAAAAAACAAGCCCTTAAGTGGCAATAAAATTCATAAAATTAGAGTTAGGCAACTTGACGTAAAAATTTGAATAATTCATCTATATTATTTCAAAAATATGTAAGAATAGAATCTATGGAAAATTGAATGTAGTTTCTAAACTACTAGGATTTTTTATTTATTTTTAAATATATTTGGTGAAAATTTTAAATTTCAATGTAGTAGTACTTAAATTTTAGGGAAAAATAAGAAGTAGGTGTCTATCTGACCACCCTAACCAAACTAAAATGATAATATTTTTTTATAAGATTTTAGATATAAGTAGGGGACTCATGTCCTGATGTGATTCATATTTTTTTGTAATTTTTTTCCAAGTAAATAATTAATTATGAATTTTTTATTACAACATAAAAAATATAAAAAATCGTATGTCTAACCACCTTAACTAGGTCAAAAATTCATGAAAATCAATTTTTTTTTTTTTAATCCTATAGTATGTGAAGCATAGAATGTGACGCATGTTTTGGATTCAAAAAATGTGATACCATTTGAAAGATATAGAGTTTTTTCAATCAACCTATCAATCAAGACTTTAGTTGTAATTCAAATAGAAAATGAATAATAATTATTTATTAAATTCAAAGTAAAGCATAATTTATATTGATGGAAAGCTGAGAATCTCCTTTAAAAACCCATTTCGTTTCATCAATTTTGGGTAAAAAAAAGTCGCCAGCCACATGAGCCATCATATCACTTAGGTATCGCCAGTTTTTGACTCATCATGATCCTGCACATACCTGTTGCTATTCCTAGAACACACATTGCTCAAGGTAAAGTGTTATATGTTGGCATTAATCATTGTCGGTTTTCTCTTTCAAAAAAGGAAATTTATTAGGCTTGTAGATGCAAAAATAGGGTTTAATAAGGAACAATTAAGTCCAATTTATTTAAGAGGGCGCAAATAAAGTGTGAAAATGTAAAGTACATTTTTCTACACTACATTTAGCCCCTGGTTTAGTAAGAGGTTGAGTGCAAGTGCAAATTCACACTAAAGTAAAAAAATATGCACGAAGAGGGGGTCCAAATGTACAAATGTTAATGACATAGGGTGACAAAGATCAAGGAGGTGGCCAAGCCTCTAAGATCAAGATCCCATGGAAAACTAACATAAGCACAAAGGAACATACACAAGATTTATGATATGAAACAACAAGATAAGATACACAAACATACAATGTCAAAGACTCAAGGAAAAGGGGTGGATCAGGCCTCAAATATTTTTCTAACTTGATGTGAATCAAGCCCTAGTTGTTTGTCCAAAAAAAATTACAAGTGAAACCCGATGCCCACTATGCAAACCGCAATGCATGCCCACAGGCTAGTGAAATATTTTTTCCATTAGGTGTGCCCCCAAAAAGTGGTGAATGATAGAATCATATTAGGCTCTCCACTGAACTAACCATACCAAATTTATACCTCCTAATAAATTTGACAAGGCACCGCACAATATGAACTTCTAGCTTCATAAGGTTGTCAAGTTTCATTATGCTAAGAACTTATGAACAAAGATGGCCCTATTGGTAAGCAAGGTGCATTATGCTTGGTGGCCATGAAAAAGAGTGTAACTTCAAGCTTCACAAGGTTATAAAGCTACATTATGCTAAGTAATCATGAAAAAAGTACAACTAGGATATTCAAAGGGGTTTTTCTTAGTTCATAAAAGGTATCCTCTTAGGGAAGATCATGCCTAATGTCTCCAAGAGAGGAAAAGTCAAGGAAAAAATATTCACAACTTAGGGAATGCAATGTGTAGAATCACCACTAAGAGGAATTTCATATGCTCAAAAAGGTCGTAATATTGGAGGACATCAAACCCAATGACACCACCAAGAAGAAGATACGTCGCATGAAGTAAGAATATTGCACTATGAATATAAGATATAGTCAAAATGATAATGCCAATGTATGCCCCCACTTTCAACAAATTTCTAAACACCATGCTATGAGCAATTACTTTAAAGTAGCAAATGATAAATACTAAACAATAAAAAAGACATGAGATTTTATCTAGAAATCCCTATGCCAAGCATATGCTTCTGAACCACCAAAAAATGAACCAAGGGAAAGAGAATTCCCCAATAGGCCCCTAGGATTTTCCACTTATGAGTTGGTTGGCACAATGCCTCTTTCACACTTAATTATTTTTGGGGTTACATTCAAGGTTGGGGGCTTAAAGGAGTGAGGTGTGTGATATGGAATGCCCTAAATGCTGGAAATGGAAGATAGAAACTAACTATTAATGTAAAACCTAGAAAATGAACTATGTTTCAAAACACATAATGATATGCAAACATTAAACTAGATGACCTAAGAAAGCTTATGAAACAAAATATAAAACAAGGAAATGAATGGTGTGCACTTGGAGGCTGAAAAGGGATGGCATGAAGGTCTGGAAACCTGGAAAATCTAATGCATAAGTCAACTAGGACACTTGTGCCAATCTAGGTGACTTAGTCCGGACTTTGAGAAACTCTGCCAGAACCAGTTTCTAACAAAAGGGTACTAAAATCTATAGAAAACCCTTTTCAGGCTTGGCAATAGGACTAATTTATCACTACTGGAAACTTATTCCACTTCTAGGTTTTGAGAAATCTAAAAAAGCACTCTGTAGTCCTTGGTCTACTCTTCTGTTCCTGATAAGTTTTTGGACCCGAAATTGAAGAATTTGGTATGCAATTGTTCTCCAAGCCTCTTTTAGTGTTTTGGCCACCTTGAAGGGCTTTGAAAAAAAGTTGAATATTTTTCCACCTTTGTTCTTTGCCAAATTTGCACACAAGACCTACAAATCACACGAAGAGGAAAAAACTTGTTGATTGTTAGGGATTGGGGGTTTGCCTTGGTCAAACCCCTTTTGAGTAATTAAACCAAATGAAGATGTAAATGTAATGAAGCATGAAAAAAATAGATTTATTACCTTTCTATGAATATAGTTCTTGAGTTTCTACAATAATGGTGGAAGATTCAGACCTTGAGTGCTTTGGATAGATGCCTTGTTGTTTTATAATGTTAAAACCCTAGCTTGCATGAGAAGAAGGTTGAATGAGAGATGAGTGAATGATGAATTGATTGTGAATTAGAATGGTTAGGGTTAAAATAAGGGGACAACCCTTATTTATATATTTTATGCCCGAATTCATCAAAAATAACACATCATGGGCTGACCTTAGGGTTTAGGAGACAATACCCGCAAGAATTTTGAGTTTATTTTGATTTTTATGCCACATGGGACTAAGTCACCCAAGGTGGAGACTTAGTCCACCGGGGAAATTTTGAGTGGTTGTCGAGAATTAAAGTGTGATTAACATTTTTTAACGGGATTTTCTTCTAAAACACACTTAAGTCGGGCCTATAAGTTTATTAAGGGGCCATTTTATCATAAGAAAGGGTTGATTTAGTGATGAAAAGCCTAGGAAAGTGTGAAAATGTGTTACAACACCTTACAGAACTTTGAAACAAGGCTTGGAAAGAGGTAAAAAGAGGTCCAAAATCCATAGGAAAGGCCCAAAATGAGTGAAAAGTTTCAAGGCTACACTTTTTTTCAACACATTTAGCCCCCACTTTAGTGTGAGGATGAACTTGCTTCAAACTCACACTAAAGTAGCCCAATGGAGATGGTGAAGAATGTCATAGATGAAGAAGGCGATCAAGCCCCTAGGGTTCAAGATTCTAAGTCAAACAAACATACATGCAAGAAGACACATTCAAAGGTGAATGATTTGTAGAAAAATGAGATACATGATCATGCAATAACAAGAACTAAAGGGGAGAGAGGAATGAAAGTAAAAAGGTGGATCAAGCTTTGAGCATTTGTCCAGCTAGTTGTGGATCAGATCTAGGTTGTTTTTCCAAAGAGATGATGTACTCACTCTGGGGCAATGAGACTTTCGGTTGTCCACTGGGTGAGAAGGCCTAAAAAGTGAGAAACATACACTTGATGGTTATGCACTCACACATAGAGAGGTGGTTATGGGAAAATTCATACCACTGGTTGGGCTTCCCGCTACTGAAGTTATACCTCCTGATAACTTCTGTATTATTCCACAAAATAAAATGATGTTGGATGGTGTAAGGATTGATAAAAAGGGATTTTTCTTAGTTCGTGCAATGTCTCATCTTAAGGAACATCAAGCGTAATGTCTCCAAGAGAGGAAAAGTGTAAGTGTCTCATCTTGTTTCCAAGAGAGGAAAAGTGAAAATGTCTCATTCTATTTCCAAGAGAGTAAAAGTGCAAATGTCTCATCCTGAGAAAGATTGTACCTAATGTTTCCAAGAGAGGGAATTGCAAGAAAAATAAAATTTCATGATGAAGTTTGAGTGTCGATGTATAGCCCCACTTTAAAGTGGCTGCTAACATCATGACTATGAGAAATTGATTTAAAGTAGAAGAAGGAGAGGAAGACATGAGAGCTTGTTTGGAAAGCCCTATGCCAATTCATATGTTTATGATAGGCTACATCATGAAGAGGGGATTATGTCACATGTGAGTCAACTTAAGATATGTCATCCACATCCCAAGAATTCTCTTATATGTTCATGAAAGGTTAACGACTAGTCAAAAGAGAAAATGACAAGTGACATACGAGGACAAGGCTGCCTAACCCCTTGCCCCCACTAAGTGCAGGACAAGAGTGAGTCGAAAGGATTGATGAAATTTAGGGTAGAGTAAAAACCAATATAAATTAGAGGAATGAGGTGCCCCCACATAAGGGAGAGCACAAAACTCCTTAAGGTGTTGAATTTTATTACTCAAGGCCTTACATTCATTAGTGGAATGACCATGGACTCTATGATAAGAGAAAAAGGAATTCTTCCAATAGAATTTCTTTCACATTCGGGGAGGAAGGGAGATCAAGTGATCTTGGAGGAGTCTCAACAAGATACCCTCTTGATCAAGGGGAGAAGGTGTTCCTTGAGTTTGTGACAAAAATGTTTCTTTTTTATCTACAAGATGTCACACCGACGCAAGGCCCTATAGATTGTGAAATTTTTTACTCTCCTTAGAGGAGTGTGTAAAATATAAATCAGGAATGTGTTGTGAGATTTCATCAGCATTAAGCAAAGATATTTTTGTTTGTTTCAATTGGTGTAAAGGAACACTTGAGAGATCACTAGTTTCCATCAGTTCAATATGCACTAGTGGTGAAGATGGTTTAGAAGAATGGTTTGGGATGGTATTGATGTTGGATGAAGGCTTGATGATTTCAATGAAAGGAAAAAAACCAAGACCATTAGTCATTGTTTTCATGTTAGGATCAATAGGGGTGTGGGTTCCCTATTCATTAGGACCACATCCTTTTCCACTATAGCCAAGTTGTTTCATGAGATTATAACCTTTTCCATAAATATTTTTCAACACTTTTGGATCAGGAGTTTGTTCAATGTGATCTTCTTTGTCTAGAGTGGTTGAGGTGAATGCTTTTGAAGGATTGATTGAGTCTTGTGGTGAAAAAAATATGTTTCCCTTATCAGATTCTTTGTTTGTGATCTTGGATTCTCCTAGTAAAGAAGGTGTGAAGTCTAACGAGCCCCAATCATCATCCAAGGAATTTTTTTCTATAGGTTACACTTGTTTGGTTGGTGTTGATGTGGTGAAGGGTTTGGATTTATTTTTCTCAAGTTGTAAGACACTAAACAACTTAGGATCAGCATCAAGTGTTTACACTTTGTTGTTGTATGTGTGCTTCATCTTAGGATGAAGAGAGGAATACACCCCATTCATTGCATGAATCCATGGCTTGCCTAAAATGAGATTATATGAAACATTGTGTGGAATAACATGGATCAATGTGTCTAATGTGGCCATTCCAACTATAAGAGGCAAAGTGATCACACCATGTGGTTTTTGTCCTATACTGTCAAATTCACTGATAGATAAAGAGGTGGGTTGAATGGCTGGTTTATCGATATGGAGCCTATCCAAGAGATTGAAACTAAACATATTAAAAGAAGGGCCATTATCAACAAGGGTTCTCTTGATACCTATGTGTTGGTATTGAGATATCATCATGAAAGATGCAACTATTTTTTGCACTTCCAAAGGAGAGAGCTCACTTTGGTGGAAAATAATATCAGCCTTTAAGCCTTGAATCATAGATGCTATGTTAGCGGTTTGTGCATTACAAGGGAAAGGAATTTTTTTTAAGGCATTATACATCATGTTGTGATAGTGAGTGGAGGCTTGAATAAGGTCCCATAAAGATATTTTAGCAAGAGTACTCCTTAGTTGATCAACAAGGTCATACTCCCTAATGAGTGAATTGAAGCTAGGGGTAGCGGGTAAGAGAGGATTAGGTAAAGGTAAGGGTGTTGGGGTTGGTTGTTGGGATCATGGAGTGTTTCTAGTGTAATGTGTATGGGCGACAATATTATGACTCGATTGTTGCAACACATTATTCTTGGGTGGGCAGAGGATAAATTCAGGTTGAGGTTTGTTTGTAGGTGGATAAAGGATGAGTTAAGGTTGAATAATATTAGTATTCCTTAGGGAAGGAGAGTCTAACATGTGCTTTGCATCTTCATGTAAGGGCATAATCATATTATTATTGTATTGCATCATGATATCCTTCCTAGGAGGAGATTTTTTAGGAGAACTACAAACCACCTATTCTTGACATGCAATGATTGGTTCTTCAAAATGACTTCATCACAAGTAGGGGAATGATCGATGATAGGATAATCAATGGTGGGATGATGAGGAGAGGGTTCGATTTTATTTTCATGGTTACTGAAGGTCTCAGTGGTTTGTTCCATACTATCTTCCCTAGTAGGAGAGCTTGTAATATGTTCACCACTAGCTTCATCACAAGGAGGGGAGGCATCAAGAGAAGGACCACTAGGAAGTTAAAATAGATTTCCCCAAAGGGTAGGAGAATTAGGTAAGGGAGGGTCAAGAGTCTCATGACTTGTAAGAGGTATATCTTCTAACACTAAACTATCTTCTTGGTGTCTAGAGAATATATTAGGAGAAGAACAGGTTTGATTGTCATGATTGTCCACCTTTACATATGCATGTCCTATAATGTTTTCTTAAGGGGGGGAGGAGGAGGATGGAAAGAAATATTTTCAAGATCTTAAATGGTTGTCTTCTTGCACTAGGATACCTTCATCACCAATGGGACAAATATCAGTAGAAGAACAATTATGATTATCATGATTATCAATGGTTACATCCTCTTGGGTCAAGGATTTAGTGGATGAGCTAGAAGAGATGAATTCATCAAGAGCTTCATCTAACATGTCTAAGTTATCACTACTAAAGGGCGTGATATATCTAATTTTAAGAATTTTTTAAGTGGGTGCATGTGATGTTGTTAATGTTGTGTTTTCATTTTCTAAGGAATCTAATTTAAAGGATCTAGGACCTAATGCAGAAAATGAAAAATGGAAAAATTATAATGCTATCCACAAGTACCATGTATTATATGTCTTAATGAATTAAATGTAATTTAGAAGCTATGAAAACTTAAAATGCAATGTAAAGACATAGGATGAAATGCAATTTTCAGATTTCAAAGAAAGTAATTTACTGATTACACTATGGAATGATCTAAAAATGAAATGTTGTAAATGCAAAATTGAATGTAAGCAATGCATGAAATGAGCTAATTTATGCTGGATCTAATTAAATACATCTAATAGAAACACAAACAATTGATTCAGATAGGTAATGGCACAAAACATAAGCTTAAAAACAGGGTTTTCAGCTCTATAAAAGGTAGTTTCAAGGGTCTAAAGGGACTAAATCGCCCAAGGTGGTGACTTATTCCACCTGGTAATTTTTTTGAGAATTTGCAGAATATTGTGATGGATGTAGGTGGTTTCTATGTTGTAAGATGTAGACCTAATATGAAAATGAAAACTTTCATAAATATTTAATGTTTTAAGATGCAAAATTCCAACCTATATGCACTTTCACTAATGTAAAAATTTGGAACCCTAAAATGCAACGTCATTAATGCAACATGCAATGCAAGGTAATTCTAGGATAATGTAGTAATATAAATTAAAAAAAAGGGTGTAGAAATGTTGGGTTCACCAAAATGAACCACCAAATAATGGACTAAGGGAAAGAGAATTCCCCAATATGCCCCTAGGGTTTTCCACCTAGGAGTTGGTTGGCACAATGCCTCTTTCACACTTAATTATTTTTAGGGTTACATTCAAGGTTAGGGGCTTAAAGGTGAGAGGTGTGTGATATGGAAATCCCTAAATTCTGGAAATGGAAGATAGAAACTAACTATTAATGTAAAACCTAGAAAATGAACTATGTTTGAAAACACATAATGATATGCAAACATTAAACTAAATGACCTAAGAAAGCTTATGAAACAAAACAAAAAACAAGGAAATGAATGGTGTGCACCTAGAGGCTGAAAAGGGATGGCATAAAGGTCTGGAAACTTGGAAAATATGAAGCAAAAGTCAACTGGGACAATTGTGCCAATCTAGGTGACTTAGTCCAAATTTTGAGAAACTCTATCAGAAACAGTTTCTAACAAAAGGGTACTCAAATCTACAAAAAAACCTTTTCAGGATTGCAAGTGAGACTAATTCGCCACTAATGGCAACTTGGTCCACTTCTAAGATTTAGGAAATTTGAAAGTGCACTCTGTAGTCCTTGGTCTACTCTTATGTTCCTCATAAGTTTTCGGACCTGAAACTGAAGAATTTGGTCTGCAAGTGTTCTCCAAGCTTGTTTTAGGATTTTGAACACCTTGAAGGGCTTTGACAATTTTTTAAAGACTTCTCCACCTTTTTTATTTTCCAATTCTGCACACAAGACCTATAAATCACACTAGAAGAGGGAAAAATTTGTTCATTGTTAGGGATTGTGGGTTTGCTTTGGTCAAACCCCTTTTAAGTAATTAAACCAAACGAAGATGTAAATGTAATGAATCATGAAACAAATACAGTTAGTACATTTCCATGAAGATAGATCTTGATTTGTTGCAACAATGATGGAAGATTGAGACCTTGAGTGCTTTGGATAGATGCCTTGTTGACTTGGAATGCTAAAACCCTAGTTTGCTTGAGAAGAAGGTTGAATGAGAGATGAGTGAATGATTAATTGATTGTGAATTATAATTTTAAGGGTTAAAATGAGGGGGAAAACCCTTATTTATACATGTTATGCCCTAATTCCTCGAAAATAACACATGACAGGTTGACCTTAGGGTTTAGGAGATAATATCTCGCAAGAATTTTGAATTTATTTTGATTTTTATGCCACATGGGACTAAGTCACTCAAGGTGGCGACTTAGTCCACCTAGGAAATTTTGATTGGTTTTCGGGAATTAAAGTATGATTAACATTGTTTAATGATATTATCTTCTGAAACACACTTAAAAGTTGGTCCTATGTGTTTATTAAGGGGCCATTTTATCATAAGAAATGGTTGATTTAGTGATGACAAGCCTAGTAAAGAATGAAAATGTGTTACAAAACCTCACAACACTTTGAAACAAGGCTTGCAAAGGGGTAAAAAGAGGTCCAAATTCCATAGGAAAGGCCCAAAATGGGTGAAAAGTGTCGAGGCTACACTTTTTTGTGATAGTTTCCAAATGAAACAACATCATGAAAAAGGGGTTTCCCCCAAATGATATCCAAAACACATAATGGATCCATGGATTCGAGGTCAATCTATGTATTTTCTACAATGATATAACTAAGCTTGAAATCATCATCATTCCCAAAATACTCACAAAATTGGAAGAATAACACATAGAGATTGAAAAAAAAAAAAATTTTGGGTCAACATGGAAGAGACTTAAATTTATTAACGCCTTGCATCATTCCCAAATGGAAAACACAAGACAATGGAAAAGATAAAGGTTTACGACATATAGAAGAATGTAGGTAGTGAACCAAAGGAAATGGGGATTCCACATTTTTGGAGATGGAACTAGGGGTTAGGACCTATTTCACTCTTAGTTCTTTAGGAAACCCTAGAGACTTCGACCCAATGATTCAATTGAGGGAAGTACCAAGACAAGGGGGTTTCCTTAGGTGTGATTAAAAAGAGGGTTCACCATTAAAATAAAACTTCAAAGGGGAAAATAAAACTCTAATACACTAAAACCTAGACACTTAAAACATGAAATCAGATGAATAAAAAAAAATTAGATAGAAAGGAACTTTGTAAGCTAATGGGTTTCAAAAAAGATCTACAATTCTGAAATTCTACTTTTTGAAGTGCATTAGGACTCACACCAGACTGGGTGATTTAGTTCTGCTATTGGAATGTGGGTAGAATCTAGAATCCTCTACTAGAAAATCAGGATCTATAGAAGACTACTAAAAAAAGGTATACATGGGACTCATATGCCCAAGGTGGTGATTTAGTCTCAATATTAGGGTTTTACTAAAACTTTGGTATCCTCGAGTGATCTTTTGTAGCTTTCATCTTGTTCGATCTTTAGGTCTAAAAAGTCTAAATTACGATATGTAGGTGAGTTTTCATGAAGATGACAACTTCTTGAAAACTTCCTTCAATCTTGCAACTTTGTCTTCAAAGGATCTTCAATCTCCAAATCACCTAGATCTACAATCACACATGAAGAGGGAAATTTTTTTTTGTGTTATGGAATAGGAATTTTCCTTACTCAAACCTTATTTTGGTAATCAAACCTTGAAATGAAATGAAATCGAATGAAGGAATGATGAATTAACAATATACAATTTTAGAACTCACCAATACCTTGAAATAAAGGTTACAAACTTATGTGAAATGGATCCAATGGATGTGGATCTTTAATCTTTTTCTTAATATGGGACAATGTCTTTGAATGCTTGCTTGAATCATGAAAACCTACATCACAAATATTATCTTGCAAACACACATGATGCCTGAAGACTTTTCCATGATGCTTGAATCTAGAATGTTGCTCCAAATTCTTGATAAATTTCTCTTGAATGATCTTGTATGATCTTGTGAAAGTAATCTTGATTGCTTATTAAATTATAGCTTTTTAGCAGAAATTATGTGAAATAACCTTTTATTTATAGTTTTTTATGCCAAATTTCTTGAAATTACAACACTACAAGCCGACATCAGATCTAGGATAATAAAATCCCACCAAGAATTTGATTTAAAATAGGTCCTAGTTAAAGTGGGAATCATACACTAGTTGGGGCGTAAAAGGAAGAAAATTGTCACTTTATGGTTTAGGACATAGAACGACAAGTTTTCTTATACTTCTTGTTCAAGGAAACCCTAGATATCTCAATCCAAGGATATAATGAAGGAAAGAGATCTGAAATAAGGTGTCCTAGGGTAAGTTTAGAGACTAAAAAAGGGTTCACCACCAATTTGGGACTTGGAAATACTAGTAACATGCAAGATCTAATGACAAATCCTAATGTTATGCAAAACCTTAAATGAATGACCTATAAATGAATGAAAATCATAATGTAGTAAACTGGAAAAGTGCATAGGTGCACCTAGAAACTTGTAGAATCTTGAAATGAGGTCTAGAATGCTGAAAATGTTGATGTTAATTCATACTAGGACTCATATCCTAGGCTAGGTGATTTAGTCCCAAATTATGGTTTCTAGGCAAGAATAAAAATCTAACAGTGACAAGTCTCGAACTCCTGAAATCTAGAAAAATCATTGTACTAGGACTCATATGCCAAAAATGGTGTATCAATCCCATTCTTATTTTTCAAAAATTCAAAGTTTGAACCTATTTTCAAATCTCTGCTCTTTCTTCTCAACTTGATTTCTAGATCCGAACTCGTAAAAAGACCTGCAAAATATAATATAGCGTTGATTTGTTTATGGGGGGTTTTCCTTGGTCAAATCCCTTGTTGGGTAATTAACTCTTGATAGAAATAATGGATCTTGAAAGTAAATGTGAATGAAAACCCTAATCTTAAGTGCATATTTTATTAGGAAACATTAAATACAATGCAACCCTATACTAATGTGCTAGAATGAGATGCATGAATGAAGCATGAAGATGATGACTTACTTAGGGAGATCTCTAATCACCCTAATAAGCCATAATAATGCATGTACCTTATTTTAGGCTGAAAGTAGAGTGATAATGGAGGATGGAATCACTTAGGAAACAAGTCATTAGGCTTGACTTTGTTGAACAAGAAAACTAAGAGAGGGGTGAATCAGTTGTAGAAAATTTAACCTTTAAAAGATTTATCGAAACTTAGATCAATCATAAATCCTTTACTCTACTAAATGATTAAACATTAAGTGCAAGGGTAGAAATTGAAAATCATTACAAAAACACATTAACACCATATTTACGTGGAAAACAATGAGGGAAAAACCATGATGAGGATTATCTCACAATATAAAGAATATCAAAATTGATTACAAAGACTCACTACCAAAACATGCTCACTACCAGATCAGGACTATCTATCTAGATCAAGACTCATTGTCCAACAAGGGTTAACCACCCAAAGGGCTCACTTCCATAGAGATACAAATAAAATAGAAGAGATATGTTATAGAGAGAAAGATAATATCAATGCAATAGAGATTTCCACCATAATTCCCTCAACCACTTGCAGAAATGCATGAATGATAGAGTACACCTTCAAATCACTGCATCTTAAAACTTAGTATTTAGAACTCGCATTGATCTACCACACTCACATCACATACACACACTATTTCACACTTATCTTGCATCTGTCTACTCTATTTCTTTTCACTTATCTCTTTTTTATATCTTTCACCAATAACTCATCTTCTATTTATACCATCTCCAACTTTGAAACATATCCAAAGTCAGTCATCCATTATTAATTTTAAATTTGGTGGGTGCCAAAATTCTTAGGATGGAATTATAATTAGGGAAACCCAAAAAAACGCTTTACAAAGACCCAAATAATTCGCAACAATCTTCATGAACTTCAAAAGTAGTGTTCAATACAAGGTCGGTCAAATGAGTGTAAAATACACAGAACAATTAATCACGTGTAACCCTTAGCACGATCCAATCTTTCCAGACACCAAAATTATCTTCAACATGATCATAACAACTTAACTCTATAACCACAAGTCATAAGGCTTAACTAAGAAGAAATTCAAACCAACAACATTTCTTCCAGACCTTATCCAGATACACAAAAAACCATAGTTCACAACTGGTGAACATAACTCACACTGTACAATGAATCAAAAGCCCAAAATTAGGATATAGTAGCTTCCAACAAACATGATACATATTTTGAACCACACAAACATAGGAGAAAAACTCGGAGAAACCACTGAACACCTGCAACCTTTCTTCATTATAATTTTCTCAATATCCTCGACATATACAGCCAACTACCTACATCCATGATATCAATGACAACAACAACCAATTGATAACCAATTGACATCAATGACAACACCTTCATTCTTGCAAGAATCTCCCCCTTTTTCATTGATATCAACACATGATGTGAAAAACCATCAAAGACAAGACACTAGCCTTCAAGACACTTTTCATCATTTTTCTTTTTTTTCTCCCCCTAAGTAGATACTCTCTTTTTTCACATCTTCCTCATCTCATATTTTTCTCATGTCCCCTTTGAAATCAATGGCAAAGGAAAAGGATATTTTACATTGATTTAACCTTTGACATTAAAAATTGAATACTCTTTTAATGAAAAAACCTGACACTACCTACTCCCTTGGGAGGTAGCCACCAAAATATATTTCAAAAGAAAGATAGATCCATATACCCACTGAATTGATGCATCTCCATATGCATCTAGTTCAAAAGAGGGAAAATCACCCCTAACTTCTCTTGGAGATACTGAAAATTATCTTTAGGAAGAGCCTTCATAAATGTGTCAACAATCTAATCTTTCATGGGTACATACTCAAGCTTAACTTCATTCTCCACAACCTTTTCTCTCAATAAGTGATACCCGATAGATATATGATTTTTCCTTGAGTGCATCACTGAATTCTTTTAAATATTAATCACACTTGTATTATCACAGAAGACAAAAATAGGATCAAAATACATTACTTTGATATCTTTCAATGTCTATTTCATCCATAAAAGTTGTGTACAACAAGATGCAATAGAAATATACTCAGCTTCAACAGTAGATAAGGAAACTAAATCTTTCTTTTTACTCAATCATTCCACCAATCTTTAACCAAGAAAAAATGCACCACCATTTGTACTTTTTCTATCATCTACACATCCAACCCAAACTACATATGTATAAGCACTTAGTGTAAATTTAGTATCCCTAGGATAACATAAGCCATAATCTGGAGTGCCATTTAATTATATTAATATTATTCTAACAAAAATGTGTGTTTCCTTAGGATCTTCTTGAAACCTAGCCACAAGACAGACTACATGCATAATATTTGGTCTAGTAGCAGTTAAATACAATAGTCCACCAATCATAGATCTATATTTTCTCTTATTAGCCTTAGATGAATCATCAAATTTACCAAATTTTCAACCAATTATTATAGGATTGTATACCAGTTTGGAACCATCCATCCCAAACTTCTTCAACATCTCTCTCACATACTTTGACTATGAAATAAAAATCCCTTTCTCTATTTGATTAATTTGTAGCCCAAGAAAGAAATCCATCTCACCAAACATGGATATCTCAAATTATTTTTGCATTTCTTTCGCAAACATCTTATACATAGTTTCATTTCCTCCAAAGATAATATCAATATATACAACCATAATCAATATTTTGTCATTTTCAATTTTAAAATATAGATTACTATTTTTTGTACCTTTGTTGAAACCATGTTGAGTCAGATACTTGTCTAACCTTGCATACGAAGCTCTAGGAGCTTCCTTCAATCCATATAAAGATTTCTCCAATCTTCAAACCATATTTTTCTGATATTACAACTAAAATCCTTTTGGTTGTTCCATGTATACCTCTTTTTCTAGTTCACCATTCAAAAATGAAGACTTAACATCCATCTAATAGATCTTGAAATATTTATGAGCAGAAAACGCTAAGAACATATTGATAGCTTCCATTCTTTCCTCCAGAGAAAAATTCTCCTAAAAATCTATGCCTTCTACTTGTGTGTAGCTCTTTGACACAAGCCTTTCCTTGATTCTAACCACTTCTCCATTCTCATTCAACTTGTTTCTAAATACCCACTTTAATCCAATTATGTTTTTATCTGTCAATCTAAGGACCAATTCCCAAGTTTGATTCTTCTCAATCTGCATAAGTTATTCTTTCATAGCTTCCATCCAATGCTCATATTTACATGCTTCACTTATATTATTTGGTTCAATCTCAAAAAGTAAACACAGATTATCTCACCAACAGTAGCTCTGCTTCTTATGAATACTCCTTTTGTCTTGTCTCCAATGATCTGATTTTCTGAATGATTTTTCTTCACATAGCTAGGTGTCTTAGGGGACACCACTGAAGCTTCTTCTTCTTAATTCTACTTCTCTTACTCATCCTTCTCCTATTCTTCCACAACTTCTTCAATCCTTACACAATTAGGTTCATCAGATACATATCCATTGATATCAATAAAATTCTTCATTGCTTCATCAACCTTGACATTTTTGCTTTCTACAGTATTCCTCAGTGTTTTATTGAAACATATATAAGCTTTGCTTGTAGTAGAACATCCTATAAAAATACCTTCATCACTTCTTGCATCAAACTTCCCTAAATTTTCTTCATCCCATTTGATATAACATTTGCTTTAAAATACCTTGACATACTTAACAGTAGGAATTCTTCCATGCCACAGCTCATAGGGGGTCTTTGTACTATTTTCTCTTTCTTGAACTTGATTGAATACATAAAAAATAGTGTGAATAGCTTATCTCTAGTAAAATTCTAGTAGACCAACCTCAGTAATCATTGATATAGCTACTTCTTGAATTGTTATGTTCTTTCTTTCAACAACTCCATTCTGTTGAGGAGCTCTCGGAGAACATAATTGTATTTTTATTCCATGAACTTCAAAATACATATTAAGCTCATGGAAGGTGAATTCACCACCTTTGTCAAACCTTAAGCATTTCATCCTCAAATTTACTTCATTCTCAACCATATATTTGAATGTCTTGAATGTATCTAATGCATCCGATTTCTCTCTAAGAAATGTAACCCATGTATACCTAGAGTAATCATCAATCAAAAGCATAAAGTACCTTTCACCTTGTAGACTTCTCACTCTTGTAGGACCATAGATATTTGGATGAATTAAATCCAGTAGTCTAGTAGTAGATTGTTCCTTTGATATGAAATGATTACTTGCTTTCTTTCCAAACTGACAATTCCTACAAATAGCATTAACAGGCTTTGTAATCCTTGGTAAATCTCTCATAGCTTGTACTACACTAATCCTGTCTAGATTATCCAAACTTATATGACACATTCTCTGATTCCATAACCAACTATTATATATCTGAGTCATAAAGAATCATCTATCAACACTCTTAATTTGATATATATTTCCTTTAGATTTCTTTCACCCAGCAATTATGGTTCTGGAGTCTTTCTTGATTTCATATCTTTCATCCTTAAATACAAGATTATATCCTTTACTACACATCTTTCCAACACTCAAAATATTATGCCTCTAGCCCTTAACATAGTAGACATCATCAATATTATGATTTCCATCAAAACTTATTGAACCTATCTCACAAATCTTAGCACTAGTATCATCTCCAAAAATAACTAAGCCACCATCATATTTTTCAAGTTTAAAAAACTTATTCTTATCACCAATCATGTGACATGAACAACCATTGTCAACAACCCAATAGTTATTTTCCTTTTTAGCATGTAGGGCAAAGATTATAGTACCTTCATCTTTCTCTTTATTTGCACAACATTCCTTCACCTATTTTTCAGAGTTAGCAGAAGTAGGTTCATCTTTTATAGCCAAGAACAAGCATTCATTAAGATTGGGATCTCCATAATCAAACTCTTTATCATAAATAATAGCATCCTCATTCACATACTATGCTCTATTGATCTTCTTACCTTTTTTTCTTTGTCAAATCTTTGTTTATTCCTCTTAGCTCTTTCTAAACATCTTGAAGCATAATGAACTATTCCTCCACAAATTAAGCATTTAAAGGGTATTTTACCTTCATATTTATCAAAGCCTTTCATCATCTTTCTTACAAAGTTAAGTTCTACTTCATCAAGATTTTATTCATCTGGATCTTTAGTTCTTGTAGCCTTAAAATTAGTTTATGATTTGGATCCATTTCTCAAATTCAGCTTTCTCATCTCATAAGATGTCAAAGTTCACAATAACCGATCTTTAGTGTAAATCTTGTAGTCTATATGTTCTTCAATAGTAATTTTTCATTGTATGAATTAGGGAGAGTTCCAATAATATTCTTTACAATCCTCAATTCATCTATTGGAGCACAAAGTCCTCGCATTCCACCCACTATCTCATCCAATCTTTGTACATAGGATTTAACATTTTCATCTTCAAACATATGCAGGAGCTCAAACTGTGTCTCCAAGTTCTGCAACTTTGCCTCTTTGACGATTTCATCTCCTTCATGCACCTTTTCTAGGGCATCCTATACTTCTTTAGCAGTCTTCAGATTTTGATCTTTAATCAACTCATAATGTGCAAGACTATTCTTCAAAATGAACTTCACCTTATTGTTCGCTTCATGTGCCTTGATTTCATCAGTTGTACTCAAACCATTAGTAGGAGAAGTGTAGGAAATATTGTAAGCTTTCTCCACATCATATCCATAATACTCCACATATTCTTCCATCAGTATTTTCTAGATAGAGTAATTAGTTCCATCAAACTTTGGATACTTAAAAATGATTTTTTTTGCCATCCTAGGTCCCTTCCTTAAGTGGTTAAGCTCTTCTCCAAGGAACTGAGATCTAATACGAATTGTTGAACAAGACAACTAAGATGGGGGTGAATCAATTATAGAAAATTTAACCTTTAAAAAATTTATCAGAACTTAGATCAATCACAAATCATTTAATCTACTAAATGATTAAACATTAAGTGCAAGGTAAAAAATTGAAAAGCATCACATAAACACAGTAACACTATATTTACGTGGAAAAACCAATGAGGGAAAAACCACAGTGAGGATTAGCTCATAATATAAAGAATATCAAAACTGATTACAAAGGCTCACTTCCAAAAAATTGATCATTGTCAAAATAGAATTAACTATCTAGATCAGGACTCACTATCTAAGAAGGGTTAACCACATAGAGGGATCACTACCACAAAGAAACAAAGAAGATAGAAGAGATATGTTACAGAGAGAAAGACAATCTCAATGCAATAGAAATTTCCACCATAATTTTCTCAACCACTTGTAGATATGGATGAATGATAGAGTACACCTTCAGCTCACTGCATCCAAAAACTCAACATTTAGAATTCACATTGATCAGCCACACTCACATTACACATACACTATTTTGCATCTATCTCACATCTATCTTCTCTATTTATTTTCTCTTATCTCTTTGTTACATCTTTCACAAATAGCTCATCCTATATTTATACCATATTCAACTTTGAAACATATCCAAAGTTGACCATCCATTATTAAATTCAAATTAGGTCAGTGCCAAACCTCCTAGGGTGGAATTAGAATGATGGTGACCCAAAAAAACACTTTGACAAAGACTCAAATAAGTCCCAACACACTTCATGAACTTTGAAAGTAGTGTTCAACACAAGCTCAACCAAACCAGTGTAAAACACATAGAACAATTAAGCACACGTAACCCTTAGCACGATCCAATCTTTCTAGACACCAAAATTATCTTCAACATGATCATAATAGCTTAACCCTAGAACTAAAAGTCATAAGACTTAACCAAGAAGTAATTCAGACCAACAACATTTCTTTCGGACCTTGGCCAGATATACAAAAAACCAAAGTTCACAACTAGTGAACATAATTTGCACTGTACAATGAATGAGAAGCCAAAAATATAGATATAGAAGCTTCCAACAATCATGATCAACATATCTAAACCACACAAACATAGGAGAAAAACCTAGAGCAACCACTGAACACCTACAACCTTTCTTCATTATAGTTTTCTCAATATCCTCGATATATACAACCAACTACCTGCATCCATGATATTAATGACAACAATAACCAGTTGGTAACCAATTAACCAGTTGACATCAATGAAAACACCTTCATTCTTACAATAGGCTTGATGGCTAGTTACATCTCCCCAACCTAGAATCCATCATGATTCACCATAGGCAACCATCATCAATCTTTGATAATGCTAGATCTTGAATGAAAGTGAGCTTGAATACCAACAAAAACACTATTATGTTGCTCCAAGACTTCAACTTTGCTTGTTACTTGCTCTTGAATGCTCTTGTGAAAGAATGTTTGAATTCTTATGAATTATTAGATCTTGAATTTCTTCCTCTATATAGAAATAATGACTTAGAAGCTTGTTTTTATAGGTACTTTACTTAATTTACCATTTATTATATTTCAAATGTTTAGATGAACCAAATTTTGGAATTAAAAAATTGAATTTCATGCTCAAACCCTAAAAATGGGCCACATGGGACTCATATGGGTCCCACCTAGGGGGACCCATATGCCCAAAGTGGTGTATGAGTCCCACCCTAGTTTTTCGGGGTGGTCCAATGATGGGTTTTTAGAAAATTTAATGCTTTTATTAATTTTTTTGAGAATTTAGTTCAAATAAGCCTTTAGATCCAAAATGAAGGTCTTAGGGGCCTATTAATTATGATTAAAGGGTTATAAATGCAAGGGTGTACTAGAATAGGTCCAAATTAAGTGTCAAATTGTACCATCTTCAAGAGCATACAATTTTGTAGATTGCAGGGCATACAAGTCCTAGTGTCTTAAACACGGGATACAAAATCCAAGAAGTATTAAGCTCAATGCAATATTCAAAATCAGGCCTCGAGACCTAGGTGGGACCCATATACCCAAGGTGGTGTATAAGTTCCAAATCACTGGATCTAGAATAGAGAACCTCAAACATTGAATTATGATTTGTCATTTATTAAATGTTAGGATTATCCTCATAAAAATGAATTAAATAAGGCTTGTAGATGTAAAATAGGACAAAATAAGGCATAAATAAGCCCAATTTTAGTAGGAAGGGCCCAAAAAAGTGTGAAAATGTAAAGGGATACATTTTTCTACACTACATTTAGCCCCCACTTTAGTGAGAGGAGGAACTTTCTTCAAACTCACACTAAAGTAGACAAATTTGCTTCAAGAGGTGTCCAAGTGTACCAATGCTAGGGAGATAGGATGAAAATGATCAAGAGGGGTGATCAAGCCCCTGAGATCGAGACGCTATGTTAAACCAACATAGGCACAAAATAAAACACATGAGAATGATGTATGAAGCAACAACACGATACAAGCATACACTGCCAAAGACATAAAGAAGAAAGGGAAGGAAAACAAAGGGTGGATCAACCCTCAACCATTTTTCCAATGCAATGTGGATCATATCTAAGTTGTTTATCCAAAAAAAACCATTTACAAATGGAACACAATGTCCACTATGCAAACAACATGCACACTCACAAGGGCTAGTGGAACCTCATGTTGTCCACTAGGTGAGCCCCCAAAGACACATATGAACGTGATTGGTATGCACTCACATAGACAAGTAAGTGGTTATGGGAATGTCACACCTAAGTTTGACTCCCATTTTCTAAGTATACCAAAGCTATACTTCCTGATAACTTTGATAAGGCACCACACAATACGAACAACAAGATCCATGAGGCAACAAAAAAATTGTGTACTAACACCCATGAACAAATAGGATGGCTCCATAGGCAAGAAAAGTGTGTTATGCAAGGTGGCCATATAATAGTTATTCAAAATAAAAAATAGTTTAAGGTATGTTCAAAGGAGTTATTCTTAGTTCATGTAAAGTCTTAACTTAGGGAACATCGTGCCTAATGTCTCCAAGAGAGGACCAATTGATGAATAGAAGATTCACAACTTAGGAAATGCACTCTGCTTGGAATTACCACTAAGAGGAATATAATGTGCTAAGAGAGATCACACTCTTGAAGGACATCACACCCAATTTCATCACCAAGAGAAAGACACGTCGCATGAAGTAAGAAGACCACACAATAAAATATGAGTTGTAAAGAATAATGCCAATGTATGCCCCCACTTTAAAGAATTTTCTAAACATCATGTTGTGAGAAATTACTTTAAAGTAGAAGATGATAAATGCTAAAGAATAAAGAGGATATGAGAGCTTATTTGGAAAGCCCTATACCAAGTCATATGTTTCCAAATAAAGCTAAATCATGAAAAGGGGTTGCCCCCACAATGAAATCCCAAAATCACATAAGGGATCCATGGATTTGAGGTCAGTATGTCTTTGCTACAATGTTTTTAGATAGCTCAAAAATGTCATCAACCCCAAATACTCATGGAATAGGAAGAATTACACAAAGATATTGAATTTAACAAAAGAAAATATTTTGGGTGAAAATGGAAGAGACCTAAATTTCTAGACCCCTTGTGTCATCCCAAAAGTGAAAACATGAGACAAAGAAAAGATAAATGATTTATGACATAAAGAAGAATCTAGATACAAATCATGGAATATCACAAAGAGAGAAATACATCAAACAAGATGGTGCGAGGAGGTCACATTATGCACATGAAATCACATAAAGAAACATGAAAAATAAAAAAATAAAAGACTAGGAAGGTACATGCAAGTCAACATATAGATTTTTATCTACATCCCAATCTTTTTCATCATAAATGAAAGTAGACAAATAGCCAAAGGGACAACAACAAGTGTGGTACTATGAGAATCACCAAGTTCAACACTCTTTTGAGGAGAATTGTCATTTAAGCTCATAGAAGAGGAAAACAATGAATTCAATTGATTATGAACTTCATCAATTTTAGAAATCTCATCATTATCACCCAAGTTAATCACAATGGGAGGTCAAATGATAATGTCGAAAGAATGTGCTAGTCCCTATTGTGGTTGTGATATAGGATATTTTTGTTGTGGCAAAGAGGGAGATTCATCTTGTATTGATTCACTTAAGTTTGGATTTTGATTTTATTTGTTGTTCTCTTCATTTAAACTTCGAGCTATAGCATAAAATCTACACCTATGCTCTCTATCATTTCTATTTATTTTGGTATGGTTTTCAAGTTGCATTTGTCTAGGATTTGGTTTATCAGCCATAGGTTTATTTTCTTCCCTAAGGGGAGGAACGAAAGGAAGCATAGGAGTCTGTTCAACCACTTTCTCTTTAGCTTTATAAATTTGTTTTATATTAGGAGGCATTCTAGAATTGTTTGGATTGTCTCTTCGTCTCTTGTACGAGATAGGCAAGGGATTTTTCTTTGGTTGGTCTTGGCTATTTAGAATGTATTTTGGTTCTACCATGGTTTCATCAAGGATAGGAGGCTCAATAATGGGTTGAGGCATGTTTCAAAGGGATAGTTATGCTATGTATTTCACCTTAAACTTTTGATAGGATTTGAAAAATAAGTCTTGACAAGGTTTAATAGGTTACATAGGCTTAGGCCAAAAGAAATCCAATGAAAAGTTCCCATGAGAAGACATGGGATTAAAGCCACTATGGTGCATGGTAAATATTTCATTACAAAATGGAAACTTCAAACATTTATGCACAACCAACATGGCTTCCATGGAGCATAGCCATGGATATCCAAGATTCACATGGAATTGATCCGAATTTGAGATGATGGAGAATGAGACATCTAATTGTTTTGGCCCAACTTTTAAAGGAAGGATGATTGAACCAATCTTAGGTAAATAAAAACCATTATGTTTTTTTATCCATGCTTTCTATTTTTCATATGTATCTTGATATAGTTCATGCACAAGTAAGAATTCTTTAGTGATCACATTCTTTCCACATACAGGATCAATTAATATCCCATTAATGGGCTTGTCATTAATTCAGTTGGCTATGTAAAGAGGACCATCAGGTGCATTTTTAAGTATATCTTTTTGTGAGAAAGAAATATCAAGAGGCATTTTACATTGGCCCTTACAAAATTGAATTTTGATCAATCCAACCATTCTATCCATATGAATTTTTTCATTAGTATCCATGTTGTCATCATTTGTGTCAACATTCATCACATCATTCTTCTTAGTTTCACTAGCTTTGATGAATGAAATATTATGATTTGGCATAGGGTTGGTAAAGATTTGCAAGTTTTGGTTAGGAGAGGCGACTGAATTATTACCTTGATCATTGACACTGCCAATTTGAATATGATTTGAATCAATGAGGTCTCGCACAAGATGTTTAAGACACTTACAATGTTTTGTATCATGTCCATTTTGATGGTGTAAATGACAATAGGAATTCGATCTAAAGTTCAGAGGTAATGGCTTATGAGGATCAGGAGTTCTAATGAGAGGTAAGGAAATCAATTTATTCTCTAGAAGTTACAACATAGTGTTATGGAGGGTATCGGTTAAGGGAGTAAATTGTCTAGCCAGATCCCCAAATGTAAAAAAAATTGTCTTCTTTATTGTAGCCACTTGGGTATCAACATGTTGATTTGGTTGAGGGGGATTTAGTTAAAAAAATCCTTTATTCTATTTCCTAAAAGGTTGGTAATTATTTTGATTTGTGGATTCAAACTTTTCAAGACAATTATAGGTGGGCTTTGTTTCATGACTTCTAACTGAGTTTTGATAATCATGATGGATGGTACACACGTGTACGAAGTAAGGAAACTTCATCATTCCAAGTTTATATTTCATCTTAGTTTGTAAGTTCTTAATGAACATTCGTCAAAGGTGAGGATCGAGAATCTTTATGTCAATTTAGGAATAAAGAAATTGGTAGCTTGAAATGAAGTTAGTAACCTTTCCATCATCCTTTTTCTTACATCTCATCAAATCAGCTAATTTCATCTTAGGGGTCATGTGCACATGGAAATTTTTGATAAATGCCTTAAAATTTTCATTGAATGAACGAATTGAGATATTCGGTAATGAGGAAAACCATTCTAAAGTGGTATCTTTCAAGGACCTAGGGAAATTCTTAGTCAAGAGCTTATCTTCAAGGATGAAATCACTACATAAGGTAGTGTAAGCGGAAACATGGTTAGAAGGATCTCCTTTCCCCCTATATTTCTCAAACCTAGGAATCTTTATTCCTTGTGGTATTGGCATTCTTAATATCTCCAAGGATAAGGGATTGCTTTTGACATAGTAAGATGGTTGGTCATTTTGATTTTGGTTTATAGTTGATTTTTTTTTTTTGAAGGGATGAAACATTTTGTAAAAGTTGGCTAAGGATGGCATCATAGGTTGTGTTTTAAGATGGAGGTGAATATGGTAGAGGTGTATATGTGTTTGAGGGTCAAGTGAATGGAACACTTGTGGGAGGTAAAGTGGTAGGAGATATGGCATGAGATGCCACAAAGGTACAAGGATTGCTAGTGAAAATAGCCAAGGTAGGAGTGACATTAATAGTAGGTTTCATCATTGTGGTAACTTGAGGGTTGGTATAAGTAGGAATAGAGGCAATTGTTGTAGGAGGACGAATTTGAGTTCCTCCTTGACTTTGAGTAATGTTCAAAGTTTCAGCACAACTAGGCATTGAGGTAAGATGTTTTCCGAAAAGTTGAGCTAAGTTATGTGCAAGTTCTATTCCTTGTTCCCCTAAAATCATGAGGTGTATGTTATCTATGGTAGGAATAGTAGTGTTGGAAATGTTTTCAGTACTCACTTGATGTTGTAGGTTTGCTAATTCTTCAGGGATTTGGATTATCTTTTCTTAAGGGATACTAGCAACCATTATTTCAACACTTGTCATACTACTTGAATGTAAAGAGTTGTCGAGGGTATGGTCCATTTCTAGTGAACTAATGCCAACACTATGAATGAAAGATCAAGATAACCCAAGATCCACGATGAGTGTGTTATCATGGGATGACATAAGTCTCAAACTACATTTCATTATAGTATTAGCAATAGGACACCAAGTTGTAAAGCTCATACAAAGGAGAATCAATGAATGCAAGATAAATGCAATGAACACAAGATAAACAATATGCTTTAATTCCAATTCTTTTATTTAGAAATGCACTTAAAATGAAATTAAATTAAGCTAGATCTAATGAAATGAATGAAACAAAAACTCAACAAATTAAAATAGAGATCTAATAACAACAAACACAAGTACATAAATGGATTTTTTAATACTATAAAATATAAATTCAGGTATGATATGGGACTAAATCACCCCAATGGGTGAATGAGTCCTAGTTAGGGTTTTTGGAAGGTTCAAATACTAGAAAAATAGATAACACATAATTACTAGAAATCTAGATAAACCACCTGTACAAGGACTAAATCGCCTAGGTGGGTGAATGAGTCCAAGATCAGGGTTTGTACACCAAATTCAGTAGATTATAAGTTTTTTCTAAGGTTTATAACTTGTATGTTGATTTGACTATTTGCAATTACAATTTTCTAATGAAATTCAATTATGCAAGATGAAAAAATGCAATCTATATGCACTTTTCCACTATTGCAAGATTTTAGAGTCTTAAATTAAATTCAAGTAATGCAAAGTTAACCTAGATCTAGGACTACAATGTTCTACAAATCATTAATGCAAGTTTCCAAAGGTCAGGTTCACCAAAAATGAACCAAAGGAAATAGGGATTCCACCTTTTTGGAGATGCAACTAGGGGTTAGGACTTATTTCACTCTTAGTTCATTAGGAAACCCTAGAGACTTCAAACCAATGATTCAATTGATGGAAGTAATAAGAAAAGGGGGTTTCCTTAGGTGTGATTAAAAAGGGGGTTCACCATTAAAATGAAGCTTCAAAGGGGAAATACAAACTCTAATACACTAAACTCTAGAAACTTAAAACATGAAATCAGATAAATAAACAAAACTCGAACATAAAGGAACCTGGTAAGTTGAGGTATTCCAAAAAAGTTATAAAACTCTAAAAGTATACTTTTTGAAGTGCACTGGGATGCATACGCCAGACTGCGTGATTTAGTCATGCTACTAGAATCTGAGAAAAATCTAGAATCCTTTGCTGGAAAATCAGGATCTACAAAAGACTATTGAAGAGAGGTATACTGGGACTCATATGCCTAAGGTGGTGATTTAGTCCTAGTTTTAGGGTTTGACTGAAACTTTTGTATTCTTGAGTGATCTTTTATAGCTTTCCTCTTGTCCAATCTTCAAGTCTAAAAAGTTTGAATTCCAAATTGTAGGTGAGTTTCCATAAGGATGACAACTTCTTGACAACTTCATTCAATCTTGCCACTTTGTCTTCATAGGATCTTGATGTTGGATGTTGTGGTTTTGTTTCTAATATGTGGTTTTCATTGATGTCAACACTATTAGCATTTATGATTCTGAAGGCTATATATGTCGAGGATATTGAGAAAATTAGAATAAATATGTTAAAGATAGTTTGTGAAGCTATGATGATTAGAATGGTGGAAAGTTCTATAAATTAGTAATCAGAAGTCATGCATTAAATTTTTTTTTGTTGAGCCTATCTAGTATGTTGTCCGAAAGTTTCAGTGGTACACATCAAGATTGTCCAATGAGTTATGAGTTTCTGAGTTCCTACAGTTATTTTGTTACTCTAGCAGGTGTTTCTTGAAGAAGAGAATACATTTTTGGTAAATTAATAAGTTGTGTATGCTACTATGATGTTTAGTGATGTTTCTAGATCATTCTCTATCATTGTGGTACATCTGCATTGATCGGTGTGTTCGTGATCGAAGATTTTTCCTTTTTGTGTTAGAGTTTTCATCTTCTTGGCCGACATGATGGTGGTAGAATGTTGCAGATCCTTATGGATTAATTTTTGAATGATTGGCATGTTTGAGGATGTTGATTTAGGTCTTCATTATGTTTTGATTGACTTAGGTTGGTACGCATTGAGATTTTTTCATGTATTGGGCTGATAGTTTGTAATTCATCTATTCTTTATTTGTGGCCGACAAAGTTGTTGATGTAAATTCATGTAGTGGATATATAATAATGATTGTTTCCTCATTTTGAAGTATGTTGAGTGAATGTATGTCAAGTGTGAATGCAAAATGTGTGAATAAAGATCAGATCATTCAATTTTAGAGAAGAGTGTGAAGAAGATTGAGTGAAGTGTGAAGAAGTGTTTATGTTCCTAACCATAACTATCATCAAGATTTTCTAGAAGCTAATTTCTCAGTTCAACCTCATTAGATGGATTTAATCTGATTGTTTTATGTAAGGCAGTGAGCCTTCCCTTTTGAGTAGTGAGATGTAGGTAGTGTTACTGAATGCATGTACCTTCCTTATTCATTTTTTAGTATACTTCTAATAGGTATAATCTTGTGGACTAACATCCACCATGGTTTTTCCCCTAACAAGGTTTCCACATATAAAATCTTGGTGCTCATGTGTTTCTGATGTGTTGCTGATTCATGATTTCATTGTTAATTATCAGATCTGAGATTAAAGATTAATAAGGTTGAATAAGTATTAAATTTTGTGACAATTGATTCACCCCCCTCTCAATTGTCTATCCTTTTTTTTCCAACAATTGGTATCAGAGTTGGTTCCTTTGAAGAATTTTAATAGCTTGAGGTGATCAAAGATGGCATCATAGAATAAGGATAGTCCCAGATTTGATGGTACAAATTACTCTTTGTGGATGGTCAGAATGGAGTGTCATTTGAAGTGCATTGATGAAACTTTCTAGAACATTACAAAGAACAAATATAATATTACTTAGAATGGTCCCACTACTCCTAATGAGATCAAATAAGTTGAAACTAATATCAAGGCTATAGAAGCATTATTAAGTTCTTTGATAGATTCACAGATGACAAATGTAATAGGTCTGAAGACAATACATGAGATCTAGAAAAAGCTCGAAACATTGTATGAAAGGGATGCACAAGTGAAGATTGCTAAGCTAACAAGTCTGAAAGGCAAGTGGGATAACTTGAAGATGAGTGAAGATGAAAACATTGTTTCTTTCATGCAAAAGGTAAATGAACTAGTGATGGGTATTAGGTGTGTTGGTGCAATTATGGAAGAAGATGAGATTGTGGCTAAAGTGCTAAGATCAGTGCCTACTTCTTACAAAATGAAATATCATGCTATTGAAGAACTCAGAATAGTAACAAATATGAGAAGAGACATGTCAATTGGTAATCTAGCTACCTTTGAACTAAGTGAATTTGGTGAGTCTACTCCTAAAATAGAATCTACATTTAAAGCTACTGTATCTCTCAAAATTCAACATAGATATGATTCAAGAGAAAGTTCCATAAAAACATTCAAATATGAAGATGAGATGAAATATATTGAAGATGAAGAAAGAGAGCTAGAAGAGTTGGAAGAATTGATTGTGAAAAGAGAAGCTATAGGACAAGGTGTTATTGATGATGAATCTAATACAAAAGCTGGAAATGAAGATGGATGGGTATTCATTGCTATCAAGGAAAATGGTACGTTGTCCACTAAATCTGCTAACAACTAGAATATTGAGAAATCTTTTGCAACTAGAATTGATGATAAAGATGAGTGGTTGATTGTCAAGAGATGCTCACATCATATGACTGGTGACAAAAGCAAGTTCATAAGCTTGGAAAATATGGCAGTGGTGTTGTAAGATTTGGAGATAACAATGTTGGTGTGATTTGTGGCAAAGGCACTATTTATCTTGGTGGTAAATATAATACTGATGATGTCCTTTATGTTGAAGGATTGAAGCATAATTTTTTGATTTTTGGATAAATGGTAGATAAGGGATACAATCTCTAGTTTAAAGATGAAAAATGCAAGATATTGGGAAGCTCTAGAAATATAATTTCTTCAAGTACAAAGACAAAAGGTAACATTTTTCACTTAAGTGTTGCTAGTGAAAGTTGTGTAATTGCTCAAGTTGATGTAAAATAGTTATGGAATAGGAGGTTGTTTCATGTAATTTTTGATAACATTATCAAAGTAAGCTCCACTCAAGCAGTCAGAGATCTACCTAAGTTAGTGACACCTACTAACACTATATGCAAGGAATGTCAGATGGGAAAGAATAAACGAATTTATTTTTGGAGCAAACAACATCAATATAATTGAGTATTGGAGTTGGTACATATTGATCTATGTGGTCCAACCAAAATTAGAAGTCTACAAGGAGAAAGTTACTCTATGTTGATTATTGATTATTACTCTAGGATGATATAGGTTGCTTTCTTGAGAGAAAAACATGAAGTACTAGAAAATTTCAAATGTTTCAAATTTATGGTAGAAAATGAGATAGGGTTGAAGGTTAAATGATTAAGATTAGATAGAGGTTGTGAGTTTACTTCCTGGGAATTCAATTCATTCTATGAAGAAAATGGAATCAAAAGATAGTTATCTGCTCCTTGGATGCCTCAATAGAACGAAGTTGTTCAGAGAAAGAACATAACAATTCTAGATGTTGCTGGAACTATGATGTTGGAAGGTAATGTTCCTCATATCTAATGGAGAGAAGTTGTAAGAACTACTATATACACTATCAACTGGGTAAATGTTATTGGTAATTCTAGTAAGACTCCTTTTGAGCTGTGGTTTGGTTATAAGCCTTTTGTTAAGTATTTTAAAATATTTGGAAGTATATGTTATATCAAGAGAGATGAATGTATTGGAAAGTTTGATGCTAGAAGTGATGAAGGAATTTTTCTAGGTTACTCTACTAAGAGTAAATCCTATTGGTGCTACAATAGAAGACTGAAGAAAATGGTTGAAAGTGAAAATGTCGGAGTTGATGAAGACATTGTTAGATCATCTAGATACTGTGGATATCATTCAGATGGCCAACAAGATAATATAGATAAAGGAAAGTCTATTTAGACATAAAATCAAGTTCAAATTGTTTCGGTGAATCAAGAGAATCATGAAGAAGAAGCTAGTAGAAGTGCAAAAGAGAGAACAAAAGAACCAGAAGTTAGAGAGAATCCCAAAGTCCCAATGTATGTAAAGCTAAACCATTCTAAAAATCCTATTATAGGAGACAAGAACAAAGGTGTGCAGACTAGAAGAAGAATTACAAAAGAGTACTTGCTGATTTCCAAAACTGAGCCTAGCAATGTCAATGAAGCATGAAAAGATGAATATTGGATGGAAGCAATGAAGGAAGAATTGATGCAAATAGAGAAAAATGATACATGGATTCATGTTCCTAGACCTTGGGATAAAAATATGATTGGAACCAAATGGGTCTTTCAGAATAAGTTGAATGAACAAGGTGAAGTGGTCAGAAATAAAGAAAGACTGGTATGCAAAGGATACTCACAGATGGAAGGTATTGATTTTAAAGAAACCTTTTCCCATGTTTCTAGAATTGAAGTTGTAAGGTTATTTATTTCTTACGCTACTTTCAATAATTACAAATTCTATCAAATGGATGTGAAGTCAGTGTTTCTAAATGGTGAGTTAGAAAAAGAAGTTTATGTTGAGCAATCGGATGGATTTCAAGTGACTGATGAAAAATACATGGTTTGTCAATTGAAGAAAGAAATATATGGAATTAAGAAATCCCGTAGAGCCTGATATGCAAGACTGGATAAATACTTGTTGAAGCTTGGATTCAATAAAGGTACTGCTAACAATAATCCATTTTTCATGATGGATTAGGATAAAGAGTTGATTATTGAAGTCTTTGTTAATGACATTGTTTTTGAAGGTGATGATGACTTATGCATGAAGTTTGCTGATGAAATGAAAATTGAGTTTGTTGATTATGTCAATGATGGGAGAACTGAAATTATTTTTAGGATTGCAAATTACTCATTTAGATGATGGAATCTTCATATCTCAATCCAAATATGTAAGAGAGTTACTAAAAAAATTTGGCATGGAAGACTCAAAACCAGTTGGTACACCCATGGTAACTAGATGCAAGTTAACAAAAAATGATGATTCTCTTAAAGATAATCAAACAATGTATAGATCAATGATTGGTGGATTACTCTATTTGACTCAGAACAGACTAGACATTATGAATGTTATATGTATGGTTGCTAGATATCAAGCTGATCCAAAGGAATCACATGTGACTGCAATAAAGAGAATTTTTAGATACTTGAAAGGGATAGTTGATTTTGGTCTTTGGTATCCTAAGGATGATTATCTTACTCTAAATTCCTTTATAGATGTAGATTGGGTAGGAGATGTGGATGTCAGGAAAATTACAAGTGGTGGTGCATTCTTCTTGGAGAAAAAGTTGGTGTCTTGGCTAAGTATGAATTAGAATTCCATTTCCTTATCTACTATTGAGGCATAATAAATTGTTGCTGCAAACAATTGAACTCAAGTATTATGGATGAAATAGATGTTGGGAGATATCATAATTGAATATAATGCACCTATTTCTATATTTAGTGATAACTCAAGTGCCATAAAAATTTCCAAGAATCTGGTGCTACATTCAAGGACAAAAATTATATCTGTCAAGTATCACTTTTTGAGAGACAAAGTAAGTGATAAAGAAGTGAGATTGGAATATGTTCCCACTAAGGAACAAATTACAGATATCTTTACTAAAATGTTGCCTAAGGATACTTTTGAGTATCTCAGAGGCAAGTTAGGGGTGATTTCCCCTCCTAATCTGAACTAAGATGCAAGTCTTTGCATCAATCCATGCACCTACATTCAGATCTCATTTCGGATTGATGTAATGGTGGCTGCTACTCGGGGGAAGTAGTCAGATGATTCAGATATGTGGTTCATAGCTTGTGTACCTTTTCCATTGATGTGAAAGGGGGAGAATATTAATGTGAAAAAACTTTGAGGAATAAATGGGGAGAAGAGTCATGAAAGAAGAGTAATGTAAGAGGGATAAGAATTGTATGAGAAGGAGAATATTAGAGAAGAGCTAGTTGTGTTGATGGTATTTTTCAAATCATGTGTTGCCATAAATGCCAAAGGGGGACATTGTTGGATTTTGTGGTTATTTTTATAATATGTGATTGTCATTGATGTCAAAACTATTAGCATTGATGATTCTAAAGGCTGTATATGTCAAGGATATTGAGAAAATTAGAATAAATATGTTGAAGGCAGTCTATGAAGTTGTGATGATCAGAAAGGTGGAAAGTTTTGTGAGTTGGTAATTAGAAGTCATACATTAAAGGGTTTTTGCTGAGCCTATCTAGTATTTTGTAAATTTTTCAGTGGTATGCATCAATATTGGAGCAAGTTATGATTTTATGAGTTCCTACAGTTATTATGTTACTCTAGCAGGTGTTTCTAGAAGAAGAGAAAGCATTTCTGGTAAATTAAGTTGTCGCATATGCTACTATGATGTTTAGTGATTTTTCTAGATCATGCTCTATCATTGTGGTACATCCACATTGATTAGTGTGTTCATGATCAAATATTTTTCCTTTGTGTGTTAGAGTTTTCATGTTCTTGACCGACATGATGGTGGTAGCGTATTGTGGATCCTTATGGATTAATTTTTGAATGCTTGGAATGTTCAAGGATGTTTATTTAGGTCTTCATTATGTTTTTACCAACTTAGGTTGGTAAGCATTGAGATTTTTTCATGTATTGGGCCGACAATTTGTAATTCATCAATTCTTTATTTGTGGCCAATAGAGTTGTTGATGTAAATTCATGTAGCGAATATATAAGAGTGATTTTTCCCTCATTTTGACGTATGCTCAATGAATGTATGTGAAGTGTGAATGTGAAATGTGCGAATAAAGATCAGATCATTCGATTTCAAAGAAGAGTGTGAAGAAGATTGACAAAGTGTGAAGAAGTGTTTTTGTGCCTAACCAAAACTGTCATCAAGCTTTTGTAGAAGCTAATTTCTAGTTTAGGGTATAATCGTGTGGACTAACATCCACCATTGTTTTTTCCCTAATAGGGTTTCCATATATAAAATCTTGGTGTCCATGTGTTTCTGATGTGTTGTTGATTCATTCTTTCATTGTTAATTATCATATCTGAGATTAAAGGTTAATAAGCTTGAATAAGTATTAAATTTTGTGACAATTGATTCACCCCCCTCTCTTAGTTGTCTATCCTTGTTTTTCCAACACTTCAAACTCCAAATCACCTAGATCTATAATCACACATGAAGAGGGAAAAATGTTGTTGTGCTAGGGAATAGGAGTTTGCCTTGGTAAAACCTCATTTTGGTAATCAAACGTTGAAATGGAATGAAATAGAATGAAGGAATAATTAATGAACAATATGAAATGTTGGAACTCACCAAACCCTTGGAATAAAGGTTGCAAACTTGTGTGAAATGGCTCAGATGGATGTGGATCTCGACTCTTGATCTTGATATGAGATAATGTCTTTAAATACTTGTTTGAATCATGAAAACCTACATCACAAATGTCAGCCCACAAAAACACATGATGCATGAAGACTTTGACATGATACTTGAATCTAGAATGTCACTCCAAATGCTTGATAACTTTTTCTTGGATTATCTTGTATGCTCTTGTGAAAGTACTCTTGATTTCTTATGAAATTATATCTTCTTAGGAGAAATTATGTGAAATAATCTTGTATTTATACTTTTTTATGCTAAATTTCCCAAAATTACAATACTACAAGCTGACATCAGATCTAGGATAATAAAATCCTATAAAGAATTTTATTTAAAATAGGACCCGATTAAAATGGGACTCATACGCCAGTTGGGGCATATGATTCTCAGTGTCTTAAACATGGGACACAAAATCTAAGAACTGTTAAGCTCAATGTAATATTAAAAATCAGACCTCGAGACCTAGGTGGGACCCATACGCCCAAGGTGGTGTATGAGTTATCAAAAGATAGATCTAGAAAGGGGAAAATAGTGTGTACCTTTCACCAAAAGTCACCTTTTGAAGCTCACTAAGGACTCATTAGGCCTATGGTGACTGGGTCCTGGCTAGGGTTCTCTTAAAAAAAAATTGCGTTCTCTTTTGTTGTGTCTGCACTCCCAAATTCCTGATTTTCACTATTGGATAGCTGAAAATAAATTTCGTAGAGGATTTTCCATGAAATGAGAAGTTTTCTTACAACTTTACAACTTTCTTCAAATTTTCTCTTCAAAGGATCTTTCACCTAACATTTGCAATCACACATCAAAGAGAGAAAAATGTTGTTTGTTAGGGAATGGGGGTTTGCCTTGGTCAAACCCCATTTTGGTAATTAAACCTTGAAATGAAATAGAAAAGAATGATGGAATGATGAATTATTAACAATATGTAACAACTCACCAAACCTTATTTGAACCTTGGATGAAATAGATCTGCAACTAGCATGAATTGGCCTTAATGGATGTAGATCTTGATCATGAAACGTGATTTGAAACAATGTCTTTGAATACTTACATATATCTTGAACACTACATCACCATATTAGCTCAAAAACCATGCATGATGTAAGAAATATTTGACATGATAATGGAATCTTGATTGCTGCAATAATATTCAATAAATCTACTCTTGAATGCCTTGAAATGCTCTTGAATGCTCTCAATAATTATCTAGCTTGATCTCATGAAGTCACACAAAATTTCTAGGATGAAACATAGTCAAATGATCTCATATTTATACACATTGTAACATTAATTTCTTGAAACATAGAAAATAGGTTCACCAAAATGAATTAACACGATGATGAACAACAATTTTCACTTGTTATTTCATTCAATTATGCATAGAAGAACATCAAAAGACAAACCTAACTATTATAACAGTAAAAAGGTAGGTCTTAAGATGCTAAAATGATGTGTCTTTTCAAAAAAGTGTTGTCTCAAGCCTCACTAAGGGCTCATTCGCCCAGTGTCTAATGGGTCCCTGCTAGGGTTCTAGAAAATCAATTCTTGGCTCTTGTTCTTCAATTTCTGCACTCTGAGATCCCAAGTGTTCAACTCCTGAAATTCAAAAATAAATTTTGTAGTTTAGTTTTCATGATCTTGCAAGAAAGATGACAACTTTTACAGCTTTGATAACTTTTTCTCTCCACTTGATCTTCAATCTAAAACTTACAATCACACATCAAGAGAGAATAAAATTTGTTGATTGTTAGGGAATAGGGGTTTTCCTTGGTCAGACCCTATTTTGGTAATTAAACCTTGAATTGAAGCAATGCATAAAAGGAAACATCAATGAAAAAATTAATGCTACACCTCACCAATCCTCAATTGAACTTTAGAGTACAAATCATAAATCTCGCATGAAGTAACCTCAAAGAGTGTAGATCTTGATCATGAACTTGACATAAGATAATGTCTTTGAAGACTTAAAATTGATCACCAATGCGACAACACGTTAGCTCAACATCATGCATGAATTTGACATGATGAATTGGATCTTTGATTTTTGCAATAAAACTTCAATAATCTTCCCTTGAATGCTCTATAATGCTCTTGTGAACTCTTAGGATTCTTGCATAAATATTCTTAGACGAAACTATGTGAAATAACCTTAAATATTTATACTTAACTTGAGATTAAATCCTGAAATTCAAATAACACAAGCCAACATTAGATCTTAAATATGAAATCATTAAAATCCTGCCCAAAATAGATCCCAAGGGGGGGGGGTGTAACGCCCCGCCACACAACCCTAGAGGAAGTTGCAAACAACTACTTAAACAGACTAATTTTTTTTTTGTTGGCTAAGCAAGTTCACTAACTAATGCCAACAACCTCTAAGGTTACGAGATAGAGGTTATATCGAACCTCAACAAACAAAACATGAATAAACTCCATGACAATTATTTACTTAATAAAATAACACATACATTCCAAATAATATAATTTTACAACAAGCATTAGAGATAACTTTCAAAAATCATTAATCCATTCATTAAACAATAAGGATACAACTCTCATTCCCTCAGTGAAGAAAATCCAATAAATAAGTTTATAAATACAACTTCCACCTCGATATCAAATGAGGGGTAAAATAATACAAGATCAACTGAAATGAAATAAAGCAAGAACTGATACTGAATCCAACGAGCTCTCCAACCAGAAGTCTTGTCCACATGAACATGAAGAAATCCCAACGGATTAAGGTGCACGCCACCCAACCAAGTGGAACCCAAAGGCCCACCCCCCGTACTAGGAGATAGTAACAAGGAATCCTAGCCAAGACCAACACCTCTAGACATAGGCCAAATCATAACTGAACCAACTAACACAACCAAACACATTTACAACACAAGTACAACTCATATACCATGCAAGTAAAACACAAGTACAACTCTACATGGTCACATTGCTTCCAGAAATAAATTAGATCAAGTATGTTACGAGAACCATACACACAATAACAAGTTCCAACTGTTGTCCTAGATAGAGTGTCATTACATAGTTCGTCATGGGTTTACCTCTGGGAATCTTCATAGGCTCCGACCCCCACAAAGGGTTATCTTGGTGACCTCTACCGAATCCCAACCCCCATACTCATTCATGCAGAATCAAATACCTTTCGTATAGACAAGATAGATGACCTTGCCATTCCAAGCCTTCCCACTCATCCCAAGTCTAAACGAGCCCCTGTGTCTAAGAGTGAGGCATAATTATCTTGATTAGTGAGAAGTACCACCTAATCTTCTAAGTATTAGTTTAGTTATCACTTAATTAAACCACTTTTGAAGGTTATCCAGTTTACCTCTTTGGGCTTTAGCCCCTACAAAAGCCACTCTTCTACTTGAAAACATACCAAACAACCCCAATCACCAAGGGTGCCAAAGTGCAAACAAACAAGGTATCATGACTACTCCTTCCTCAGGAGGTGACAGAATTCAAAACCCTCTCCAGACACTGGAGGTACAAAGATAACAAGGCCACTCCTAACAAGGAGGCACAACTCACATAGTCCACTCCTAATCCAAGAGGCACAAACATACCCATTCATAGAAACCGGGTAACAAACTGGTTAAACGCACTACCCAAGGCAATCCCAAGGTTGGCCAACACATTACGACAACCTACTAGCTTGAAAACCCAACTGGAAGACTTGTCAAAGGCTATGGCCCAATTTCCCAAATGGTAACATAAACAGTTCATAATTGAGGCGAGTATTAAAATCCACTTTGGATTCACTAAATCCATTTCCTCATTATCATTCAACAATTTGTTGCATTAAAATAAACTGAATTAAATACATATTTTCAAGAAAAAGAGAAATTAACACTAATAATCTAATTAACCTACTTGCATTGAAATAATGATAAATTAACCAGTTAATTTCCACCAGGCAAAATACATTGCTTTAAATAAATATTGTTTCTTTAGTTTAAAATAATCATTTAAAATTAAAAACTAAACCTCCTTTGACATAACATTTTAAAAAGGAAACAATGATATAAATAAAGTCATCCCGTTTAAATTTGTTCAGTTTGACTTAAGTCATGCCATAAGAAATAACATAATTTAACACATAAATATATATATACATTTCTATTTTATTATATGAGACGAGATTATGCAATATTAAATATTAATATTTTAAATTATAAAATATAATAATAAACTAATAATATAACAATAAATTAATAAAATATGGTAATAAATTAAATATTAATTTTAAACATATTTTAGTATTATTATAAAATATAATAAAAAAATATTTAAATACACATATTTTATTATTATAAAATATAATATTAATAAAAACAAATTTAAAATAAACAAGTTTTATTTTATTTATTTATTTTTTGCTTAAAAAAAAATGCACCACCGAAAATCCTTGGGTCGCACACTGGTCAAGGGTCGTTGTGCGTACATAGCCAACCACACAGTGGGCAGCTCTGTAAACACAACCGACCACTGTGGGTGGCTATGTATACACAACCGACCACTGTGGTGGCAGCTGGGGGGTCATGTTGGGTGTGGCTCCCCCCCACACACCTTCCATGGGGGTCGCAGTGGGGGTGAGCCCCCAGCGCCTCACTCCTTGTGTTTTTTTTTTTGAAAACCCAAAAAAACGGGGTTTAACCTTGCAAAATTTCTTCCGCCTTAATGGCCATTTTCAAAAAATTGGCCAACGTAACCCTACCAATAGAAATTATACAAATATACATATATATATATGCATCTGCATACACATTCCTTTAAATTTATTCAAATTAAAATTGCACTTAATCTGAAAAAGTAAACAAATGAAATAACCATTTGAAATCAAGAATTCATTTCCATTTTTGAAGCTTCCATTTTAAATAAAGGTTTTCTTTCAAAATTGAAACAACAATCCAACTAGAGGTTTTTAAATGATCTTCAACCTGATTTTCAACTAGAAGCATATGCAAATTTAACTTCAAAACAACTAATTTTAAAAAGAAACAATATGAAGCTGGTTTTTTTTGAAGATGATAGAAGATCCTGATGGTGCCCTTGTTTCCCTTTTCAACTCCACAGATTCTTTCAGCTTTTTCCAAAAACCCACAAACTTCAACAATTTCCTCCTCTTTTTCCTTTGATTTTTTCTAGAAAACCCATGAACAAAACTTGTGAAGAAAATTTAATAATAATGAAATTCCTTCAAAAAAATCCTACAACCACCCTCATCAATTCTTCAAAACAAAAATGCAAATATCTTCCTCTTTCAATTTTGAATTCAAATTTTCTAATTTGACTTTTAAATATTTTCTTTAATTTTCAATTTCAACCAATATGCATAAATTTCCAAAATAAATAATTTAACTTACTTCAACAACATAAATTTAATTAATTAATAAAATAGATTTAATCAATGATTAAATTATCTATTAATCCAATTAAATTAATAATAAAATAAATTACATTTCAACATAAATCGGATAAAGTCAGCTGACAATTTTAACTATTGAGCATATATTTTAATCTTTTTCCAAACTTGTAATTTTAAACTGAAATCAAAGCCAGATGACAAAATTAAGGCAAATTGATCAATTTAAAACAACTGGACCATATTAGGACTGATGACACACTATGACTAGGGTGATGAATTGGCATGGAAATCCTAGCTACTATCTCCCAATCGAATACCATTGGGCATTGGACATGCTCAAACCTGTGGAACCAGGTGGAGTCGATGCCCTATACCTATCAACCTGCAAACAAAGAGTATATCCACATACATAAACATGTCATAATAAAACACACCGTGAAGAGGAAATCATGGAATCGCAAGGCGCTTGCAAGCAAGTGATGCGATATTGTCCCCTCCACCAATACAATGCAACTAACCAACAAATCTAACATATTAATATAATCCAAAGCATAAACATCATTAACTCGAATATCTATTTATGTTAATTCAAAACATGACATAAAGATAACATCATATTAAAATACCATCACATCAAAAGATAACATGAACGTCGCTTTATAGATAGCGATCAAATAACAGTCGGGTACCATAGTCAAGGTACTAACAAAAAGTAAAACATAAGAGTGGAGAGTCACTGTTCAATCAAAAGGACAAAATGGAGGGGTATTATAGGGTGTCCTAAGTTAAGAAGGACCCATTCACCATAGGGTGAATGGGTCCTAGCATACTTAGCTAGGACCTATTTTAGGATTGTGAAGTTACATGCCAAAAGGGGGTTTTAGGACCTACTGAGGACCTATTCACCACATGGTTAATGGGTCCTAGGTCAGTATCCTAAGACACAAATCTTGCAAAATTAAGTGTTGTGAATTTTCATTATTGAGTTTCGGGTTTTATCCCCTAGAAAATAGAATAAATAAGGCTTGGATTTGAATTTAAGGGGCCAATTAAGCTCAAATTAACCTCAATAAATTAATAAAGTCCTATATTATTGTGAAAGTGTAAATAAACACTTTACAAGACCCTAAATAAGGAACAATTAAGTCCATTTTATCATTAATTATTCATTCCCAAATTAAGTTTGAAAAAGGGTTACTTTTTTAACACTACATTCCTGAAATTCAAATATCACAAGTCGACATCTGAATGGACATTTGAAATTATTGAAAAAGCGCCAAAAAAATAATTTAAATTTAGGTCTTAGGTGCAAGTGAGGACCCATTTTCCCTATGGTGAGTGGGTTCTAGGCCACTTGCCTAGGACACAAATTTCCTAATGTTAAACCTTATGTCATGGAATTTATGAATGTTGGGTTTTGTCCCTCAGAATTTGTAATTAATTAGACTTGGATTTGAATTAAAGGGGTCAATTAAGGAAAATTAACCTCAATTAATTAATAAAGCCCTAGGTTAATGTGAAAGTGTAAAGATACACCTTACAACACCAAAAATAAAGAACAATCAAGTCCATTTTAATTAAAAGGGGCGTGAATATGTAAAACACATATTACAATTTAAGGAATCATTAAGCTCATTTTACTATTATTTATTCTCAAAGTAAGTGTGAAAAAGGGATACTTTTTCCTACACTACATTTAGCCCCCACTCTAGTGCAAGGATGACCCCATGTCAAAATCACACTAAATTATACAATCAAGATACTTATATAAGCAACAATGACAAAGATACACAATCATACAACATCAAAGACCAGGAAGATCAAGCCTAAACTATGTGATTAGCATGGAACACATCTAAGCCTCTGGTTTGCGCTCACTTTAGGGTAGTGGAACCTCAAACTGTCCACTAGGTGAGTATCCCAAAAGGGTGGAAAATGAGAGAATCATATTAGGCTCTCATACCATATCAAATCTATCCTCCTAACAACTTCAACAAGGCACCACAAGGAAAGGCTGCATAGGCAAGCAAGGTGTGTTATGCTAGGCGACCTTGAATTTAGAGTTCAAGCTTCATAGGGCTTAACAAGCTGTGTTATGCAAAATAAGTTTATGAACAAGGCAAGGCTCCACATGTAAGCAAGGTGTCTTATGCTTGGTGGCCTTGAATTTAGGGTTTGAGATTCATAAGCCTTAACAAGCTATGTTATGCTAAACACTTATGAATAATAATTCTAGTTAAAAAAAAATTGTTCAAAGGGATTTTGATTAGTTTGTGTAAGGTCTTCTTCTTAGGGAAAAACATGCCTAATGTCTCCAAGAGAGTACAAGTCAAGAGTAAAAGATTCACAACTTAGGGAATGCAGTGTGTCACATCACCACTAAGAGGAAATTAGTATGCTAATAAATATTGCACTCTTGGATAACATCAAACCCAATGAAACCACTAAGAAAAGGATGAATCACAAGAATAAAGAAAATCGCACCATGAAACATGAGAAATGTTGAAAGATATTTTCGATGTATGCCCCCACTTTAAAGTGATTTTTAACACCATTCTTGTGAGTAGTTTCTTTAAAGTAGCCAATTTTCAATCCTAAGACATGAGAGCTTACTTGAAAATACATATGCTAAGTCATATGTTTCCGAAATGAAGCTACGTCATGAAAAAGGAAGGAGGGGTTGTCCCCAAAAATACATAAAGGATCTACTGATTTAGGGTTAGTATATATTTTCTACAATGTTGTTATAGAGTTCAAAAATGTAATCATTCCCCAAATACATAGAACTGGAAGAATGACACAAAGAGAGGGGTGATCCCACAATAGTGGTTTATAATTTTTGGACAAACTAGACACTGAAATTATTATTTTTAACTAAATCTTCACATTCAGACACCTATACCGGCTCAACCGTGAGGAATTTGAAGATGATGTAAAATAGAGTCTCGTCACATTTTGTCTGTAGATTCTAAAATTATATTTTTCAAAAAAATTGGAATCAGATTGCACTTGTTTTTCCATCTCCCACAAAAATAGGTTTTTTTTATAAAACAACATTTTAAAAAAGTGGCTCACACCGTATAATGCACAAATTTTATTCCTTGAAGGATAAAGTTCTAATTATTTCGAATTTAGATTTGAAACTCTAACATCTAGTGTTTCCACTTGGTTAGATAGTTTTTTATTGAATATTTTTTCTTTAATCAAGTTTCTAAGTCAAACCAATTACAGTTCAGACATAGCGCGACCGTATAACGCATAACTTTTATTGTATGTATCAAAATTCCTTTTTTTTTTAGTTGGATCAATGACTTCAATATCTAGTGCACTCATATTTTTGAATTTTTTTTTGATAATCTTCTATTTTTCCACATGTGAAGAACAAAGAGCTTCATTTTCGGAGAAAAATCTATATTTAATCAAACTTTAAAAAATAATAGATAATAAAACCAAAAAATATTAAAATTATATTTATTGGATAGCTCTATCTAAGGGCTACTTGATACAAGTTGGGTTTGTGAATTCTCCTCCATCTTCATTCTCAAATCGAGCTTCGAAGTGCAAAATTCTGGACAATTTTGGTGCCTCAGAGGGTGGAGGTGAAAAAAGGGTGGTTCAGTCGAACCAAGAATATATATTCGGTCGAACATGGGTTAAAACGAACTATGGTTTGACCGAACCACTTTGAAATATAATTTAAAAATGTATTTCATGGGGGTTTGGTCGGACCCCCTGACATGAATCCATTTGTTTTTTTTTCCTCCTATTTTTTTACAATTTTATTTTATAATACATAATATTAATATAAATCTAAATTTTATTATTTTTGTATTATAATATATAATATACTTATTATTACAATATATAATAATAATAATAATAATAATATAAAATGTATAATTATTACTAATTATATTATGATTACAATATATTATAATAATAATATATAATTGATATTATTATTTTTATAATATAAAAAGTATATAATATCAAAAGTATATAATATAAAAATTATATAAATAAAAAGTGTATAATTAAAAAGTATATATATTAGAAACAGCTAAAAAGTATTTTGGGATGAGGTTTGGATTGGGTAGTTTACTTGAGGGTAGGAACGATTCAAACACAAAGTTTTTCTTTGAGATCTCATCTAATAATATTGGAATGGCACAACCTTGTTTCATTGCCCCTCAGCCAAGGTCTAATATGAACATATGAACATCTACAACTCTGCACCTAAGCTCTCCTTCATGCTAGTAGACGTGTTCTCTTCAATCGAAAATCATACAAATATGGGTATTGATGTGGAAATACATATTAATTTGATTTTCTTAGGGGAATTTTTTTTGTTTATAGATATTTAAGTAAGTATATATTTATGATGTGCATTGTTAGACAGACAAGTAGCTTGGAAGGAAAAGGAGGCATGTTTGGTAGTAGTGGTGGAGAGTCTCAGCTTGGGATCTACAGAGAGATGAAGAATTGTATGAGAGCGGGTCTACCAGTCACAAGATGGAAGGGAATGGATCTGGTGATGAGTAGGAAGATAACCATCCCAAAAAAGAAGCGCTATCACATGCATACTCCTCAGAAAATTTAGCTAATGGAAACGTATGCCCTTTTTCACTAAACAATTCAATACTTGTCATTCATTGAGAATTGTTGTTTTTGACTTTATTGCTATTTCGGGTTTGCTATAGGCTTTTCAAAGAATGCCCTCACCCAAATTAGAAGCAAAGGTATCTTAGATGAGTAAGCAATTGGGGCTTGCACCATGCCCTGGATTAAGTTTTAGTTACATAATCAGAGAACCCAGATGAAAGTATATGTGGGGATTAGGAAAATGACCAAAAATTTGTAGTAATGTTGCAAAATTGATGAACTTTAGGGTTTCATTCTTTATTCCTTAATTTTTTGTAATCATGGCTTTTCAAATCTTGGATTTTCAAGATCAACACAGGTGTCATGAAAACACTCTCCTCAGGCAAGATAATGAGAAGCTTCACTTGGAGAACATGGAAATTAAAGAAGCCATGAGAAATCCGATATGCACCAACTGCGGAGGACCTGTTGTTATTGCAGAAGTGGGAGAGGGTACAAGGGTTTAGGGTTTAGGGTTTAGGGTTTAAGGTTTAAGGGTAGAGGAGAGAGAGGGAGAGGGGGTAGGAGGGAGAGACTTGAGAGAGAGAGGGGGGAGTGGGAGAGAGATAAAGGGTAGGGGGTACAAGGGTTTAGGATTAAAGGGTTAAGGGTAGAGGCGAGAGAGGAAGAGGGGGTAGGAGGGATAGACTTGAGAGAGAGAGGGGGGAGTGGGAGAGAGATAAAGGGTAGGGGGTACAAAGGTTTAGGGTTTAAGGGTTAAGGGTTAAGGGTAGAGGGGAGCTCGGGATAGAATTAGTGAGTGAGTGAGAGAGAGAGGATTTAATGCTTTAAGGCTTAAGGGTAGAGGGTAGAGGGTTAATGGTAGAGGGGAACTTTCTATTTCCATTTGTGGTATTTTTTGTGAATTAAATTGATGGAAAATTTATATTTTTATTTGCATTGGTTTATGTTTTAAATATGTGTACAATAGTTTTATAATTAGATAATACTTAATTTTAAAATTTACATAATTTCCCATGGAAAAATTCGATGGAATAAATATAAGTTGTATATAAGATTATTGAACTTAAGAATTCCATGAAACAAATATAAGTTGTATATAATTGTAATTTAGCCAAAATGATTTTAAAAATCTTCACTAGGTTTCAAACAAGTATTGAAAGCATATATATGGGTTTACATGCAAGCAAAAAAAGTGAGAGATGATGCTATCAAAGATTCTTGAACTTAAGAATTTTCCATGGAACAAATATGTACATATGATTGTAATCTACACAAAATGATTTAAAACTATGTACAAGTTACTATAAGTTCTCACTTGAACATGTATACGGTTACAAGTGAACTTGAAAATCTTGGATATAATCTAATTCAAATATTTTGGTTCAGCCCGCTCTTCAATAACATGTAGAATTTTTTGATGATCATCACTATCTAGTCTCCATTTTTTTCGGTGATGTGCATGTGGAACTGCTTGAAGATGTAGGATGGTAGAAATTATTAAGTGATTATATTGATATACCTTGTTATCAGGTTGATAGTCAACAAAATGAATCCCATGTTGAACAAATTTGACTTGTTTTAGATATGTCCCTTGCACTACAATAGAACCTGCATGGTAAACATGAACCTAAGGTAAGACATATGAATGTGTACAACATTTACGTGCTCAAGGTTTGTACAATATATATTTAAATGTTTATAATGTAACGTGCACATGTGAACACAATGTATTTATAATTTTAAATTCAAACTCACTTGTGGGAAATGACATTCCATCACTTGTTTCAGGTTGTGTTAGCTTATTCCTCTCTTTTGTACTGCAATGCAATAAATAATATCTAACACCTTCAATGTTTCCAAACTTTGCTATGATTGCAAAAACATCTCCTATACACCAAATTTACACAAAAAAATCTATAAAAAAAAGAAATGTCTCTAAAGATCATTAACTAGATATATATATATATATATATATATATATTTATAATATTTAAATTATTGAGAACTTACACATACATACCTTTTCTAACCAATCCTAAAATATGGTCATAATCAGTTGAAATCAAAGGAATGTCTTCAAATATTTCTTCGTCATTTTCATCATATGTTTCTGAAACAACTAGTGGCATCGTATCCAATTTAACAACATATTCAAGTTCTTGATTGTTGCATGCATGATTAGAGTTTCCTGCAATGCACTCAGTGCAAAAATAAGAGTAATCCCTTGTGTGTAATGTCCATCCATGGCGACTATCTGAACTCCTAACACAGTGCAAATATCTTGTTTTTTCTACCCTCTTGCATCCATGCATTGATCTTTTGTCCACACCTAGATACATGTACAACAAAAAACTTATGTGAAAAAACATGTATATATATATATATAATTTAAATTTAAATAAATTCAAATTTTTGAAAATGTAATTTATACATACCCGATATCTCCCAAAGTGCTCTATGTGGAATGTGTCAGTTTGTTCTCGAAGATGTGCTGACCACATTTGATACAAAATGTTTCTTGCATCATTCAACAACATCATGTGCATTGTCTATATGATCTTTTGGATAACTCATTTTATGCTTTCTTAAAGATTGTTTGATGCAAGCTCCTGCCCCATCATGTTCACCCTTTCCATGCCCACTCTAAAAAAAACTCCAAACATGTGGTATTTTCTAGATTTTATGATATCTACAAAGTGCATAGAATGGTTGTGAAGATTTGAATTGTGCCACACATCCATCTGACCATACAAAATTATTTTCAAATTTTACACCCCTACTTCTCAAATTCTCAAAAAAAAATGTAAAGCAATGTTGGACAAAAAGTGTGTCATGCTCTTTATCATCACTAATATAAAAGTGATATTCTTTCTTAATGAATCGTTCTTCATCTATACTCTCAACACCATCCAATTTTGATTGTGCATGTCGATAACACACATGAACTATAATAGTGATCTTCTTTGAAAAGTAATACTCTTATTGAATCTCCTTTTGATGTACAAAGGATTAATTTTTTGGAAAGTCGACTACTGATAGAACTATTCCAAGCAGGGAAGTATCTGTCAATGTTTGGAATTGTTGTGCTTGCCACTTGGAAAAAAAAGGAATGATGTATGTATGGTTGTATTAATTTTTGAAAATATTCCATAAATTTTTCAATAGGAATCTCCTCTTCTACATAGTTCAACCTTGTGGATTCTTTTCCAAAATTTGTTTGCAACTTTACATACTTGTACTTGTGTGAGTAAAATATGTGAATAAGAAATAAACCACATGTAATCAATGAAACATTACATTAGAGAATTCAAATAAAATTCTAATCAAATTGAAACAAATAAACTCTCTAAAAATAGTACTTACCTCTTGCAATTTATTGTCTTTGTTAGGTCATTATCCTCATTTCTTGAAGGAAATTTAGCGAAATTTCTACATGTCTCACAAATTCCTTTTATGCAGTTTATTCGAGGTCCATTTTTATGATCAAATAATATAGCCTTTATGAACAAACTTTCCTGTTTAGGAGGTACATTTTGAAAATCACAACTTTCTTTTCTCATCTTTCGAAACACCTGATAGTAAAGATCAAATTCAATATGATAACGGCAACAAGTTTCAAAATAATTGTTTATCTTCACATAATATGGATTTAAACTTTCAAACATTGTTTTCCCAATCTTTATATGAGAATATGTATTACAAAAATGCATATACATCTCAAATTGTGTAATATCTAGCCAATTTTTTATATGATTTTCATAAATACCAAGCTCAATCCTGTGTCTCATAAAATCTCTAGAATTTGATGATGGACGAGTCTGATCATGCCAAAAATTTGAGATCAAGTTCTTAACAACATCTTGAATCCTGTCAGAATGGGGAGATCTACACATAATTTCCCAATTTCCTTCTAAACTCTCATCCAAAAACTTTCTCTTTTTCTCATACTTTATTAATGTGGTTCTACTATAACCAATTTCAGCCAAAAGTTGAGACATTTTTTCTTTTTCTTGCCATATCTTGATGTACAACAGATGTCAACATCACCCTTCTTGTAGTGGCCTTATCCACTGATCAAGATCCTTTTCCAATGGAATCTAAACCCTTTTTAACATTTTGAGCAATATCCTTTTGTAATCCCATGTGTTTCTTTTTATTTGATGCTGAATGTACACCCAACAATTGTAATGACTCTTTTAGCTCATTACGAAGAAGTAAGCGTGATAACAATTGAGTTTTTTCAAGTGTATCAAGATGATTGAAATGACCATTTATTATTTCATTTATAGATTTAGTCATTGAACTCTTTCTCTTATTATAAGGCTGATTGGCATAGTATTTCAGTTTCTCCATATCCATTTCAAGTAAATGATCTAAATTTATATAAGAAATTTGTTTCATCAACTTTTCAACTAATTTTATATGCTCATGCATACCAGTAGAAGGAAGTGATCCTGATCCCTCTCCAACATGCATTGTGTGAACTTGGGCATCCTCCCTATCTTCAAGGTCCATGTGTTGTTCAGCAGATTCATTTGATCCAATATTTTGGCTCGACTTCAACATGAGAACTTTTTGCTTGTTGAGGCCTCTCTACATGCCACAAAATATTTTGAAAATTGTGGACGTTAAAATCTGCATATGGTTAGCAACATGATACAAACAATATAACAGAAATTCCTATCCCTATGAGATAATAATTCATGATTCAAATGCAACCAAACAACAAAATTAGATAAAGCATCTAAACCATGAAATAAACCTATCCCATAGTGGATTGGTGCAACTTAGTTGTGTAGGAAGTTGCCCTTTCCCAATCCTTGATAAGCTTAGTGAGATAGACAATGAGATGCTTGAACTCAAGTTGCCTATAGTGTAAATGCTTTCAAATGTGGCTGTTGTAATGAGAGAAAATGGCCTTGCTTTTATAGAAGGAGTTGAGAGAAGAGAGGCCAAGTTTAGCCAATGTGGGACTAAATCCCCTCCAATAGAATAGAGACACTTGTCTCAATGGGATTGGCCAAAGCTTGTGCAAGTTTTGGTCAATGTGCCCATTCAAATTTGAAAAATGCAGATAAATGCATGTATTTGAGGGTTTTGGGGGGAATGATCTTTGTCCAAAAAAGTCAAAGATGAGAGTTATTGAGGGAAAATAGTCTTTTTAATAAATCAATTAAATTGATTTATTGATGCAAGTGGGTGGGTTAGTTAGGAGTTTAGGTTTGACTCTAGTTGAGTCAAAAGCTAGAGAATGGTAATTGTGATTAGAAGTTAATTAATGTAGATTAATTAACTTAGGGGATTTTAGGGATTTGACATTTGATTAAATCAGTTTGATTTATTAAATCAAATGAGAAGAACATAAGGATTAAATAATTTGATTTATTTAATGAACCTTAGGAAATTAATCAATAAATTGCTTTAATTGATTAGCAGAAGAACTGAATGCATGATGTTAGTTAAAGCAGAATGCACAATGCTATTTTTGGATGTCTACATTTTGCCCCTCTTTGAAGCAATGTACTCGTTGCATTGGTTCAAAGAATGATGTTGCCGACATCGAAAATAAAGAATTTCAGATTTTTTCGGATGCCCCAGTGAAAATAAGTACGTTAGTACATTGCCCCCTCGAGAGATCAAGCGAAAAGATACAATTTGAGGTGGATCTCACGACAAAGAGGTTCAAAATGGATGTATGGATGGTTAGACTATATGATAATGATGATGTAAATGAGATGTTCGAAAGATGCTTAGAATAACAAATCTATATTATTTTAAGCATGTTAAATGATTATGCAATGCACGTGAGATGGATGAGATGGATGATGTTGTCCTGATATGATGGTATGACATGATTATGCAAAATGAGAATACGGATGCAAGATGGATGCATTGTTAGCGTGAAAGAAGATAGAAGAATGAGAGGGATGAACCCTTAAATTCAAGAAGATGAAGAAGTCCAACAAGTCCCTTAGTCATCAAGACTTTATTGGATATGACGATGAATGATGATGATGTGTTGCTTATCTAGGGATGGGAGAGAGTGTACCTTTCTTTATGTTTGATAACACACGTAGGTGCGATGCATCAAGGTATTAAGAACCAGGATGGCGTTGCGCCTAGTGTGATGGACTTTGAATCGACAATCAGATAGGAGTACTCTTGTTCACACTTGACAAACATAACCTTATTCAGAATGCAGTTCAGATATTCTAGACATCTCGGGCCAAAACATAAAAAGGCAAGCCTTCTTATGTGGTCAACAAGATACCTAAAACATCCTTCCTACAAACAAAACAAAGTATGCATGATGAAGTTATTTTACAAGAATATCCAACAAGCACAACAGATAAAAAGATAATGATCATTGCCCCATTCCTTTCTCTCTAAACCTGTTTTGTTTAGGCATCATCGAGAGGTCCTTGGAATGAGCGCACAATAAGATAAGTCAAAAAGACCAAAATAAAGTAAACAAACAAGTTGATGTTCTTCGTACCGCTAGCCAAGGCTAAACTACTGCGAGGTACCTGATGCTTATGTCCATAGTGGGAAAGCTTCATCCTAGGACATGTAGTGATCAGGGTTTTGGTAGGACTGATTGGGTGATAAGCTATTGATACTCTGAATTGACCAACTTGCTTGCTTACTGACTTAGACCTTCGAGACTTTGACGATTAGGGAGTTCACTTCAGAACCTGCTAGACTTGCTTCTGACTAACTCACCAAAGGGTGAAAGCAACGATGATTTATTATGAGTGATGACAATCACAAGTGAAAGCGAGATGAAACGAATGCACCATTTTGGGTTTTTTCAAATGTTTTGAGGCTGTTTTTGGTATTTTTGGAATTTTACAAATGTTTTTGGTATTTTCACATTTTTCAATGTTTTTGGTATTTTCAAGATTTTTCAATGTTTTTGAATTTTGTGTCTCGGGGGCCGATCAAGGATGGCCTTGCCTACATTTAAGCTCAGAAACGGCGTAGTTCGGACGATAAACCTGACTCAATGAAAAGATAGACGGGAAAACAGATTGCCAATGCGACAGACGCCTAAAGACTGACCTACATGTAACAAAGATAAGCAAACGAATGCCATTGCGACGGACGCCTAAAGGATGGGCAAACGGATGCCAATGCGACGAACGCATAAAGAATGATCTAAATGTAAAAAAGATAAGCAAACGAATGCCATTGCGACGGACGCCTAAAGGATGGGAAAACAGATGCTAATGCAACGGATTCATAAAGAATAGAATCTAATTGTCTCGGGGGATGATCAAAGATCAAACTTTCCTACGTTCAAGCTCAGAGACGACGTAGTTCGACAAGGTGACTCTATTTTTGATTTTTTGGATTTTCGACATGTTTTTGGATTTTGGATGATTTGGATGTTTTTTGGATTTTTGAATGAGTTTTTTTTGAATTTTTTGGTTTTTTCTGATGAATTTTGACGATTCGGATATGTGATGATATCAGTGCTCTGTTTCAAGATTTTGTTGAAAACCAAGCTTAATGTTGAGCAATCGAACTGATGGATTGATAGTTTGACTAAGTGTGTTAAGTCAAACAAAAGTGATAATGCACTCGTAAACTCCAAGAAGTTATGTTGTCCCAGAGTAAACTCATACGAAAAGGATAATTTGGCTAGGTGTGTTAAGCCAAACAAGGTGATTATGGATTTGATAATTTGGCTAAGTGTGTTAAGCCAAATAGAGTGATGATAATGAACTTGTAAACCCAAGGAAGTTGTGTTATCCTAGAGTAAACTCGTGCACAAGATGATAGTTTGACTAAGTGTGTTAAGTCAAACAAGATGATGATTGATTGGATTCGATTGATCAAGATTGATGAAGCTTGATTTGGAACAAAATAGCTTTGATGATTTAATGTGACATTGAAGTACACATTAGATGCAACTGATATTGATTATTTGGATTGATGTTCGATAAAATATCGAGCATGATAAGGAATGTCTTCCTATCAAAAATATGCCATGGGCTAGTGACTTGGATTTTGGCTCACAAATGATTTGACCAAGTTGATTTCACATTTTCCAATGCTCGGATCTCCACATAAGTTGGAGGATATAGATCAAGATTTATTCATGAAGCAAGATGTAATTATCTGCCCCCAGTGTCTAGCAATGTATGGAATGCCATGGGTGGATTCTTGGATAGATGGATGGGTATGGTAAGCATGCAAAGGATGCCAAGGATTATCTTGTGACAAGATAAGGTGTTCAAATAGAGGAATGCTCATTCGAATAATGCTTCAAGGCTTAGATAGCGTTGGGTAGGATAGGATCAATGAAAATGACCCATGTCAAGATTTTTACCATAAGCAAGTGTGAAGTGTGCTCCAAAATTTTATCAAGATCAAGGTAACTTGGACCTTGGATGCAGATGGATAAAAATGTGCTGGATAAAAGGTTCATGGATGAACGAATGATATTGCTGGAATGCTAGCTTTATTATGGATGTGATAAGATGCTTTCTCCTGAACTGGCGCACGTAGATGCTCGATTCTACACATGATGCTTGTTTGCCAAGTTTTCATCATGGTACTTGTCCAAAGCGCCACTGAAATGGTTTTTGCTAGAGGACGATTTTTTTCTTTACTGTTTTCAGTCCTTTTTTTGATTTTTTTGGATTTTTTGTATTTTTTGATTTTTTTTTTTGTTGTCACCAAGATGCCTATTTGCCAGGTTTTCATCAAGGTAACCATTTTTTCAGGACTTTTTCTGATTTTTTTTTGTATTTTTTGAGAGATTTTAAGCTGATGCTGAACCACTTGGTGGTGCTGATGTTGATGCTTCTATCATAACGTGCCATCGATATCCTACTTGTAGAAGTTGTCTTGCCAAGATATGTGCACTTGAATGCAACTTTTGAGAAATTTGTTCTGCTTTGCTGATACCAAAGTTAACTCTGTCTTTGTGCGCACATCGCAATAGAGTGCCTTCTGAATCCTTATGATGAAGGGTCAATGCCAATACATGGTCAATGTGAGAATTGGATATCATGCGTAGAGGCGTGGATGGACTGTGTTTAGGAGTAAAAGATGGATTGGTCGATGGTTTGGAACCTTTGACTCTCCAAACTTGGGAAGATGAGCAATAATGGGTGGATATGGAAGTGTGCATGGAATTTGGACCAACTGCTTGATACACTTTGTACATTGCTTGAGAAGCCTGCTTTTTCCTTTGTGGAAATCTTTGATGGATACTTGCCCCATTTTTATTTTTCCCCATAGTTTCTTTGACTGGTGGAGTTTGATAGGGATAATTTTTCTTTGTATTTTTTGGTATCCATATGTATTTGATTTGTCCAATATGCTTCTTAGCTTCTTTTTCTTTGATAACGTTATTCATGCTTCGATTCAAGTCTTTCTTTTGATGTTGGTCCCAATTCATGGATGGGGTGATGGGTGGATGAAGATTCGTGATATGGCGGGTTGTAGTATTGGCATTAGTTTCATCATAAGGATTCTTTTTGCTCCCTATGTTGATGTTTCCTCAAGACGAAGTTTCCCCTAGTTTTGTGGAAGTATTACTAATATGTTGAGATCCTTTGATTTTTGAATAACCAAGGCCTTAATGCTTAGGATTGCCAAAAATCTGCACAGGCTCTAGGATACCCTGTTCGTGTAGGCCTAATCCTCTACCTTGATAATTCATCTGTTGAAACATTTTATTTGCAAAAAGATATGATTTACCTTGGAAACAAGGTCTTGCTCCTTCTCTGCTCTGTTGTGGACCTTCAGAAGTGTCAGCTTCTTTATTGACGAGATAGCTTGCTCTAAGAAAGGTAAGTGATCCAACTTCATAAGTGATAGGATCCTCCACATGTGGGATAAATTCCTGATTGATCTCTTTGGCTTGATCTTGTAGTGCTTCTTCTAGAGGTATTGATGATTCACTGTCATTGTAAAAGTCTTCCTCATGATTTATTCTTGATATGCTTTCACATGATTTTTCTGATTCACAACTTTTGTAGAAACCTTCTTCATGACCCATTTCTGATATGTCTCTGCATTTGTCTACATCTTAATCATGTGTACCAATGTTAAGAGTAGGAGACTCTTGTTCCTCAGTAAGAGTATGAGACTCTTGTTTTGAATGAAGATCATCTATAGGTCCATCTAAAGAAAGCATCTCATGGATAGATGGAAGAGTATGTGCTATACAGATATGGTCATCATTTGCAACATCTTGTATAGATAGGAGAGTGTCCATTATATCATTTTAGTAGCTTGGAGATACAAATTCTCGATCTTGAGTGATTTTGGAATTGCTTTCAACATGCTTTGGATCAAGTTCTTGACATGGGTCAATTTCAAAGAATGGACTTCTTTCTTGGATATCTTCATTAGGAAGTGGCTCAATATTCTCTTGAACTTTGAGAGGATTTGGATCAAATGTTGAGATAGGGATTCCTTCAATATCTTTAACCATGAGGTCAAAGGATGTCAATATGTTGTTGGAAGGGCCATTGCTAGACCTTGATGAAAGATTTTGATCATGCTTTGGAATATGTTCTTGAGATATGTCCTCTAACTCATTAGGTGATGTAGAGACATTTTCAACATTATCATTGGTGGATGGATCGTAGATTATGTCAATGGGATCAAATAATGTTAACACATCTTGAAATAGATCGCTAAAAAGTGGCTCTTGATGAACAACGATTTGATCAATGGATGGGGTAGACATATCTTCAATGTGCTCATTGATGGATTGATTTTGATCATTGTTTTCAACAATTTTGGTGGAGGGATTGTCAATGTTCTCAAACATAGGATCAAATGATGTTAATGTTTCTTGGATTGGATCATTGTTGGGCATCGTTGGTGAGTTTTGATCATAATTGAAAAGTAGCTCTTGGTGTATGTTGATTTGATCATTGGTCAAGGTTGAAACATCTTCAAAGTGCTTATTGATAGATTGATCTTGATTTTTGATTTCAACAATTGTGGTGGGAATCTGTTGCAAGCTTTGTTGGGCGAGTAATGCCTGTGTTTGCTGCTGAGCCAACAACGCTTGTTGTTGGTCATGTTGTTTTTGTGCCAACAAAGCTTTTTGTTGGGCTCTTTGTTGTGCTACTTCTTCTTGGATTGATTGCAATAGTGCGTAGAATTCTGCTTGCGCTTGCGCTTGTTGGGCTACTTGAGCCGCTTGTGCTTGCTGAGCAACTAGCTGTGTAGCTTGTTGGGCTTGGAGTGCCTTTTTGCGGGAAGCTTCTTTCTTGCAACATGATGGAGAATGAATTGGTCGTGTTGTATTTTGGCGGTGGTGGTGGTGGTGGAATGGGAATGGTGTTGATTGTTGGGGTTGCTTGGATGGTTGCCATCTGTTGTTGCGATATCGATGGAAAAATGGGATGATTTGGTATGATGTTTTGATTTGGCATGATAGATTGAAATTGAACATTGTTGTGGTTGGGAATCATATTGCTTGGATTTAGGTAACTTTGATTTTGCATGTTGTTACCTTGACTTGAATCAACATATGGAGTTGCCAATATATTGCTAGGATTTTGAACATTGATGGGATTTGCAAACATGTCTACCCCAAAATTTACCAAGTGTGGATTTGAAATGGTCATGTTTGGTAAAGTTGCACTTGGTATGTATGGATTTGGTGGGATAATGTTGTTTGGAAAACTCATGCATTGAGCGTTTGGTTGATAGATTTGCAGATTTGGACTTGGATTTAAATCTATCATTGGGAAAGGTGTTCCAAACTTTGGATTGGGTATGCTCATATTTGTTGTACCATTGATGTTTGTATGAGATAATGCTCCCATGTATGCATTGTACAAGCTTTGATAATCAAATGGTATTGCAAGGCTTGGATAGTTTGGTTGACTTGAATTGCTCATGATGGATGGATCAAATTTATATTCCATGTCCCTCTTGTGTTGAGATCGAGTTTGAACCATAAAATGAAGATCAATTTTCAAGAATGTAAGAGATGAACCTCTAATCCTTTAGATCGGTCTAAACCTTAGGTTCAAAGAAGTGAAGAACTAGGATAATTGAAGGATCAAAGCGATAATGAGGATGAGATAAATGAAAGATGAGTGATATGGATGAATGGAACTCTTAAAGAAACTTTGAAAGAAATGCTAAAACTTTTAGGACTTTGATTTGATTGATTCGTGATTGGATTGATGGTTTGACTAGGTGTGTTAAGTCAAACAAGAGTGATGAATGTAATCGTAAAACTCTAGGAAGTTGTGTTATCCAAGAGTGAACTCCTACAAGATGGTAGTTTGACTAAGTGCGTCAAGTCAAACGAGGTGATGATTTGATAATTTGGCTAGGTGTGTTAAGCCAAACAAGATGAACTCGTAAACCCTAGGAAGTTGTATTATCCAAGAGAGAACTCGTGTATAAGATGATGGTTTGACTAGCTTGTGTTAAGTCAAACAAAGTGATTTGATTTCGCCTAAGAGTTTAGCATAAAAGATGTTTACAAAGATTCCAAGAGCTGTTGGTGAGATGGAAATTTGACTGATTTTGATGGTTGAAAGATGGATGAAAGTGATTGAATTTGATCCTAGACTTGACCTAGATGATACTTCTGCTTACAAGACCTCGGTGTTGAAGGACACGCTATATTTCCTATGAGAGGAAAGTAAACCTTTCAAACAATTCAGGATCTCAAGACGCTCCTCACTAGCTTTCAGACTAAGCTTTTTGAACTTCGGTTTTGGGATTTTGATCATGTTAGAAAACACATGTGTAATCAAATTTGTCTTTTATCTTGTCTTAGTGAATTCTTTTTACCAACACACTTGCTTGATTATGTTTTCAAACTATATGTCTAATGTCCCATTCTCTTTCTCATCCCACAAGGTCCTTTATGCGGAAATCGAGGAAAATAGGGCAAAAGTTCCTTATGTTTATCCTTATTGGAAACAAATGATGGTAGAATTTGCACACTTAGAAACCTCTAGGAATGTGATCCCTAGGGAAAGCAAGAGTGGGAAAGTTCATCAAAGGATATTTGTTTCTTCCAAGGTGTTTGAAATTTGAGGCTCTTGTGCATGTTTGTTTTCCAAATTTTTTCAAGATCAAGCAATGTGTTCTTTCCAAGCACTTTCACACTCCTAGGTTGATGAGACAATACCTTGTTGGGTTCCCACTTGGATAAATCCAGCTGCGCATATCTTGTGTGAATGGCTAAATGCTTGACCACACTGGCTCCCCTCCACGGCACTCACTTATTCGGGTCAGCCAAGCATTAGTACCCATGAATCTCCCATGGCATACTTTCCATTTCCACAACAAGACCGCATGTTACGTGGGGCGGCTTCAAAGGACATGACCTTTTGCACCAACAAGATAGACAAGGTTTTGGCCAATTTCTAAACAAGGGTTCTAATTCGGGCATTCCGTTCGTGGGGGATTATCCAACGTCGGCGAGAGTCCATTGCTGTCCATCTCATCGGAATAATCCTCGTGATATTGGCCTTTGTTCCAATATCCACACTTATATCCCGGGTGGAAGTCGCTTGGCTTTAGCGTGTTCCCGGTTGGGTCGTTCCCTTGGGTGATTACTTTTTCCCACAAGGCAGGCCCTCTAAGATAAACAATAGCGAGCTAACATATCCCGTCGTTCACACAACCTTCGTTGAAAAACAAAGGGGAGAACCTCCGCAATATATCGTGCTCACACTCGCATGTTTTGTTCAATTTTAGATCCCAAATTGAAGTGTGGAGGCAATCTTTTATGCAACTTAGGGTCATCAAAAAGACTTTTGATTCTCAAGATCGCCGTGAAGCGCGAGAGAAGCGCATACGCCCTTTTAAATGACACTACTTTGCAAAAAAGTTTACAAAACACAAAGTACACATGTTCAATTTTAAATTCCTCAAAGCAATGATGAGTTCATTTTACAAGCACCAAAATGAAGTGTGAAGTTTGCCTTGTCCAATTTTAGACCAAATTGAAATTCTAGTAAGTGTCTAAGGTTCAATTTTAACCAACTTTGAAAATATCAAGTCATTGATTGATTTTAAGCCCAAATTGAAAAGTGAGTTAGCTAAAAACAAAAAAAAGGCTAGTAAATGGAAGCTCCAAACAAGCATTAAAAAATGCTTTTCAAGTTTTATTTGCAAGAAAACCTCCAAGTCCACTATATTCGTCTTCATTTTCACTTGATCACAACCTTGTTTCTTTGTTCAATTCGGATGCTCATCTTCAAATGTCCACCTTAATCTCAGCCTTAATGTCAACACCTTGATTTCAACCTTTATCCATGTACCTTTAGTTTCAACCTATGAACAACACAAAGTTTGTAAGCAATCCACCATTTTTCTATCCTTAATACCTTAACCATAAGATGGAAGTTAGTAGAAACCCAATTATCAAGAAAGTAAAGAAGAAACCCACCATGCCTCCCCTTTGAATGTCGTTCTTTGAGAAATCAAAAAAACAATTTGGGCTTTAAGAAAGAACATTCATAAAGTATATGTGCATGATATGGTGATTGAATATTGGATAAAAGACAAGCAACTTCAATATAGAGACCAAGATATGATTTTAACATTAACCCCGCCTTCTTCCAATAAGAAAACAAAAGAGACTACTATTTGAATCAACCTTTCCAAGGAATTCTCGAAATTCACTCTAAGCTTGAGCTAAACATTATTTGCATAAGAATATACAATCAGACTGAAAATATCTTTAGGCTGCAAAAGATTTTATCTTAATTCTTTCAAAATATCCCATTTTCAAAAAGACCTTAGATGCAAGGAATAGTTATTTTCACTATTATTTCAATGTTGCAACAGCCTTAGCAAATAAAGATCTTTTCAATGTCATGTCGGTACACAGTAAAAAAGAGTTATAAATCATAAAGAAAATAACGCCACCTGCATTCACGTTCATCAAAGGCCTTATAGCGCAATAAATAGATTATATCAATATTAAAATGAAGACAAAGGAAGAACAGCTGATAGAAAAGACATCCTCCTAACACATTTAATACAGGCTGTGATTATTTAACTTTATGCGCTCCTCCTTTCTATCCTTTCATATGCAAATGCTATTGTTAGGTGTAAAGAACAATGAACAAGGTCATTAATGTGATTTGCAAGCATACATTCCCATTCCATGTTCTCTGTCAGAATCTAGCATTTGCAGAAATCCACGCAAGAAGATTTACTGAAGAGGATTGGAAATCTTTTAACTGCATTTGACAGTGTGAACTAAAGTTCATGACCTGTGTCAACATGCGGCCAGGACAGGGTGTGGTATCCAACATTTAAAGTCTCGAAATGCAAGGGATGAGTTCTTATTGAAAGCCTTGCGTGGTTGTTGACTGAGGCTGTTTAGACTGATCTGCTCGGTATTTGGAAGAAATCCAGTCTCCACTTAGAGAAATGGGACTCGAGCAAGGTGCAGATTTACACCCTCAAAGCTTGCAGGGGTTGTCTATCATTGTCCACATACCAATACGTGTTGGGGACTACTGTCAAATCTTCACCAGTTGTATAAAGACCGAAGCCCTACACATTATCCTATACTGTCACATCCTCGCCAGTACATGGGACGCGCTGATCAGAGACATTAAGAGGGAGATTGGAAACCTTTAATTAGCGAGGGTAGCGTGGGTGAAACACAAACTACTACCAATGTAAATGCCTGATAATAATAAGGTGGGAAGTGATTTTCGGAGGAACTAAAGCAGCAGCAACAACGAGGAGGCACAGTAATTACTAAGGGAGGAGAGAATGGGGCATATGAAGCATGGAACACGAAAACCTCATATCATGCGTTTGGCAACACATGATGACCACCGAACAGTTAGAAGTTCAACCAATAATTAAAACAGCGAACATACATTTGGAATACGTTGGTAGCAATTACTTCATGTGGAATACGCGGCCCCCCTTATTCTCTTTCGATTGCAAGTGCTGAAGCTGCCACAAGACTCTACCTCTGAAGCGAAATGAACAACAGTGTAAGTCAGAAATATTTGATTCATTACAATAACAAACAAAATACTCTCTAACTTTGGAGTCAATCATAACTAACTAAGGCGGATTGCTGTGTAAATCAAAATAGCAGATTTCTTGATAGAAGATGCGAAAAGTCTCTTTCAAGTTTTAAAGCCTAAATAAATAGCTATTTAGGAAATCTAGGCATCATTGTCTGTCATCAAAGTGAATATCATCATTGAGCTGAGGGATGTTAGAATCATATTACGCAATGAACATATCAGGAAGGGAAAGAATTATGATCGGGTGTCTCCCATCAATGCTAACAGTAAAAAGAAAGCATAAATCAGATATGATACAACATATATAACATGAAATCATAGCTGTGGAAGCACATAATGTAACAAGATTATCACATAAATGATTAATGCCATTGCTCGAAGCAGAAGTAAAATGAATCATGACTGTGGCTACCTGTTTGGCATTGAAAAACCCCAACTATACACCTTTATATGCTTATCATGATATAGACTAATGCCTTATTTTTATTTTTTTAACACAGAAAGTAGCTAGCTCTCTTATTTATTTTCATTAACCCATTCAAAAGATCACAAAAAAGTAGCTAAATTCCCAAATAGAACAGCACAAAAACTGGATTTTGCGAATGTGAATATGAATATCTAAATCAAGCCCTCCTTCTAGCGCCATTTTGTGGATGTGAAAATCTGCATATGGTTAGCAACATGATACAAACAATATAACAGAAATTCCTATCCCTATGAGATAATAATCCATGATTCAAATGCAACCAAACAACAAAATTAGATAAAACATCTAAACCATGAAATAAACCTATCCCACAGTGGATTGGTGCAACTTAGTTGTGTAGGAAGTTGCCCTTTCCCAATCCTTGATAAGCTTAGTGAGATAGACAATGAGATGCTTGAACTCAAGTTGCCTATAGTGTAAATGCTTTCAAATGTGGTTGTTGTAGAAATGAGATAAAAGGCCTTGCTTTTATAGAAGGAGTTGAGAGAAGAGAGGCAAAGTTTAGCCAATGTGGGACTAAATCCCCTCCAATAGAATAGAGACACTTGTCTCAATGGGATTGGCCAAAGCTTGTGCAAGTTTTGGTCAATGTGCCCATTCAAATTTGAAAAATGCAATTAAATGCATGTAGTTGAGGGTTTTGGGGGGAATGATCTTTGTCCAAAAAAGTCAAAGATGAGAGTTATTGAGGGAAAATAGTCTTTTTAATAAATCAATTAAATTGATTTATTGATGCAAGTGGGTGGGTTAGTTAGGAGTTTAGGTTTGACTCTAGTTGAGTCAAAAGCTAGAGAATGGTAATTGTGATTAGAAGTTAATTAATGTAGATTAATTAACTTAGGGGATTTTAGGGATTTGACATTTGATTAAATCAGTTTGATTTATTAAATCAAATGAGAAGAACATAAGGATTAAATAATTTGATTTATTTAATGAACCTTAGGAAATTAATCAATAAATTGCTTTAATTGATTAGCAGAAGAACTGAATGCATGATGTTAGTTAAAGCGGAATGCACAATGCTATTTTTGGATGTCTACAAAAATTAAGTGAGAGATGATTCTATATAAGTGAAGTTTATGTATGCAAGCAAATAAAGTGATAAAAGATATGATGCTATAAGTGAGAGAATTTTCAACTATTTTTATATGCTCATCCATACTAGTAGAAGCAAGTGATTCTGACCCCTCTCCAACAAGCATTTTTTGAACTTGGGTCTCCTCCATAACTTCAAGGTCCATGTCTATGAAAGACAACTATTTTTTAGTATTAAAGTTTCCAAGTTAAATCTAACATGGTTTTCATAATTGGAAATATATTTATAAGAAAAACAAATTGAGGTGTTAATAAAAGTCCTAAACACACACTTAATAGATAGAGAGAGAGAGAGAAGAAACAAGCATGTAACTTGTTTCTTTCTATGATAATTTTCCAAGTTTTGTTCACGCCTCTTTTTTTCTTCTTCTTTTGACAGTTTTTGTTGAGACACATTTTTTATTTTTCTTTGTTGTCCCATTTTCTTCTTCAAGTTAAAGATGACTCGAAACAAATCCCCTACCAAATTAGTTAAATTATCCTCCAATATTTGCCTCCTTCATAAATGTGCAAAAACCTCTTCTCCAAAATCTGTGCTCCAAGTGATCATATAAATGTGAATTAATCTTGCAATTTGATATGGAAATATGAAAAATAATCTTGTATTTATATCCATATGGGAAAAAAATTATTCTAGTGTATGGAATAAACTAGATCCTAGTTTAAATGAATCAAGTGGTAATCAAACAAGTTATTTCATTGTGGAGTTTGCTGTTATTTAATGTATAGATATGCAACATATCTAGTAATTTTAGAATTTTGTTAATTGTCAAAAATATAATAGAGGTATAATTTGAATTGAATTTTCTTAATGTTTCAAAGAATAAAATTTTCCTATAATTTAATAATGGTGTTGATTAAGAGATTATTTATGAAATAATTTAACATAAAATTTTATAACTTAGAGGGAAAGGGTTTGAAGGATGGTAAATTTAATTATAAAATCAATGTTCCTACCTAGATTCTTTATAATTTTATATTTTCTTCTCAACTCCTCAATGGTTCATGTTAGATCATTTTTAAAAAATAGGAATTTTGTGTACCACAAAGTGATGCACTTTATTTGTTCTTACTTTCTATCAAGATTTTAATTTCATCATTTTTATCAAAATTTTAAAACTAGAACATGTCCAAATTAATAAATTATAGGCTCAAGTAAATACACTCATTTATAAAATATCATTAGTTTACTTGAGCTTGGGAGTCATTTATTTTATAATTTTTGACTACTTACTATAATTTATTCAATGGGCGTGCGTGTACAAAATATTTATTGTGATCATGAATGAACTTAATTATAAAGTGGCATTCATTTCCTAAAATTCTAATCTAGAGAGATAAATGTATATATCATATAAGGAAATGTAAGTTGTAAGAGATAATCAAATAAGAAAATGTATGTATATTGAATATAAGAAAATGTATACATATATATCATATAAACATGTAAACATATCAATATTTATCAATGTATAAACATGTGACATGTTATAAGAAAAGTTCCAAATGTATGTATATCATAAAATAAAATGTAAGTTAGAGATCATCAAATGTGGAATAATAAAGATCATTATATAAGAAAATGTCGAATACTAAAGATCATCATATATAGAAAATGCAAGTTAGAGATAATAAAATGTCAAATACTAGAAAGATCATCATATTTACAAATACATGTAGTAAAGATCATAAATCTAATGCAGGGCCTAATATGAATGTCGACTCCTAGTTGAATGATCATCTGAATGAGAATGGTCTTGCTCTGATGGATGTCCTGATCCCTGCAAATAAAATGGTGTACAAAATGTGTTAAATACATATAATTTATATTAAATATGTATCTAGATCTATACATACATATTCATGTACATATACACATGTATATATAAAAATTTAAAACTCACATGTCCACTAGTAGCAGATTCATCCACAGAGTCACATCGATGTACATGATCTAGAACAAGGCTAGGAGTGACATGAGGTATTTCCACCCACATTATATATTCATATATCAATACATGAATATCTAGTTAAAACTAAAATTTAAAAATAATTAAAAAGGAATTGTAGCATGCACATGCACACATACATGCACATCATCTGATATCGGATGACCTGAGCCCTCTGAAACGATCGCCTCCACCATATCAACTATACGGTAAAGTGACGAACCAATATCTGCATCCATCTGATCTATCCCATGTCATGCCAAAAATGATGAGTGAAGAGGACTATGTAGGTGAGATGACATGGACGATAACGAATTGGACTCAATCAACATCTCAGTAAAACCCATAGTCTGTGCAACTATTGAATGATCAGATGGTGGATCCTGACGTGCACTAGTGATGGCTTGAGAGTAATAGGAGCTTGGAAGTGAACGAGCTCTGCATGCCAAATGATATCTAACATTATCTACACCAATCCCATAGTCTAATGCAATGAAGGCATATGCCTCCAAGAGGTCCTCAGCCAAACAATGTAGAGTCCTACATGCCATATCTCTTGTAAGTGCCTCAAGCTCTATGGGAGTAGGGATGCCTTCTACTGTGAAAGGATCCATGGGGGTCCACTATACTAAAAATGGTGTGGATCGGGGACGTCTAGACGTCAAATATTGACCTATACGATTAGTAGATATCCTAGTCGTGGCAGTTGCAATGTCACCTACAGTGTCAATTTCTTCTATTTGGGAAGCAACAACAACCTCATCTGCTATGGGGGATAGAGCTGGGGTGAGAGCAGGAGACCTCGCGCCAACCAATACCCTAAAAAATGGGGTTGGTCTATCTGCTCGATGATAAGTGGGCCTATCAAAAATCCTGCCATGCCCCTAACCAACATATGGTGGAATGTCTAAGTAGTTGACTTTGAGAACCAAATGGATCTCAGCATACAACTGCTAAACAAAATATAATGGAATCTGGTCATTGTTTGGGTATTGACCATGTGCTGTGAGAAATCGTGGGTAGATCAATGAGGCCATAGCATGATTGACACATGTAGTGACCTGGTATTCCCTAACCTTACGTGCATTTTGATAAAATGGAAAACAATTGGTTTTTTCATTTGTTTGGTCACACTATCCTATATTTTTTTAAGGGGAACCTCACCATGTACTTCTTCCCACATGCAGTAAAGAATACCAACTACTCTATCTAGAGAAAATGCACTAGTCCTCTCAAGTTCATCTCTTAGTTTTTCTAGACTATGTAATATTGACATGCATGGTTTAAAATATATCCCTAGGTTTTCACCCTGCGCTAATGAGTCTTTCGATTTCTTAATCTCATTAGTGGTATTTTCAAACAAATATTTTGGTGGAACATCTACATTTTCCATGTTATATATGTATGTACACCTAAAGGAGCAATGAGACCTTGGTTTAAATAATATATCTAGATATAGGGAATAGAAATCTAAAACAGTTATAATAATTCATCTACTCATCAATAATATTTTCATACCATTAACAGAAAACATATTCAACATCTATCACAGTTTTTAATAATCAAAACATTCAAATTACTAGATTGCACAAAAAGCATAATCTAAAACAATTCTAAAATTTAAATTTACAAGTGTGCACTCTAGTAAAAAATCTGCCATTAAAGACAGTTTAAAAAACATTGATAAAGGTTGCATCTAAGATTTATTTCCTACAACTAGTAATAGAGGGAAAGAATCATTACTTAAAATCAATTTAGTCATTATTGAAGGCACAAATAAGAGAAGAAAATGAGAGAGATGATAAGCTTGTAAATATGATTTCTAAATTATTGAAGCAATATTTTCATAAGGAGGAAACCAAAAAAATAGAAATAAACTTCCTCATATTCATAAATAAAATTTGATAGGAGGAAGAGACATGCACATAATATTTATCATGAAAGTTACCATACAATGTACAAGAACATGATACTAAGGAATAAATGTTTCTTATAAGTACACAACAAACCTGGATGAAGATTTAACCCTAGTGCAAAAAAACCAAATAATGAAAGAATAGGAGAACATGAATATTTAAACTTTGTACATATTTTTTCTATTACCTCAAATCTTCCACCAATATAAATTGAATTAGTGATTAATCAAAAAAGTAAACTTTTAAAAATTGAAAATTGAATAAAAATTAATTTACCCTTCACTTTCACCTAATTGAATGTTTTATTTGATCGCATCATTTAAGTTTTAGTGAATATAATGAGGTCGCATCTCCAATCAACTATCAATTATCTAAATTATCAGCTTTTTGAGAAATTTTGTGATTTTATGAATTTGTCAATTTGTGACTTGCGACAAGAATAAAGATGTCAAAAACTACTAGTATGTAATCTTTATTACTTAATTTATTAATGTTTTAGGGGATGTGATTTTCAAAGGACAAAAGAAAAACCTAAAAATCAAAGAAAAGGTTAAATATATGAGAAATTTGTGTTTGTAAATATTTTATATATTTTATTGATTAAGATAATTATCGAATATTTTCATAATATTCTCATAATAAGAGGTGCAATAACTAACTCATCTCCTAAAATTTTTCCTCTAGTATAGTTATAGTGTGTCAACTTTAAACTTAGACAACAAATTTTTATTTTTATTTGTGATAAAAATTAAAAGATCATTATTTAAGTTTTAAAATGATATTATCTTTATAAAACTATTTAATTGTAATGGATTTCATAATAATTTTACTTAAATTGATGATCTAAGTCTAATATTATGCTATTATGGTGATACCCACAAAAATTATGAGTTTTATAGTAAATTCAAAATAGCTATCATGCACATAATTTTTTTTTTTTGAGTTTTAGGCTTATATCAATTCACTACATCTTTATGTTTTCTTGATATTTAATACACCCTTTTTCCCAAATGAATACTTGGAAGGATTTACACATGATTATATTGATGAAATAAGTTGGAGGGCTTGATATAGATAAACGACATTCTCTTCCTAATGATGTATGGATATATAGGAAAATATATCATTAAAGAATATAAAAATGAATTTCCAAAGAAAGGGTTAATTTTTTGATTTATCAAGATTTCAAATGTAGACATGGAATGAGTAAGGAAAAATGACATCATGAAACATTTTTTGTTGCCCCATGAGCTTAAATTTTAGTATTAGTAGTGTCATCTTCAAGTAGAAAGATATGGTGATAGCTATATTATTAAGTATATTATGGAAAATAAAGTGGTTACATGAAATTCATTGAGTAGCTCGTCAATCATAGGATTGGGAAACATATCCTTGGTTGTGAGTTTTTTTATATATAAAAATATACACTTAAACAACATGAACCATCCTTTTTATTAAATAAAGAGTACATGGGAAGAGTGTGGACCACACTAGGTTGAATGAACCCCACCTAAAGAAGGTTGTGCACTATTGTTTAGTCTCAGGGTATTTTGCACAAAAAAATATCAAGGTACTTAAATATTATTTGGTGCACTAATTGGAATCAACTAAAGTTCATGATTATGGAAATTTTGAGGTGATAATATATGGGAATCTATAAACATTGAGATATTTTTTGTTATCACTTCATGTAATTTTGATTATTGAGTCAATGTAACAAATTTAGATAATAACTTGGTAAGTTGTTACCCAATGATACCTTATTTAAAATTATCTATGTTACCATTGATGATACCTTATTTCTGATAATAACTTGGTAATTTGTTACCCAATGATACCATATGTGATCTAATGAGGTGTGTGGAACCTAATTTCACCCCTATGAGAGTGTACTTTTGCAAACTAGTAGTAAATTGAATCCACATTTTAAATAATTCATAAATGATGGTCTCAAGTTTATGTTACTATTATTCTCCAGAAAACATGGCATAGCCTCCTAGTGGGAGACCAAACATATTAGGTTATAAAATATAGTTCTCTACAAATATTTAGAAACTTCCTATGTTTCTCCATGCATGCTAGTATACCCTTATTAGCTATCATTACATAGGAAGTATAGAACATCACAATTATAGGATAATACTTTCACTTGGTTACTAACCATCTCTTCATGGATTAGTATCTTGACACCTAGTGAATGGAGACTCGGATTAGTGTGCTTGGTATGTGACATGATGACATATGATATGCGCGATATTAGTTAAGTGATAGTTCTTGAGGTATTATTCATGTTGTGCATTATATGTAATATTAGTTAAGTGATAGTTCTTGAGGCATTATTTGGATAGTGTTATGCTATAAATTTATCCTCAACTAATCTATCTAACTTGAGCTCAATCATTTGAATGTGGTAGGCCTAGAATTTAAAATTTAGCATAAATTTCATATTCTGCACCACTAATAAATTTTTTTTATTAAAATTTTCATCAAGACTTGGTGATATTCTTGTCACATTAGATTGAAAACCCATATTTCACCTGGAATAAGATCATTTGTATGGAATATTAGGTATCATAGATGAAGAAAATGTGATTTCTTTGTTTGGTCTCATCTACCATGGGTATCTTCAATTTTTTTGATCTTTCCTCCTACTAAAATTTTGTTTAATTTTATCTCAACTCTTGTGTTGACATTGAGGTTTTAAGTTAATATTTTATTTTCCTTTATGGTTTGGATCCTTCTTTTAGTTCTTAATATTTATATTTTTCCATTATTTAATGCTTGAATTTAGTTACAAATGGTTTACACACTTATTCCAGATATTCCATTTCATGAATTTTATAACACATGAAATATGAAATATAACACATGAAATCTATTAAATATGAAATTTGGTCTTTAGTTGTTGGCTTATAGTATGAATTTGATTTATAAGGTGGAATTCTTAGTTGAGACTCTCAATCTTCCATTGTTGGTTTCTAACTTGTGATTATACAATACATGAGATATGTATTAATCTAATGTTAATTCTTGAAACAAGGTATATATGATTCTCATCTTAATTCTCACACATAGTTGTCTTAGTTAATAACTCATATGAGTTCCATATTTGTAAATCTTTCTTAATATAAAAACATATAAATTATTTCAAATTAATTAACCTATTTATTCTATGTTATAGAGGATGATTTCATTTTTTATAAGTATATAATTAAAAATTATTTAGTAATTCAAGATAGAATACACACAATATTTAGTTAAAATAAAATAATATTCTTATTTCCATGAGAGTTATGTATAATGGTAGCAATGTCTCGAAGATATTTCTTTGCTACTAAATTTCTATCATTGTTATGAGTGAATCATCTCAATTATATAGGAAAGCACATCAAAAATTTATAGATTGGAAAGTAAAATAATCACATTTATCATATTTTTATATGAATATATAAAGTTTCTACCATCAGACTATTTATACCTATAGATTCTATATCAAAAAAACTTCAATCTCAATGCCTTATGAAATTTATATATGATAATATTACAAATTATAAATTAAAGGTTTTATATCAAAAAAAATTCAATCTCAATGTTTGAATTGTTTGACAAAATACCTCCAAGAAATGTGTTCTCATGGAATTCCTTGTGCAAGATATTCACAAAATAGATTTGTTGTTCAAATACTTTAGAAATTTTAAAGCAAATACAAAAGAGGTGTTGAAAATAGATTATATATTTTATATTTGTTATCATTCTCACTACCTGTGCAAAAATGGGGGTTTTGGAACAAGGTATGGATACCCATCAAAGCATTTAAATTATAGAACAAATGCAATTGGCAGCTGTAAATCCAAATTATGTTCATGTAAATGGGTTTGTTGAAAAGGATTTAGAAACTTTCAATAAAATGCAATTGATGTTGTAAAGCCAAATTCCACAACCTTTGCCCTGCTTGGACCAAAATGGTAGCTTTGGAATAGCGTATATATCAATCTTTTTTATTGTTTGAAACTATAAACAAATTATTGTCAATTTTTTTGAATGTTTAAAACTTTAGAAAAAATTTGGCCTCATGGAATTGATTTCTCTGTATTTAGGGTATATATCCCATTTTTTAAAATTACAATTCATGGATGTATGAAAATGGGAAGCATGTAACCAACCTTGGAGGACGCCTTGGAGGGTGATATATTGTGGAGGTTGCTCAAAGGTGGCATTCACCCAACAATTCTCTTGCTCACATGCTCCAGGTTTGTTGCATTGTTCATCGGTCACATGCTCTATTCGCCGCATGTGAAAATGAGTGTCAGTTTTTTTAAAATCCCTAATCAGGGGGTTTGACCGAATCCCATTTCACTCGAACCCCCTTATTTTAATATTTTCACTCATTGGTGTGATGGGTTCGAGTGAACATTGGGTTTGGTCAAACCATAGTATTCACTTGAACCTATAAAATGGTTCGCCCAAATCATTAAGTTCGAGCGAACCCCTTCATTTTGTGTAAACACAAAAAACAAATTTTTCCTTCCTCCACAAAAGAGTTAACCACTTATGTGGGATCACCCAAAGAAAAAATAAAGAAAAATCCTTTCGAGTCAACATGGAAGAGACCTAATTGTCTCAATTCCTTGTGTCATCCCCAAAAGGAAAACATAAGACAAATAAAAGACAAAATGTTTACGACATGTAGAGAAGAATGTAGACACAAATAGAGTAATGCACAAAAATAGAGAGATACATCAAACAAAATAGTACGGGGGATCACATTATGCACATGCAATCACATAAAGAAACATGAAAAAGAAAAAAATGCAAAAGACTAGTAAGGCACATGTGAGTCAACCTATAGCAGGTCATCCACATCCCAATATTGATCACTATATACAAAAGGCGAACAACTAGCCAAATGGACAATATCAAGTAACAAAAATAAGACAAGGCTTTCTAACCCCTTTCCCCACTAAGTGCAAGACAAGGATGAGCCGAGATGGTTGATAAGAATGAGCTCCTTGCATTAAAGAGAATGATTTGGAATTAATGTAAAACATGTAATAGTGAGGGTGCTATGATCCTACAACTATTACATGACATGGATAAAAATGCATGTAATTTCTATCCAACTATTTTTTCATAGGAATAATTATCATCGGAATATAAATCACTCAATATCAACTTTAATGTAGGACACTCATTAGTAAGATGCCCAAGATTTCTATGATATGCTCAATAATTCATGTTTTTCTTAAGTATTCTACTTCTACTATGAGGTGGAAATTTAATCCAACCTTTTTCAAGGAGGTGTTCCACCTCTTGTTCAATTTATTTTTGAGTATGTAGGAATGGATTTTTTTTTATTTTGTAAGGTTTTTGTTTCATGCTTGATTCACCAATTTGTTGAGGTAGATGTTGAGGAGGAGGGCCTAAAATTCCCTTACCACCCTTATGAGGCCTTGGTTATTCCTTAGGAAGGATGAAACTTATGTTGGGAGGAGGATCTTAATATCCTAATCCTTTGGTTTCTTCAATAGGAGGTTTCTCTAAGAGTTTGTGACTTTCATGTTTATTAGCTATGTCACATCCTTGTTTAGTTAAAATATTAAAGCCCTAGCTATAATTCTCTTCTAGGTTGATGGGAGTGTTGGTCATTTTGTTAACATAAGATGGATAGGTATGCTCTTGATTAGAGGAGCTAGGTTCACTCATTATTGGAGGTTTATTTAAGCTTAGTTTGTCACTCAATTTCAGGATGTAAAGGACCAAACATCTCAAGTTGTGTTGATTGTTTTATGGAAGGATAAAATGATGGATTATGCTCAAGACTGTTAAGACAATCATTTATCAAATCATGCATCCTAGCATCATCTTCTCCAATGGTGTCAACTACACGAGGACACTCATTAGGAGTTGATTGAGCATAATTAGAGTCAATTGTATTAGGATCATTGCCAAAAACATAACTTGAAACATCAACCAAGGAGAACAAGGACTTCCACACATTGCTAAAACACTTGTCCATTTTTTAGATTTTTCAGATTTAAAACAAGGTGATTTTTTGTTTACACTATGCAAAAACCTTAAAATAATGCCTTGTAAATTTTGAAATCACACAATGTAGGAAAAGGTGTTTCAAGAGGCTCTACACGAGGGTTTGATCTACTCTAGGGAGTGTCTATGTGTGTGAAACCTCCCTTCTGTGGAGGAGGCTTGGCCCTCCTCCACATTTGGCTATCATTTGACCTTCCATTGTAGTGTCCTTCTACCACTGAGGTATCTTTTCTGCTTGTGTTTCCTCATCTTATGGAGGCCGAGGTTTAGTGTTGGAGGTTGTGATTGTGTGTGGCCACATGTGTGATTTATGAATAAGGCTTGGAGGTGATGGATGGCAGTACGGACCCACCAGTAAATAACAATTTTTTTGCAGTAAATTATTTGTTTAATAATGGTGCTCATAAATCCTTTCGTGATATTGTTGCGAGCAAAAGAGGAACACTGCCATTGGATGCTAAGTTCTCGCATGAAGATTCCTGGCATAGTGCAAGAAAATGATGGAGAACGACAAGGTAAGCTTCCCTTAGATCTCCCCTTGAAAGATATTTTGATTCCAAATTTTGCTTTGGATGAAGCAATTATAGAGGAAGCCAATAAATTAGCTAAAACTACAATATTTTTTGCGGTCATTGACCCTAATAGGGTTCCAACCATAAAATACATGGAGGAATGGTTCTCTAAAGTATGGGAAAGAAAACTGGGTTTGCATTTGAATTATTGTCAAATGATTAAAAGAGGGCTTTATGTTGTGTTTTTTTGTAACCCTAATGCGCAAGAAGATGCAATTAATTTTTTTTTCGAAATGTGGAATTAGTGGTGTTTAGGGCCTTGGCTTGGAACCCAAAAGCGGTAGAGGATGAAGTCATGGCCCTCTCTAGCCCACACTGGTTAACAATAAAACATGTCCCTCCGAGACTCTGGAAATTCGTTTCATTAATCATGGAACCATATGGAAATTTATTAAAAATTGATGACACAAAAATTCCTCTCCCACACTCAAATGCTCGAGTGTTGGTCTATCTATCACCAAGTAAAGATTTATCATAAATAATTGAAATTCACTTAAAATCTAGAAAAGTCTATTGTGAAATTGAAACCCTTGGGGGTTTGAATGTGTGCTATCTATGCAAGTGTGAAGGAAATATCAGGAGGAATTTCCCTCTGATAAGAAACAAAGAAAATTTGAAACCCACCTTAGGCGGGTTTAACAGAAACAATTTTAAAAATAACAAGAAAACCTCCAATGTAGAGGAGCAAGTAGGAATTAAAGAAGGAAATGTTGGGGACTATACACACTTTGACGTCTTCCAACATCAACCTGGTGAAGGCTCTCCAAGCCCTTCCTAGAGTAAATTTCCGCAAAATAAAAAATCTGAAGAGAATATTCATAAATCTGAAGAAACACTTCTTGAAGAAAATCTAGACTCCCTATTGAGCAAGGTAGAAATTAAATTAGGAAAAAAGAATAACCCTAATGAAGAATGCATAAAAGAGGATGAGAGTCTCGAGTCTGGTCACCTAATAGATACAGGAAGAATGGAAAATAATTTAAAAATGAACGCACAACAACTAGCTCTCCTAAAACTAAGGCAAAGTAAACCATCTAAAGCCTCTAAGCCTATCTCAGATAAAGAAATGTATACTTTTAACTCAAAAGTTTTCAAAGAAAATTGGGAGGTGGAATTGGCAGTAGGTGATTGCCTCCCGAATAAAAATTTTGAGGAATCATTACCTACGCCTAGTGAGGAATTGAATACTCTGATAGATAAGAATAGCCTCCAAGACCTGGATGATCTCCGGAATGGGGGAGCAAGTGAAAACAAAGAGGTAGGCCAAGAGTCCCACCTAAATGAGGTCCTGGGGAGTAATTCAAAAAGCTTAAGATCACATAACATTATTTCATTTGTTGTTTGTAACAAAAATGTGGATAAAATTATGATCCCTAACTGCTTAGAAGAGATCCCCAACCTCCTTGATGGAATGTTGAGCTCGAATGGTTATGCATCATAATCTAGCATGGACTCTACATATGACTTAGGTTTTTAATCCAAGGATGTGACTGATGGGGAAGAGACCCCCATGGAAAGCACCATAAAAAAGACTTGGAGATACAAGAAGTAAAAGGGAATTGACGCTTCTAAATCCCTAGGTAACAATGATTCCTCCCACCCACATAAAGATAAAAGAAGTAAAATTAGTGGGATCATCCCACCTAGTGCAAAAAGGGTGGAAGCTGAAGCCAGGCTTCCTAAATGTTTTGACAACTTTTAAAGTAATAAAGGGCCTTCCCCCAATAATCTATTCTAATGGAAGTTAACTACATTTCTTGGAATTTTTGGGGGCTAGAAACCCCTGATAGGAAGCATGTGGTTAGGAGGTTCCTAGCCCAGAAGAAGGAGAAATATTTTGTCCTTTTACAATAATTTAAAGCCATTGGTTTCTTTCTAGAAACTAGTCTAAAATTTATATGGAGAGATGTAGCACAATTATCTACAAGGCATGAAAAAGGAAAAGGAGGAGCTTCCCTCTTGGTTGCAAACAATTGGGCCCAATATGTAAGTAACTCTAGAGCTTCCCCCTACAATAGGGCAATCTGGGTGGTCATTGAGAAAGATAAAAATTTCTTTGGGGTGTGCTCGGTGTATGCTCCCAATGATTACAAGGGCAGGATCGCCCTTTGGAACTGGCTCTGTTCCCTGTAGTATATTCCTTGGATAATTGGAGGGGACTTCAACTTTGTGGAAAAGGATGAGGATAAATGGGGTGGATTGGGGTTTGACTGGAAAGGCAATGAGAGATTCTATTGGCAGAGGATGAAATCCAGACTAAAAATTAAGGACCCTATAGAGGAATGGAATAAGGATATCCAAGCAATCTGGTTCACATGGTGTAACTCACAAAAAGGAGGTAGGAGGGTCTACTGTAGACTAGATAGATTCTATACCAATAAGGACTTCTTTTCAGAATCCATAGTGTCAAAGGGTTGCAAGATTGAGGTTTGATCCTACTCTCTCTTAGACCATCATCCCATTAGAGCCAAATTTTGTTTGAGAAATGGAATGCCTAAAGCTGGTGGCTATTGTAATAACTTCTACCTCAATACCTCTCTCCTAAAGGATATGGACTGAAAGAATGTTGTTATGTGCCTCAGTAAAATCAATAAGAGTATGTACAAATCATTGTCTCCCATAGATAGATGGTCACTGAACACGGAAGGCTGGAAGGCTATTTTCCAGACAATTGGGAGAAAAAATGCCAAGGATAGCCAAAGGTGTGAAACTCTACTCCAAGATAGGCTTCTTCAAATAGAATATGAACTAAAAAATAACCCTAAGGATGAATCCTTGGATAATAATTTGGTTGTAGCCAAAGAGTCTCTCAGAAGACTCTAGAATAAAAGGATCAAGGGACTAAGAGTAAGAGCCAAGATGAACTGGTTGGAAAATGGGGACAAAGGAACCAAATTCTTCTTTAGATTCATCAAAGAGAAACAGGCTAGAGAACAAATAGATTACATCTCTATTGAAGCATCATGAGTGACTAGGCAAGAGGAGATAAGGAATCATTTCTTTCAATTCTATAAAGACCTTTTTTCCTTAGATGAGGTGTTGGAAAACAACATTCAGGCAAGAAATATCATCAAGAATCTCATCCCTAAGAAAAATAGTTTGGACATGGAAATATACCTAGGGAAAGAGATTTCAAAAGAAGAAGTTAAAAATGCTATCCTCTCTCTCAAGAATGATAAATACCCCGGGGCTGATGGAATTTCGGTTGAATTTTATAAAACCTTTCTCAACTGGATCTATGATGACCCACTTCTGGTGTTCAAGGAGGCCTTTGAGAAAGGATATCTTGGAAGAAAAATTAACAAGGGTGTGATCAAATTTATTCCAAAAGAAGGAGACAGGTCTTTAGTCAAGAACAAGAGGCCCATCACTCTCTTGAATGTCTCATATAAGATCTTGGCCAAAATCCTAGCAGACAGGGTATCCCTTGTCCTTCCCTCCATAATAAACTCTACTCAAACAAGATTTATAAAAGGAAGGTATATATTGGAGAACTTGATTACTAGCTGGGAGACCTTGAATTGGGAAAATTTGACAGAATAGAAGGCTGCAATGCTGCTGATTGATTTTGAAAAGGCATATGATAGGATTGAATGAGCTTTTCTATTTCTAATGCTATAGGCTTTTGGTTTCCCTAGGACTTTCTGTCACATGGTGAAAACTCTCTTTTGAGATGCAATTTATCATGTTGAAGTCAATGGTGTGCTCACTCAAGAGATCCCCTTGGAGAGATCTATAAGGCAAGGATGCCTTCTAGCCCCTGCACTTTTTTTCATTGCGTCGGATGCTCTCCACTATTTGTTGAGATAATGGTAAACAACTCCAAGGGTAAGGGGTATTAGACTTCCAGATGAAAATGAGCTACTCAACTCCAATTTATAGATGATACTGCTATTTTGGTGCACCTAGAATAAAGGAATTTTGCAAACTTGATGAGTAAATTGGAATTCTTTTTCTTAGCCTCAGGGGATAAACTTGCCCCTTCTAAGTCTTGGTTGTTGGTTGGAAAGACGAACCCCCAGACTAGATCAACAAAGCTGGACTGCAATGGGGGGGGCTGCAGAAAATTGTAAGGTACCTTGGAATCCTCTTTGCGATGGAGCCAAATCTAAAAGAAATGTGGTAGTGGATTCAACATAAAATTGAAAGGAAAATTTCCAAATGGAATAGACAATTCCTCTCACTAGCTAGCTGACTGAAAATTTTCCATAAGATTCTCTCTTCATATAGCATTTACTTTTCCTTTGTATGGTTTTTTAATTCTTATCAAATCAACGATATCCAGAAAAGAATAAGAGCCTTCCTCTACTCAAATGGGAAAGGAAAAAGGAAAATACATGCAGTTAAATGGGAATGGTGCACTATTGAAAAATATAAAGGTGGGATGCGATTGAAAGATTTAAAGATGCAGAGCATCGCCCTTGCATCAAAATGGATCTTAGGTTCCTTGGAAGGGGAGGAACCCTGGAAGGTCCTAGTCCGACAGAATATAAGAAGAGTTGTTCCTAAGAGGGAAAAGGCTTGGAAATCATTTCCTATTAGTGATATCCTTGGCAGTGAGGAAACCATGTTACTTGCAGGGTCCAATATCTTTAAGACTATTTGGAAGGCCTGGGAAGTGATGAAGAAACATCTTGACAATCACCACTTCACCAATGGGGATTTGGGAACTGTTCACTCTCACAGATCTGTATGGTGGAATTTGAATCATAGAAGGAAACCCTTGGCACTACTTCAAAGCTGCTCTATAAAAGGGTGGGCTACCAAAGGGATCAGACACTTTAATGATATCTTAAAAGATGGGAGATTGAAAGGGTGGACTGATTTGAATGATGAATTCAACCTCCCCCCATATAATTGGAGAACATACACAGTTCTCAAAGAGGCTTGTGGCTGGTTAAATTTTCTTCTGATAACTAAGAATGATATTGACCAATATAAAGATTTCCAGTGGAAAAATGGATCTAACATAAAGAATACTAAGGTTAAAGAATTGTACAACTTGTTAACAAAGCACATTGACCTGACTGATCATCTAAACCAAATTTGGAAGCTAAAGTGGGATAAAAACCAATGGATTTATAACAATTGGAATAGGCAATTAGATGCTAAACTTGCTTACTTTAGATGGTTATTGACTTTACATAAACTTTCATTTAAAAGAAAAAATGATGATATCTTGGTCTGTAGTTTGTGTAGAGTCCCTGAATCAATTGTTCACATCTTATTTGAATGCTCATTTGCTAAAGAAATATGGGGAATGTTTTGTTATATGCAATAAATTTGGGCTACTAATGGATGCTTGGTGCCTATAACATCAAGATGGGAAAAACTGCTAAGCTATTTTGGTTATGCTTATCTTCTAGTATTTTGTGGTCAATCTGGAAAGCAAGGAATGAAGATATTTTTCAAGGAAGGAAGATGTTTCTTATTGAGTCTTCTTAGAGAATCATCTCTTATAACATTTCTATGTAGATTTACATTACGGTGGCTCTTTCAAAAGACAAATTCTGGAGCTATCTATGGGACAAGAAGGTCACCATAGACATCATGGAGGCAAGACATGGACACCTATGGCTCGAAGAACATCCAAATGTTGATGTTTTTCTCAAGGCTTTGTAGGATTTTTTCCAGGATTTGGCTGGAGATCAAAACAAAGGGATGGTGCATAAGAACCAAGTGAATCCACCTTCAGTAGGGGATGTGGCAGCAACACAGGCCTTAATTGGCCTGAGTGGAGATTATGAAGCTTCGTAGAATTCCAGAAAGCAATTGTATCCTTTTTTCTCTACAATTTTGTATATACAATGATATATTTGTATATGTACATTGTCTATATGGTGTAACTAATCCTTATGATATAGGCACGATGGAATTCCTCTTTTCTCTCATGGTTGAGACCTTATCTTTTGTAACTACTCTATAGAGGGATATATTAGGGAGCTATAGATGATTTTTGATACATTGTAAGGGGGATTATTTTTGATACATTGTAAGGGGGTTATTTTTGATACTCTATAAGGGGGGTTCTATACTTTTGATATTTGGATCACATGGACATGATGATGGGATAAATATTGTGCTCTTATGTTATGTACTTTCTGCTCTCTCTATGATTATTATAAAAAATCACACAATGTACTAACTTTATCAAATTAAGCTAAATATGACCAAATTGAATAAAAAGAAATTTTACAAAAAAAAAATAGAAATCTAATAATAGTGAATAGGAATATAGAAATGAATGTTTTAATACCTATAAATTTAGATTATGACCCTGATCAGGGACTCGTTCGCCCTAGGGCGAATGGATCTTAGGTGAGGGTTTTGAAACAATCTTTTATAGATTTCTGAGTACATGTCAGTGGTTTCTAGATTCTAATCTGATACAACAAGTTGCAATTTTAATTTTTTGTGAAATGAGGATTGAATGCAAATGCAAAATGTGACAAAATGACAACCTAGAACACCTAATTTGATATGCAATTTTATTTTAATTTTCAGATACAATGTAAATGATATGCACTTGATGACTCATTTTTTTTGTATTTTTCATATTTAAAGAATGTAAAGATGCAATCCTAAAACCCTTAAATGAAATTCAAAGTTAAATGTAAACTAGGAACCCTAAATGAGACTCAATTCAATGCAAAGAGATGTAAATGAATGCAAGATCTAAATCTAGGATGAAAGTGGACTCCAAAATTAGAAAATCCAAGGATCAAACTTATGTTCACCACAGTGAAATGTGATAAAATAGGTTGGAGGAAATTTTTTATGAAAGGGGAGTTCACCAAAAAAACCTTTTTCCCTAATTTCATTCAAGGAAATGAGATCCAAACAATGAAGTGACATCAACCAAAAGGTGAGTCAAATCAAGTTATGAATCAACGAATTTCCTATCTATTCAAGGACGAGGGTATAAGCTAAATAACACTTTGGAGAGAAAGATCAAAACCATCAAACACACTCCAAAATGTAAGATATGAAATGCAAATGAAGAACAACAATCAAATCTGACAAAAATAGTAATCAAAAGGTAGATCGGGTAAGGGGAAAATAATGTGTACCTTTCACCAAAAGTCACCTTTTGAAGCTCACTGAGGTCTCATTCACCCTATGGTGAATGGGTCCTGGATAGGGTTCATTGAAATTTGTTTCCTAGTTCTCTTTTGTTGTGTCTACACTCCCAGATTCTCGATTTTCACTGTTAGACATTCGGAAATAAATTTTGTAGAGGATTTTTTTTTTAAAAGATAGATTTTCTTGCAACTTTGACAAATTTGAAACTTTCTTGAATTTTCTCTTCAAAGAATCTTTCACCTAAAATTTGCAATCGCACATCAAAGAGAGAAAAATGTTGTTTGTTAGGGAACAAGGGTTTACATTGGTCAAACCATTTTTTGGTAATTAAACCTTGAAATTAAATAGAAAAGAATGAAGGGATGATGAATGAACAATATGTTATAACTCACAAAACCTTATTTGAATCTTAGATTCTAGATCTACAACTAGCATGAATTGGCCTCAATGGATGTAGATCTTGATCATGAAAATTGATTTGAAACAATGACTTTAAATACTTGCATAGATCTTGAACACTACATCACCATATTAGCTCAAAAAACATGCATGATAGAAATATTTGACATGATAATGGAATCTTGATTGTTGCAATAATCTTCAATAAATCTTCTCTTGATTGCCTTGAAATTCTTTCGAATGCTCTCAATAATGCTCTAACTTGATCTCATAAAGTCACACAAAATTTCTAGGATGAAACATAGTGAAATGACCTCATATTTATACATATCTTAACAGTAATTCCCAAAATTCAAATATCACAAGCCAACATCTGAATGGACATTTGAAATTATTGAAAAACCAACAAAAAAATAATTTAAATTTAGGTCCTAGGTGCAAGTGAGGATCTATTCACCCTATGACGAATGGGTCCTAGGTCACCTACCTAGGACACACATTGCTCAATGTTAAACCTTATGATGTGGCATTTAAGAATGTTGGGTTTTAACCCTCATAATTTACAATTAATTAGGCTTGGATTTGAATTAAAGGGGCCAATTAAGGAAAATTAACCCCAATTAATTAATAAAACCCTAGGTTAATGTGAGAGTGTAAAGATACACCTTACAACACCAAAAATAAGGCACAATTAAGTCCATTTTAATTAAGATGGCCCTAGACCTATTTTGAATATGTAAAAAACATATTACGACACTAAATTAAGGAATCATTAAGCTCATTTTATTATTATTTATTCCTAAATTAAGTGTGAAAAAAGGGATACTTTTTCCTACACTACAAGAAAAAAACATGGGAAGTTGTTCAACCACTTTCTCTTTAACTTTATAAACTTGTTTGATTTTAGGAGGCACACCATGACTTATTTGGTTATCTCGTAGTCTCTTATAGGAAATAGGTGAAGGATATGTTATGGTTTGGTCTTGGTTATGTGGAAGGAATTTTGGTTAAATCATGGTCTAATGATGCATAGGAGGCACAATCGTGGGTTGAGCCATATTGCTAAGGAATAGTTCTACTATGTGCTTTTCCTTAAAATTTTGATAAGATTTGAAAAATAAATCCTCACAAGGACTACTAGGTTTCATAGGTTTAGGCCAAAATAAATCCAATGAGAAATTCCCACAGGAAGACACAAGATTAAAGCCACTATGGTTCATAGTAAAGATTTCTTTACCAAGTGGAAACTTTAAGTGTTTATGCACTACTGATGGGATGAATTTCATGGAGCGAAGGCATGGGTAACCTAACTTCACACAAAATTGTTTCGAAATCGGGATGATGGAGAATGATACATTCAAAAAATTTAGTCCAACTTGTAGAGGGAGAGTTATTGAACCTATCGTAGGGCAAGAAAAACCATTATTTGTTTTGATACATGCTTTTGGTTGTCCATAAGTATCTTGATAAAGTTCATGCACAAACAAGAATTCTTCAGTGATCACATTCTATACATCGGCGGGATCAATTAGTATCCCATTAGTAGGCTTGTCATTGATTCTTCCAACTATGTAAAGATGACCATCAGGTATATGTTTAAGTATGTCATTTTGTGAGAAAGAAATGTCAAGGGATATATTGGTTATGCCCTTATGAGCTTGAACTTCAATGATTCCAATAATACTATCTATAGGATTTTCTTTATTATTATTCAAGTTGTTATCATTCATGTCAACATTCATCACATCATTCTTGGTTTCACTAGATTTGACAGAGGAGATATTATAATTTGGCATAGGATTGGTAAAGATTTGAAAATTTTGGTTGGGAGCAGCAACAAACTTATTACCTTGATCATTAACACCACCAATTTGAATGTGATTAGAATCAATGAGGTCTTGCACAATATGTTTAAGATGCTTACAATGTTCCCTATCATGTCCATTTTGTAGGTGATAATGGTAAAAGGGATTTTGTCTATATTTTGGAGGTAAAGGCTTAGTAGGATCAGGAGCTCTAAAAGGAACCTAAAAGGAAATTAATTTCTCGTTTAAGAGTTGCAACATGATGGAATGAAGGGTATCAGGTAGAGGGGTCAATTGTCTATTTCTCTTTCCAAATGTATATGAATTGGTTGCCTTTATAGTAGCTACTTGGTTGTCAACATGTTGAGTTGCTTGAGGGGAATTAAGTTGTATAGAGACCTTATTTTGTTTCTTGAATGGTTGGTAGCTGGTTTGAGGCATGGATTTATATTTTTTAGAATGATTAGAGAGAGTTTTAAATTCATGAATACTAACCAAATTTTGGTAATCAAAAAGGGTAGTACATAATTGTGTGAAGGAGGGAAATTTCATCATCACAATATTATATTGAAGCTTACTTTGTAAATTGTCAATGAACATTCATTGGAGATCAGGATCAGGAATCCTAATGTTGATTTGTGTCGTAAAGTAATTGATATCGGGCGATAAAGACAATGACCTTTTCATCATCCTTTTGCTCACATCTCATTAAATCTACTAAGGTCATCTTAGGACCCATGTACACTTATAAATTATTGAGAAAGGTGTCAACAATTTTATTGAATTAATGTATTGAATTATTCGGTAAGGAACAAAACCATTCCAAGGTAGTGTCTTTCAAGGATCTTAGAAAGATTTTAGCCAAGATTTTATCCTTAAAAATGAAGTCACTACATAAGGCTATGTATGCAGAAACATGGCTAACAAGATATCCTTCCCACCATATTTCTCAAATCTAGGAATCTCTATACCTTGTGGCATTTTTTTTCTCAATATCTCCAAGGATAAGGGGTGTCTTTTGACATATTGTGAAGGTTGGCCATTTTGATTTTGATTCAATGTAACAATTTTTTGTTGGAGGCATGAAACACTTTGTAAGAGTTGGTTAAGGACGGGATCATTATTTGTGTTATGAGATGAAGATGAATAAGGTGGAGGTGTATATGTATTTAGAGGACAAGTGAATTGTAATTTTATGAGGGGAGATGGATTAGGAGATATGAGATTTTAATGCACAAAGATAAAGGGATTCCCACTAGAAACACCTATGGTAGTATTGACATTGCTAGTAGGTTGTATGGTTTTAGTAATAATTGGATTAGTGTGTCGGAATAGAGGTCATGGTTTTGGAAGGAGGAATTGGATTTCCACCTTGACTTTGAGTATACCCCAAAGCTTGAACACAACTAGTCATTGTAGGGACATGTTTATCAATAATGTGAGATAGAATATGCATAACTTCTATTCCTTGTTCATTATCAATCATTTTCATCATGTTATCTATGATAGGAATCACATTACCAACAATGTACTCAAAACTCACAAAGTTTTGCAATTTTTCTAATTCTTCATCCATTTTTCTTAGGTTCTCTTAAGGGAAATTACTAACATTATTTTTTGTAAGGAGGTCATATAAAATGAAGTTTCAAGGGTATGGTCCATAGTGGGTTGACTAGTATCAAAACTATGAGTGAAAGAGTTGGAAAACCCAAGATCCATGAGGATTGATGTATCGTGGGATGATATGAGTCTTGAACTATGTCTCATGGAAGCATTGGAAATAGGACACCAGGTTGTGGAACTCATACAATTTTCACCAAACCTAAGGTGCACCCAAAATGGAGAATAGGCAAAATGCAATCAAATACCCTAGAATATGAAGTACAATGCAAGTATGTAAAAAGAGATGGAAATTTCTAGGTTATAAACGAGATAAATTTATGATTATACTATGTAAAAACAAGAAAATGATGTCTTTTAATTCCAAATTTTATTTTGAAATGCACTTGAATTGATCAATTAATAGGTTAATGTAAATGATTGCAAAAAATAAAAATTTATGGAAACTAGCAGAGACCTAAATACAAAAACAAAAAATGTAGATAGGGGGTTTTTAATGCCCAAAATGTCAGAATGAAGCCTAATCAGGGACTCATTCGCCCATGGGTGAATGGGTCTTGGGTCAAGGTTTTTAAAAATTAAGTTATAGATTTTTGAGTTGATGTTTATGTTTTTAGATTTTGGTTGCAAATACGTAGTTACAGTTTTAGATTTCTGGAAAATCGGATCAAAATGCAAGTGTAAAATGATGTTAAATGACAAGAAAAAAAACCTAATTTGAGATGCAATTTTGATGCATTTTTTCTGATTTAAGTGACTGATCATGCAATGTTATGTAATCACTATGCAAAATGAGTGATTTTTTTTTTTTTTTAAATTAGATTTTAAAGAATGCAAAATGAAAACCTAAAACCCTAAATGAGATGCAAACTAATGCAATTTAAAAACCCTAAATGAGATCCAAATCAATGCAATGAAATTCCAAGTAATGCAAATCCTAGATCTAGGGCTTGAATGGACTCTAATTTTAAGAATTTCATTGTACAAAGTCAGGTTCACCAAAATGAAATGAAGGGAAATAAGGTGTTTTGGGGGTTGATTTTAAATGGGGAAAATTGACCTATTTTCCTTTATTTCATTAGGAAATGAGATCCACACAAAGAATTGACTTACAACCCTTAGGTGAGTCAACTCAATAAGAGAATCTACTGATTTCCTTATGATTGTGGATGGAAGTTTCAGCTTGAACAACACTTGGGAGAAAAATTAAAATAGAAAATCAACTCAATTATGCTCATTCAAGCTTGAAACAAAAATTGAAAGGTCAATACTAATAGAAACAACAAACTTTTTATAGATCTAAGGAGGGTTAGATATTGTGTACCATCCACCAAAAGGGAATTTCTAAAGGAAAACTAGGACTTATTCACCCATGGGTGAATGGGTCTTTGATTAGGTATTTCAAACAAATTTTGAGTGCCTCTAATGTCAATCTGTAGCTTTTGTTTGATCTAAGTTGCAGTGTCAGAAAGTCAAAAATCAGATTTGTAGGTGAGTTTATGTGGCTTGACGACAACTTTGACAACTTTTCCAATCTTTCTCTCCAAGAGGTCTTCAATCCTTTATCAACCCAAAATTCGCAACACAAACACAAGATGGAATTTTTTTTTGTTTTTGGTGAATGGGAGTTTTCCTTGGTCAAACCCCATTTGGGTAATTATTAAACCTTGAATTGAAATAAAGTTCAAAATAAGAAAGGAATTATGAATGAACAATACAATGTTGCAACTCACCAAACCCTTGAATAAACCTTTGGAAGCTTGCAATATTGATCTTGATATTGCATGAGATGGCTTCAATGGATGTGGATCTCAATGCTTGAGATATGGCTTGAATGCTTTGACTTGAAACTTTGAAACCTACATCACAATGTTAGCTCAAAAAACATGCATGAAGATTAAGACTTTGAAATGATGCTTGAGATCTTGATTGTTTCAATAAATCACTAATAAATCTGCTCTTGAATGCCTTTACAATAGTATTTTCTCATATAAAAGTTCACCTCTTGCTAGATGATAATTGTTGTTAGACTTGAATTGATAAGACAACCATGTATTTATAGGTATGTATCCTTAATTTCCGAAAAAATAAACATTACAAGATGACATTGAAATTTAAATTTAGGGACAATAATTTTTTTACCAAAAACATATTTTAAATTCAAGTTCAAAGGCCTAGGGTGGACCCATTCTCCCATAGGCAAATGGGTCCTAGGTCCTTATTCTTGGAACACACATTGCTTGAAGTAATGTGTTATGTATTGGCATTAATTATTGACGGGTTTCTCCTTTGGAAAATGTAATTTATCAAGCTTGTAGATGCAAAAATAAGGCTTATTAAGGAATAATTAAGTCCAATTTAATTAAGAGGGCATAAACAAAGTGTGAAAATGTAAAGGAGTACATTTTTCTACAGTACAACCTTGTCAGAAAGGTCTCTAAGATGACTAGTTTCAATCATGTAAATTGAATGCTCTACTATTCCATTTAAGGGACTGACAAAATTTTTGAACCCGAATTACACTTCAAAGACCTTAGAAAATGTGATTTATTAGAACCTAAAAAATACTAAAAAATTCAAAAAAAATGATTTTTGGTTTTTCATAGTTTTGTCACCTCTGATCTACCCTAAAACATCCTTAGACTTTTGTGGATCACTCAACCATCTAAATCAATTTCCAAATACCCTATACAAAATGTTTGGAAATACATTTAGAAATGATACATCAATATTATAATTTAATATCGGTCTATTTTAATATCGGTCTAGGGCAACAAGATGGACGATAGTATACATCTTATGCATGCCCGATGCCAAGAAACCATAAATCTTAAAGTGGAATAATCTTCGTCGTCATGATAGTTTTAATTTATATACATTAAATTCAATATGTTTTTATTTCAAATCCAATGTCACAATTTTTCCCAATACTTCATTGAAATTTTGAAATAACAAAATTTTTCCCAATACTTCATCAAAATTTTGAAAGGAAATTTAAAATTAATATTTGTTGAGATTGAAGAAAATTTTATCACCAATTCATTTCCCTAAATACAATGGAACTTAGAAGTGAAAAGAAATAATTATGAAAGCTTGATAGACAATCTTTATTCAATAAATTTTATTTTTAACTGATAAAATTAATTTAATCTTTAATCATTATAATCTCAAATTAAATAAAATTAATAATAAAAATGTAATTATTTTATCTAATAAGATTCAATATAAATGATATTTTACTTACTTTTCATTAAAATGTATGTTTAAATTCTCAAACATAAATAAATAATATAAACTTTTGATTATCAAAAAAACTATCCATGTTATAATATTATGTGATAACAAGAACTATTAATTGATAAGTAGGAGGTATTTCTACAGTATGTCAAATTGTGATATTGCTATCAAGATTCAATCGTGTAGTTTTACGAGTCAAACTCATTGACCCATATTTCATGAGTAGTGGTTTACAAGAGCCCATCTCTCATGATAATGAATGGTCCACTTAGCACTCATTGCATCTAGGTGATGTTCACAGAGGTGAACCCATCTCTCATGATAATGAATGGTCCACTTAACACTCATTGTATCTAGGTGATAGTCATAGACGTAAACTCATCTCTCATGATAATGAATGGGTCTCACCTTGGTGAGCATCACCTAGATGCAATGAGTGCGAAGTGAACCATTCATTATCATGAGAGATGTGTTCACCTCTGTGAGCATCACTTAGATGCAATGAGTGCTAAGTGGACCATTCATTATCATGAGAGATGGGTTCACCTCTGTGAGTATCACCTAGATGCAATGAGTGTTAAGTAGACCATTCATTATCATGAGAGATGGGTTCTTGTAAACCACTATTCATGAAATATGGATCAATGAATTTGACTCGTAAAAGAATACAGTTGAATCGTGATAACAATATCACAAGAACTATTAAGATAGTAATATCACTAGAACTTGCACCTATAGAAGGTTCAAGGGATACACCGATAGACAGACTAACAGAGGTAGTGATATCATGTATGTACGATAGATGTTTAGTTTTAACTTTTTTGAAAGGATTTTAAAAGTAGTGTTTTCATTTACTACCTACCAACATTTTGAAATTAAAAAGTATATATAACAAGTTTATTGGTTAAACAATAGATGTTTATCCAAAATATTTATCTACACAACATACAATAATCAAGATATTGCTTGACAAAACTTAACACATAAAAATAACATTTCTTTTAACTTTTATGAGTCTAAATTAAATTATTTTAAAAACATATAAAATAGACCGGCTAACTCGTAGACAAAATTCACCTACGTACATAAAAAAAACACATAAAACCATACATAAACACATGCATGGAACATCCAAAATGCACATATTAAATATGTAGGACCCGCTGAGATAGGACGATGCATTGACAAATGCGCGCTAACGGAAGGGAATGGACATAACGGCAGCATGCGGAAGTAAACGGACGTAGGAGGATGACAGACGTTGCTAAAGATTTAAAAAAGAGCGCGCGTTTTTAAACTCGTTTTGTCGAGAGAATAGATAACTTTCAAAGGTGAATTACCTACCACAGATGAAACTTGTACTTTTAAGAGGTTGTATCTGACGTTAAATTTCTTGGCGCAGATTGTATCTGATCATACAATGGCAGGAAATGTCTGTGGTTCCATTCGCAACTAACTTACCGAATTTTAGTAGCTGCACCTCTTTCTCAGATAAAGGCCATGGATTTTAATGAAGTTCTTCATACTCTCGGATTCTTATCTGCCCACTATTGGTTTTTTCGGCAATCCCACCTAGCTCTCCACATCATCGTAATAATCTGACTCCCCATATTTTTCTGTAGGAGATATAAAATTCCCATACTTTGTTAAATCTATGTGGCTTCCATCTGATCTGTGCATTTATGCAAAGCCATAAAATCTTCACAATTTTAAGGTCCATCCTTTCATTTCTGCGATAGTAAAATCTTCACAATTTTAATTTCAAACTTTCGAACATACCCCCCTATCTATAGTGCGGATGTGTTAAGACTCTTAAGAATATATTCTAACATTTCTCTTATATTAAAACATTTCTCTTATTTTGCAGACTGCACATAATAATAAATTTTTGCAGTTTCTTTCCATTCATGAGTTGCTTAGATTCAATTGAGTGTTGAAGATTCATTAAGCTAAATGGTGAAATATGTGTTGAAGGCTCGATCTCATATGTACACACTGCCATATATTTCCCATAGACCTTTGAGTTAGTAGGATTATCATTGTTGAGGTTGGGCGTGTATGGGAATTTGTTTATGCATCTCAAAAGCTCAATAATTAAGGTTTGGACTATCCCTCTCGGGTCTAGCCTCTGTTCCATTATCATGAATCTCATCCATACAACTAAATAGGTTGATGGGATATTTCAAAGAGATGGGGAAGCATGCTCGAAAGGATTATAAAGTAATGCATTCTCTTATTCCCAATGAGATTAGGCAAAGGCTTAATATTTCGATGTGGTCCCTTATATCAAGGTCCTTTTGAATATAAAATCAAATTTATAATCAAGGTTTGTAGTGAATTTTGTGTCACTCTCTATATCTCTATTATTAGAATGTAAGAATCTATTGAACCTATTGGTACATATATTTTATGTTCTAAAATTTTTTTATGTGTCTTGTCAAAATAATTGTTCATGAGTGTCTAACTCCATTGTGGATGGTCATGTGTGGTAGGATGTGTCAATAAATGTCTTAGGACAAAACCCAAGACATGTCTAGAAAGAACTATGCCATGTAGACCTATGAATAACTATAATGAAGTAATATAGTAAAATAGTTTATGCCACTCAAATAATTTATCAAATCATCCATCCCTAGAAATGGTAATATATAATTAATTATGATGATATTTATTTCTTTTTAGTATATACACATTCTTCATTCACCTCCTTTCTTTGGAATTAGTACTACACATCTTGCACATGGACTGAAATTTTCACTAATTAATCTCGTCTTCAATAGTTTGTGTTCTTAGTTATTCAGTTTTTTTGATTGATTATAGATTAATAATAAAAAAGGATTTACATACAAGTTTCATATACTATTTGTTTTTCAACACTTTATTATCCACTAGCATCATTGCATGTACAAATTTATTTGGTAAAATTTCTCCTTGGATCAAATATATATTTTTCCTTATACTTCTTATTCATGGCAATCCATTTGGAATTTGTTTAAAATTATGTCACTTTTTTTTTAACAATTCTAAAATTTCTTTTTATAGTGCCCATCCTTCACCTATACTACCATTTACTCTAGGAATCAATATAAAACATAGCCTCTCATGTCTTAAAATTTCTTACAATCTACTAAATAAATCCTAACATTACCACATACTTGTTTCTCTTTTTCCTTTAATGCAATTAGAGTATGTTTATTTTTGTCCTTCATCATAGTGTAAGTATTCTCTTTATGCAAATTTATGAATTTATTCTCATACTGCCATGGCCAACATTCCCAAAAATAAATGATGCAATACTTCTTCATGATATGTACCTATCTTAAATTTTAACAAAAATTGCTCACTTACAAGTACCTTATGTTATTTCTACAATTAATTTTTAAATGGATTTGGATATTCTAACCCTTTAAATTATAACTTATGAACCATCTCTTTTGGTGCTAAAATATCTTTACTACCATTGTTTATGATGAATTTGTAGCACTTATAGAAAAAAAATGTATATATTTATAAAGAGATTTCTCCTTTGTACTAGTTCATTATCAATACCATCACTATTTAACAACACTCTTTTCATGGTCAGTGACTCACCTCTCTCTAATTTATTTGTTGGGATTTATGATAAATAAGGCAATAAACATAAATAACCTTGCTCCTTAGATAGAGTTAAAATGGAGTGCACCCTTGTTGTATTTGATACTGCCATGGAAGATCTTTGTAGGATTTCCAAACATGAGGAAATATTTAACTTTTTGACTACTCCAAGGTGTTGTGTGGTCTCACAACACACCCCAAGATTGTAAGGCTTGGGGATCCAAAAAAAATTTACTTTTATGTATGAGCTAGCTAGTTGGAAGATCATCGAGGAAAAAATGGTAAAATAGATCTTTGATTTAAAGAATACTTCGTAGTAAAGGGTTTTGGGTATTATATACTGGGAACCGGGAATGTTTGAAAGGTGGAAAAGGTAGTGAGGATATAAGCCAAGCATTTTGGTCCAATATTGGAAGCCCGAGATAGAAGGAAGTCCGGTAAAAATGAGGTCTGGGGAAAGTTATGGGTAAAGTTGAATAACGGGTATCGGGTATCGGGTTGCGACATAAAGTAAAGTTTTGAAATTTTGGGATTATCTAATGAGTCTGATAGTTCAGTGATCTGGTATATGTAGAGGATAATCATACAAGAATTTATGATGTTCTTTGGAAAGTGTGTTATTTATGGAAATGTGTATTATAACATTTGAATAATGGTTTTATTTACATGAGATGTTTATAATTTTATTTTTATTTTAAAAGGGATTTAATTTATGGAAATCGTGATTGAAGGAAATATAGATTGTGATGCAAAGTTTGGGTATGGACAGCTAGGAAAAATTGAATCGTGGATAGAATCATTTCCAGATCGGATTGCTTATTGTAAGAGGTTATAATGTAGAGGAATTTGAGTCCACCGAAATGCTGGAGATCCCAATATTATACATACGATGGGAGCAAACGTCAATCTTTGGGGAAGCCCATTCCTGAGAGTAGTAAATTCGAAGCAAGACCGAGTGTTGGAATGAAGCAATAATGAGATCATTCTTAATGTATGGGAAGTTCCAACACGTTATCTTGATTCAAGTTATTTTCCTTGTGATAATAAAAGATTAAAACCTAAAGAGCTTCAATGTGCAATTGAAGTCAATCTTCAAGGACTTCAATTGTAATTTCTTGGTCAATCGCTATCTTCCACATGCCTTGATATGATTCACCCCTTTGATTCTCTCTCATGTATTTGTCTTATCCTGTTTGTGCCTTGTGTTTTATAAAAGGCTAGAGGATATCTTTTATAAGTTCACAACTTGTGGATGTCGAAAGAGCCAAAACTTCTTTAAGTTTTGTTCTTTTTTCCTATTTTCTGAATCATTCCGATCTAAAAACTTGTATGCACGTAGACATTGATTAATATTAGAGCCAATTTGATAGCTACCTATCTCATGAATATTTTGTAACTGGCTTTGTTAGTTCATCTGAACAAGCCTATATGTTGCGTCGTTTAAGGGTGTATACAAAAACTACTTAGTGTCCAAACTAAAACCCCTCTCTTTAAAAGCTTGCACAGTTTTGTATGTAGTTGTGAAGCAATCTAGTGAAATATAAAGCGGATTGCTTTGATTTAATTAATTCTTTGGGGCATGCATGGAGAATAATCGAGATAAATTTTAATTTTAGTATTTTTTTATGCTTTATTTTAGAATAGATGCTTAAATTCTTTGAAAATGTTCCAAAATTAGATGAATGGATGGAAATTTATTGAAAATATTTCATTTTACATAAAATTGCTAAATGCTTAAAGCTAAATCTACTTAAGTGATATAAAAATAAAATTGTTGATGTTCATGAAATATTATTTCAAATCTTTGAGTTTCATGATACTTATTCTTGAGATCCAAATTGAAAACTCAGTGTTTAGTATGATTTCAAAATTAATGAACATGTTCCCATTGAGATTAACAGCAAATTCACATCATACCCTAAAGCAAACCTAGTATGATCATGACCTGATTACCGGAGACTTGGGATTTAACTGAGTCAATATTTCTATTCTATTTAGGAAGATTTCCCCTTTGAGATTATCTTGTTCCATATCTTTCAAGAAGAATAGGCTTCTTCACGGTTTGTCTGTGGAGTTTTTTATTCGACACTGCTGATGCGAGTGAAATTTTTGTCAACACAAGGGAGGTCGAAGATTTAAAATTAGGAGAGTTCCTTTCATTACATATTAATTCTCTAAAAAAGAAAAGTTTTTCATTAAAACAATTGCATGTTGGAAAACACTATCTAATTCTCCACCTAATTGATTCTCCACCTAACAAAATTATCAACCATCTCTTTTGGCACTAAAATATATTTACTACCATTATTTATGATGAATTTATATCACTTATATTTAGTCTTGCATATATTTCTAAATACCTTTCCCTCAATCAACCCCACCAAACCTCTCTTTCTACCTACCTCTCTCTCTTTCCCAACTTCCCCCCTCTATCTAATTATATGTCCCCTTCCCTCTATACTTTCCCTATATCCCCTCACTCTCTCTACCTACTTCTCCCTCTATTCCTTCAACCTTACCTCTCTCTACCTACCTCTCCATGTCTCCCTTTTTCCTATCTCTCTCTCTCACACAAACCTCTCTCCACCTAGAGAGGTAGGTATAGAGAGAGTTAGGGAGGGAGGGAGGGGTAGGTGGAGAGAGGTTGTGTGTATGTGTGATGGAGAGAGGGAGGGAGGTTGTCTCCACCTAAATTATTCTCTCATTATTTCTCATATCTTACCTATCTAAATGTGCTCCTTGGATTGCTAAATATGAAATATATTTTTAATTTTACAATTCAATTGATTTTATTTTGCATCAAAGAAAGATATGAAGATCCCTACCACTCCAAACTAACTCATGGGATAAAATTATAACTTTATGAAAATTTTGAATATTGGAGATATAATTAGATCTTCTAGTTTGGATAAATTACCACAAATATGTTATAACCAATAGCCTCGTAGAATTAGAATTTTAATCCTACAAAAAAGAATTAAGAACATTTGATTAAAGGTGATGAAAAACCATATAGTAACACTTATATTATATACATGGGTTGTATTCAACAACAATCCCTCTCTCTACCTACCTACACACACAAGCTCTCTCGACCTACCCCTCCCTCCCTCCATCCCTCGATAAGAACTCGAGAATCAACAATCAAATTGGTTGAAGGGGAAATTTTTCATAGAGATATACGATCTCCAAGTGTAACTCTTGAAGGGTACATTTTTCAGCCAAGTGGTTTTCTTATAGGTGGAAGTTGCAAGGGAAGAGCTATGTTGTTAAGGCGGATTCATGCATTGTCAAAGGTAGAGTATCAACTTCTTATTATCAAAACAAGATACCAAGAATTGAAGTAGGAATTGCAACATTGTTGCCACTGCAAAAGAAGTTTTCACATTTGAAATCTCAAGTAGAGTTGAAGTCGTAATATCTTTCTCTATTTCAAAATAGAGTTGAGTAGAATGAGCACCATACGTTGAAAGAATCAAATTTTATAAGAGAAGGAGGCACTAATGATGAATCAACCTTACTTCTCTCTCTCTATATGCAATCTTAATTCTACGATGAAGGTTGTTTCACCACATCTACCATATCATCCTCCATGTATCTAATATTCATCTATTATTTTATTTCATTATAAACTAATACTTCATCTTTCTTCAATTTCTTCATTATAAGGTCTTTCAACACCATCTTTATGTCTCTCTTTGGGTTAATCCATCATCATCATTGCATTAATCCACTAGGTTAAACCTTAAACCATACAACCTAAACCTAACATCTATCATCATTACATTAATCCATTGCATGAAACTATAAATGATTAATGTTATCCACATTTACACTATAATTGATTAATTGAACAATTGAAGGCTCACTTTTATCATGTAATTGATGCAATCATCAAAATTAATCATTCAAAATTTCCCTCGAATGTGTTTATAAGGCACGTGGATGAGAGTTTTAAATATTCAAATTCCTTATAAAAGCTATGGATTATTAAAGAAGAAAGTGATAGAGAAACTAGAGTTTTTTTAAACAATGATGGTATTGATAAAGAACTAGTACAAAGGAGAAGTCTATTTAGAAATATATAGAAGATTAAATAAGTGTTATACATTCAAACAATGGTAGTAAATATATTTTAGCACCAAAAGAGATGGTATAAATTCAAAGAGTGTATTTTCGAATAGGGGATAGTGTGTTTTCAAACAAGGGACAATGTGTTTTCCAAAAGGGGATAGTGTGTTTTCCAAAAGGGGATAGTGTTTTTTCCAATAGGAGATAGTGTGTTTTCCAACATGGAACAAAAAAATGACAGTGTTTTTTCCAACAGGGAAATAACTAACAGGGGATAGTGTGTTTTCCAACATTATTTGCAGTGTTGGAAAACAAACTATCCCTTGTCAATTATTTCCACAAGGGACAGTGTGTTTTCCAATATTGCAAATAATGTTGGAAAACACATTGTCCCTTGTTAGTTATTTCCAATTAGTTATTTCCCTTTTGAAAACACACAGTCATTTTTTTGTTCCTTGTTGCAAAACACACTGTCCCCTATTGGAAAACACACTGTCCCCTTTTGGAAAACACATTGTCCCTTGTTGGAAAACACACTGTGTCCACCTTCAAATTTTAGAACAACTCTTTGGTTATAGTGAAAATTTCATTTCACTTTCTTGATATGATTGGAACAAAAAAATGGCCACATTGTTTGCAGTGTTGGAAAACACACTATCCCCTGTGTAGGAAAAGTGGACAAAAGACATCATTAGAATGTAAGATGTCCAGAAATTACTAATAGGGGATAGTGTTTTTTCCAACATTGGGAAGAACTAACAGGGGACAATGTGTCATCACAATATTATAATGATGTACCACTTGTTCATATGATGAGAACATTAATTTGGTAAATGAACCCAAAAAATTTGTGGCACATCTTTAGTCAATAATACAAATATTATTGCCTATCTGTTACATAGACTTTGTGTTAAATTATACACATCTTATTAATACTTTAGGTGATTTATAACCATCTAGGTATGTTTTGAGTGCATATTTGTATATTTTGAGGATGATGCATAAAATTAAAAAATATCGCTATCTTGTGAATCCAACATTTTAGAATTTCCATTTCTTCGTAATATTTTGGATACTAGTGCATGACATTGAGACTATATTTTTTCACCGATGGTTTCATATTGTTTTAGATGTTGATATAGAACATAAAGTAGATTGGTAAAAAAACATGTGATCTATTCTTTAAGAGCATAAAATTTTGTACACAAAAAATTTATCTATTGATAACATCAACTTTACATAGATTAGATGTAAAAATCTATGCTACATGGAAGATTTTTCATCCCCAAAATTTTTATACAATTCAAGATCATGGAGATGAGGAATATTGTCCTCTAATAGAAAGACAAAAACCCTAAATGATAGTGATACATTCTCTACAATGAGATATTTTATGCATTTAAAATAGTTTCAATAGCAACTACTCTTCCTAAGCCCTCAACGTTTTCAGAGTTATCATTTTCCTCTCAAATCTCAAGCAAGGATTTCTTTATATTATGAATGCTTTTGAGTGTGAAGTTTGCTCCCTCGATCCAAATTGAGTGCCAACCTGTTAAAAAATCTAAAATCCACAACAAATTTATATAGTTGAATAAAAGGCTTTGAAACAAAGATTCATAATTGTAACCATAAGCTTTGAAAATTGAAATATGTAGCATCTCCTCTAGTCACATAGATCTCTTTATGAAGTTTCTTCACTAGTCACACTACTCACTTTCTATTTATAAGTCTACTCTCTACATCAATAAAGGAAACACATTATCAAAAGGCTTGAAGAAACATGAATTATCATTTTGAATAAAAGAATAGATAAATATTAGATAGATGGAGGATAATATGGTAGATGTATTGAAACAACCTTCATATGATCGTATTTTAGATGTGCAATAGAAGGAAATAGAGTATTTGAATGTTTCCAAAGAAAATGGAATAAAGGGATATAGGGAGTGGTAGGTTGGGAGGGATAGGTATAGAGATAGTTAGGGAGGGAGGGGTAGGTGGAGAGAGGTTGTGTGTGTATGTGTGAGGGAGAGAGGGAGGGAGATAAAAAGGGAAGGAGGGAGACAGTGAGTGGTAGGGTGGAGGGATAGAGGGAGGGAGAGGAGGGAAGGAGAGGGATAGGGAGTGGTGAGAAATTTGGTTTTATATGATAAGGAAAAGGAAAAATTAGATAAAGGGAGAGAGAGGAAATAAGGGAGGCAAGGAGAGGTAGGTAGAGAGATTCTCTTTTTTTGCACTTAGATTTGATTTTTCCTTTTCCTTTTCATCTATTTCCAATTGTATTTGTTCCATGGAATTCTTGAGTTCAAGAATCTTTGAGTTCATTTATTCAACTCTCCACCCAACTAATTCTCTTTTTTTGCACTTAGATTTGATTTTTCCTTTTCCTTGTTATCTATTTCCAATTGTATTTGTTCCATGGAATTCTTGAGTTCAAGAATCTTTGATTTCATTTGTTCAACTCCACTTATAGCATCATCTAGACTTTACTTGCACAAATTCGTATACAATACAAAACCTCTTGACTTTATCCACTTCTATATTTCCATTTTCCCATTGCACATACTGCACATGCACCTTCCTAAACTTCTCAAGAGTGGGAAGAATCTCTTCAATCAATACACTCTCTATCTCATTCACTTTGGTCTACTTCTTCAAATTCCTTTTCCATTTCAACTTCTCAAGAGAGGGAATATTCTCTTATTGTCCCCTATTGGAAAATACACAGTGTCATTTTTTGTTCCCTATTGGAAAACACACTGTCATTTTTTTGTTCCTTATTGGAAAACACACTATCCCCTATTGGAAAACACATTGTCCCTGACAATAAGGGATAGTGTGTTTTCCAACATTGGAATTAACTAATAGGGGATAGTGTGTTTTCCAACAGGGGACAGTGTGTTTTCCAATAGGGAATAAAAAATGACACTGTGTTTTCCAATAGGGGATAGTGTGTTTTCCAACAAGGAATAAAAAAATGATAGTGTGTTTTCCAATAGGGAAATAACTAATTGAAAATAACTAAAAGGGGATAGTGTGTTTTCCAACATTATTTGCAGTGTTGGAAAACACACTATCCCTTGTCAATTATTTCCACAAGGGATAGTGTGTTTTCCAACATTACAAATAATGCTAGAAAACACACTATCCTCTGTTAGTTATTTCCTTGTTGGAAAACACATTGTCATTTTTTTGTTCCCTGTTGGAAAACACACTGTCATTTTTTGTTCCCTGTTGGAAAACAGATTGTCCCCTATTGGAAAACACACTATTGGAAAATACACCATCCCTTGTCAATTATGCAATGAAGTCCACCTTCAAATTTTAGAACAACTCTTTGGTTACAATAAAAATGACATTTCACTTTTTTTATATGATTGGAACAAAAAAATTCTCACATTGTTTGTAGTGTTGGAAAACACATTGTCCCTTGTGTAGGAAAAGTGGACAAGGGACAACATTAGAATGTAAGATGTCTAAAAATAACTAATAGGGCATAGTGTGTCATCACTATATTCTAATGATGTATCCCTTGTTCATATGATGATGGCATTAATTTGGTAGATGAACACAAAAAATTTGTGGCACATCATTCGTCAATAATACAAATGTTATTGCCTATCTGATACATAGAATTTGTGTTAAAGTATACACATATTATTAATACTTTATGTGATTTATAAACATCTAGGTATGTTTTGACTGCATATTTCTATATTTTGAGGATGATGCATAAAATTAAAAATTACCGCTATCTTGTGAATCCAACATTTTAGAATTTCAATTTCTTCATAATACTTTGGATACTAGTGCATGAAATTGATACTATCTCTATTTTTTCACCAATGGTTTCATGTTGCCTTAGATTCTAATATAGGACAATAATATTACCTACACCATAACATTTATATTCTCTAAGTCTTCTATTTTTCCATTATTAGCCATGTGCTTTCTTCTTTATGCTATGGACTTTTATTTTGAGATATAATTAGATTTTTCAATTTTATAAATTACCACAAATTTGTTACAACCAATAGGGTAGAATTAGAGTTTTAATCCTAAAAAGGTATCTAAAGAACCTTTGGTATAAAAATGATGAAAAACCATATAATGACAATTATAATATATACATGGTTTGTATTAAATAAGAATGCCTCTCTCTACCTCTCCCCCCTCTCTCACATACACAAATGAAAAGTTGGAATCTACTTTGAAAATGCTTAAAAAGAAGCAAACCAAAGTGAATGAGATAGATAATATATTGATTGAAGATATTCTTCCTACTCTTCAAAATTTGATGAAGGAAGATGTGCACTATGTGCAATGGAAAAATGGCAATGCGGAAGTGGATAAATTCAAGAGATTTGGAGTGATGGATAATTACCTCATGGAAAAATTGTAATCTCTCTCATATATTATGATGTCTTGATCCTTGAATTGCATCATTCTTGACAACAATATTTTGCAAATAGAAGCCTTTACCCTTCATTATCATCGACAAATTTTCAAGTAACTGTGTGCTACCATTTTTCTATGAAAAATCATCCAACTATACGAAGACTATGTTGGTTTAAAGAGAAATCCACATTCCATTCGTAGTATTCAATCAAGCATCTAAGAGACCATATCAAATAGAGCAAGGGTACAACCCATTTTAACTCTATCTAAGAAGCAAAGCTATTTAAAGTAAAAGGTATTGTCTATTTTCTTTATCTTTATGTTTATAGGGGGAATATAGGTTTGAATTATATATTGTTAAAATAAGGTGAACTATTAAAAAATTTAATGCTCGAAGAAGTATGCAAATCTAGTTCTATCAATGCGATTTTGGGTTCATAGATATAATGTGAAAGCCTAAAATTAGCAAATAGAAATTAGTTAACCATATGATATATGATTGAAAAAAAAGTGAGGTTATGAGTAATATGATTGTGCTTGTTCTAATCTCAACGATGGAGAGCTCAGGGAGCATTGGTAGGGGGGGATACATAAAAATAATCAAATTGAACTAAGGGGTGACTAACCAATTAGGTTGTTATGTGTAGAGGGTTTTACAATAGTATGTGGGTTGCAGGTTTTATAACACTTGGTGGTTTCCAACATGCAATTATAGTAATTAATTTTTTTTCTTAATTAGAGAGTTAGGGAGAGAGGTAGAGCTAGGTGGAGAGAGGGAGGGAGAGAGATAGAGATAGGTGGAGAGAGGGAGGGAGAGATATAGAGATAGGGAGAGGTAGAGAGGGGGAAGGAGGGAGATAGGGAGAGGTAGTTAGAGAGATTTAAGGTGAACAAAATAGAGAGAGGTAGGTAGAGAGAAAGATATAAGTAGGGTGGGAGAGGTAGAGAGAGGTGGTATGTGTGTGAGAGAGAGAGGGGGGGAGAGGTAGAGAGGGGTAGGTACAGTGAGGGAGTTGTGGGTGGGAGGGATGGAGGGAGAGAGAGAGGGAAGGAGAAAGTGAGTGATAAAGGGGGGGTAGATGGAAAGATAGAGAGGGGGGAAAGATGGACAAAGGGAGGGAGAAGAAGGCTAGGAGGAATAGTGAGAGAGGACTGATAGAGAGAAGGCTAGGAGTCTAGGAGGAAAACACACTATCCCCTATTAGTTGTTTCCCCTATTGGAAAGCGCACTATCCCTTGTTAGTTATTTCCCTTGTTGGAATTTACACATTGTCCCCTATTAGTTATTTCTAGACATCTTACATTCTAATGATGTCCCTATCCAAAAAAATTATCTCGATCCCTCCTTGAATCTATAAATCCAATTTGGGTGCCTATGTCCCATAATCCACCATCACATCTCCCCCTCCTACTAAGTCTATTTTGGGTCCTTCTATCCCTCCCACCCTACCACCCCTATCTCCCTCCTTCCCTCTCTCCCTCACACACACCCTTACCTATCTTCCTACACCTCTCTCTTTCCCTCTCCCTCCCTCCCTCCCATCTCTATCTCCACTCACCCTCTCCCTCTCTACCTACCTTTCCCTTAATCCATCCCATCCCACCTCTCTTTCTACAAGACCTAGAGAGAGAGAGGTAGAGAATGTAGTTATTTCCTTATGATTGGAGAATGCAGATGGTTTTTTTAACAAGTTCCTTACAAGAATTTTCTACCTTTTTAGATAATAATTTCATGTCTCCACCCAACCGATTCTCTTTTTCTACACTTAGATCTAATTTTTCCTTTTCTTTATCATCTATTTCCAATTGTATTTGTTCCATGGAATTTTTAAGTTCAAGAATATTTGATTCCTTTCTATCACTTCTAATTATAGCATCATCTCTCACTTTATTTGCTTGCACAAATTCATATATAATACAAAACTCTTGATTTAATCCAATTTTGCATTATCATTTTCCCCTTGCACATACTGCATACGCTCCTTCCTCAACTTCTCAAGAGCAACAACAATCTCTTCACTCAATACATTATCTATCTCATTCACTTTGGTTGCTTCTTATCAAGCATTTTCAATGTCTTAAACCCTTAGGATAGCAACGCCCTTTTCTTGGATAGAGTTTTCAATGTCTTAAATACTTTTATGTAGCTTTGTAGCCAATTTTTTCTTAGCTTTGAGAGTGTCTTTACAATTAGAGAATGTAGATGTTTCTTTGAATAAGTTTTTTACAATAATTTTCTACCTCTATCCCTCCCACCTCACATATCAAAAAAGAAAGGGGAGATCTTTGTATGATTTCTAAAAGAGGAAATATTTAACTTTTTGACTACTCCAAGGGAGGTCGGAGATTTAAAATTAAGACTCACTAGAAAGAGGAAAATTGCCTCATGCATGAATAAACCTTAAACCACTATTTGTATCAAGTGTATTTAGGATGGATAATATGGAGAATAGTTGGAAGATTGTAGACAACTCTTATCTAAAAAGGTATACAAGTCTTGTAAAGAACTTGTTAAGAGAAAATTTTGAATTCTCTAATCATCAGGACACACTAAAATTGGAGGTTGCAAAATATTGGGTGTTATGAAACCTACAACCCATATATTATTGTAAAACCCTCTACACATGATTAGAGAATGCACATCTTTCTTTTACCAAGTTCTTTACAAGACTTGTCTACCTTTTTAGATAATAATTTCATGTCTCCACCCAACTGATTCTCTTTTATTGCAATTAGATTTGATTTTTCCTTTTCCTTGTCATCTATTTCCAATTATATTTGTCCCATGGAATTCTTAAGTTCAAGAATCTTTTCAAGTTTATTTGTTCAACTCCACTTATAGCATCATCTCTCACATTCTTTACTTGCACAAATTAATATCTTAGACTTAGTAGGAGGGATAAATGTGATGGTGGATTATGGGACATAAGCACCCAAATTGGATTTATAGTGTCAAGGATGGATAGGGATAATGTTTTTGGGCTGGTATAATGGAGGGGGGTGGTGAGAAATGGTTTGGAAGAACGATAACACATAATTTATTGACTTAAGAGATTCTTCCTTCTCTTGAGAAGTTGAAATTCACTTCTTCATCTAATTGGAACAAAAAGATGCTCACATTATTGTAGTGTTGGAAAACATACTGTCCCTTGTCACATTATTTGCACTATTGGAAAACACATTGTCCCTTGTCAATTATTTCATTATGAAAAATGCTCACATTATTTCTAGTGTTGGAAAGCACATTGATTTTGGATGGAGTGATAGGGATCTTCATATTTTTATTTCACACAAACTAAAATCAATTGAAGAAGAAAATTTAAAACACATTTCATATCTGACAACCCAAGGAGCACATGTTAGGTAAGAGATGAGGACCAATGAGAGTACCTTCAACCATGATGAGTACATATATAGTAGTTAGTTCTATCAATCCAATAACTTACTTTATTTTAGTTTATTTATTTTTATATTGCATTCATCTTCACCATGAGCTCCTTATGTACTTTGACTATGTTAAGAGGCTTCCAGGGGTATACCACATGTGTAGACCTATTAGGATTGGAATGTGTGCTAGAAATTAGAAACTAGAAATTATTCAATGGTAGGAAATCTAAGATGTCTAGAAACACTTTGTAGCATATTGTACACACACTAATTCCACCATATTTGATCTTTAATCCTACATATTAATTCATCATAGCCATTTCCCTGTAACATCATCATGTCGACTAATTAATTTAATTACTTAATTAATTGCACCATGTCATAACATTATATTTCCAATTTGTTTCAAAAATCTTATCATCTAGGGAAAGTGCTACTATACCCTTTGATCCTTGAATTGCACCATCCCTCACAATAAGAGTATGCAAATAGAACCCTTTACCCTTCATTATCATCGAAATATTTTATTTTAGGTGTGTGCTACCATTTTTCTATTAAAAAACATCCAACTATACCAAGAATATATTTCTAAAGAGACTTCTCCTTTGTACTAGATCTTATCAGTTATTTCCTTATGAATTTGTAGTGTTCGAAACACACTGTCCCTTATCAATTATGTAATGAAGTCCACCTTCAAATTTTAGAACAACATTGGAAATAACTAACAAGGGACGATGTGTTTTCCAATAGGCAACAGTGTGTTTTCCAATAGGGAACAGTGTGTTTTCCAATAGGGAACAAAAAAATTCTCACGTTATTTATAGTGTTGGAAAACACATTGTCCCTTGTCAATTATTTCCTTATGAATTTGCAGTGTTCGAAAATACATTGTCCCCTATGTAGGAAATAATTGGCAAGAGATAGTGTGTTTTCCAACAGTGCAAATAATATGAGCATTTTTTGTGTTCCTTGTTGGAAAACACACTGTCCCCTATTAGTTTTTTCCAGTGTTGGAAAACACACTATCCCTTTTTGGAAAACACACTGTCCATTGTTATTTATTTCCACTATTGGAAAAAACATTGTCCCGTATTAGTTTTTTCTAATGTTGGAAAACACGTCGTCCCTTGTTGGAAAACACACTAAAATTATGAAAAACCATATAGTGAAAATAATAATATATACATGGGTTGTATTCAATAAGAATCCCTCTCTCTACCTAACCCTCTCTCACACACACACATATGAAAAGATGGAATCTACTTTGAAAAAACTTGAAAAGAAATAAAAAATGAATCCTCTCCCTCTGTTTTACCTTCTTTACCCTCTCCATCTTTCCACCTACCCATCCCTTTTATCACTCACTCACTCCTTCCCTCTCTCTCCCTAACACACAAAGCCTCTCTCTACCTTACCCCTCATTTTGCACAAATTCATATATAATACAAAACTCTTGATTTAATTCACTTTTGTGTTGTCATTTTCCTATTGTGCATACTGCATACGCTCCTTCCTCAACTTTTGCATTGTCATGTTCTTATTTAGACTGTTAAGAACTTATGAGTGTAATCCTTGAGACCTTAATACATGACAAAAAATAGAATAATAATTTCACTACCATACCTTAATGGTAATCAAGAATAATAATAATTTCCAAATCTAAGGTGTATTGTACCGTCCGTTGTCAATTATATCCTTATACAAAGTTTTTTGTTGCATACACACCAAGAATACAATGAATTCCACCTTCAAATTTATAACAAATCTCTCTTTATTCCTTGCACCTTACCTCTCTATACCTACACGTCTCTCCCTCCCTCTTTCCCTTTTTCTCTCTCCCTCCCTCTCTTTATCTGCACTCACCCTCGCCCTCTTGACCTACCTTTCCCTCTCTACTTTCCTTATCTCCCATCACTCTCTCTACCCATATACTATTGTAAAACCCTCTACATGTAACAAACCAGTTGGTTAGTCATCCCTCAAGTAAATTTAGTTAGTCAAGCCTTACCTCTCTCTACCTACCTCTCCATATCTCCCTCATGTCCTCTCTCTCTCTTAGACGGTGTGTTTTCCAACAGGGAGCAGTGTGTTTTCCAACAGGGGGCAGTGTGTTTTCCAAAATGGGACAATGTGTTTTCCAACAAGGGACAATGTGTTTTCCAACAGGGAACAAAAAAATGCTCATATTATTTATAGTGTTGAGAATTTGAGGAAGGTGTGTGTGCAGTATATGCAATGGGTAAATGGAAATGAAAAAGTGGATAAACTCAAGAGGTTTCATATTTCATATGAATTTGTGTAAGGAAAGAAAGTGAGAGATGATTGTATAAGTGGAGTTGAACAAATGAAGTCAAAGATTCTTGAACATAATAATTTCATGGAACAAATACAATTGGAAATAAATGATAAGGAAAAGGAAAAATTAGATATAAGCATAGAAAAAGAAATAGTTGGAAGTGTTGAAACTATAGCAAAATAATAGAAGACTAAAATTAACCAATGTTGGAAAACACACTGTCCCCTATTAGAAAACACTATCCCCTGCCCAACAAACAAGGAGATTCAAGGATGCAACTGTTATGTTGGAAAACAAACTATCCCCTATTGGTCTGATGTGTTTTCCATGATGGGCAAAGATCGAACAAGAGTGTTTTGCGAAAAATGGGACAGTGTATTTTTTCATCACTTTAGACCATCTATAACAACACTGTGCCTTACAAGTATCATAACATAATACTTGCAAGGCACGGTGTTGTTATAGATGGTTTTCAATGTTGAAAACACACTGTCCCATTTCAGTTTCCAATTTAATTACATTCTTGGCACCTCATTTTGTTGTTTGTAAATAATGGTTTTCAATGACATGTATTGGGCTTTTTGTCCATCCATGCCAAACAATTATTTTGAAAAGAAGATGACTGTTATGATGCATGTGACACGCATTTTTGTAGGGAGAATAGCCTATTCCCAATTCCAAAAGGTGATCTCCTTGCGACATGGCTTACACATGATAAACAGATATGTCTTATCCCTTGCTTATCATTGATATATCTGCTTATCATTGCTAGTTGATTTGTGGATTCAATTTTCTAATAATTTTTGTGTCAACGTTGCAGATGAGACTCTATGATCCAACATCATGATGAGTGATGTTTTCTTCTTCATCCTTATGTTGTATCATGGAGTGTGATGCCAAACGTTGATGCAAGAATTCTTACACAATCGAATCCACAATTCAACTAGCAATAATCAATACGGATTGTGGAAAATTGATATCGTTTATGTTTGATTATGTTATAATTTCAAACACAGGTTTTTTCAAGGATAATAACTTGATTTTACTATATTTGGTAGGGAGATTAGCTTCTGCATTGCAATTGGACATCTCTATTATCCCTAGAAGAATGCATGTCAGAGGCATCATAACATGCAAAAACCCAATGTGTTTTCCATGATGCAACTGTTATGTAAATTTTATGTTGGAAACATATGGGTAGATATTGAAAAAGAGTGTTTTGCTCAAAGTAAGTGTTGTTAAAAAACTACAACGTGAACTTCAAAACATTCATTTCTCATAGCCTACATAAAATAATAAGTGAGCCACAACCCACTGTGTTTTCCATGATGCAACTATTATGTGAATAATGTGTTGGGCAGATATCAAAGAAGAGAAAGTAGGGGTTGTTAAAAATTAGGAAGCTCAGATTGAATACATTGTCCTCTTACTGTGTGCATAACACTAGTTGTTGTCTTCTTACTGCTTTTGAAAAGTTCGAGAAAACCCAGTGTGTTTTCCATCCTGCAACAATTAAGTAAATTTTTTGTTGGAAACATATGAACAGATAGTGAACAAGACTATTTTTCTTAAAGTACGGGGTGTCATAAAACAAGAAAGGGAAGTTGAAAACATTATTTTTTTACAGTCCGGAAAAAAATTGAAGTGAACCACAACCCACTGTGTTTTCCATGATGCTACTGTTATGTAAATTTTTTGTTCGAAACATATGGGCAGATATTGAAAAAGAGTGTTTTTCTCAAATTAAGTGTTGTTAAAAAACTACAATGTGAACTTCAAAACATTCATTTCTTATAGCCTATACAAAATAAGAAGTGAGCCACAACCCACTATGTTTTCCATGATGCAAGTGTTATGTGAATAATGTGTTGGGTAGATATGGAAGAAGATTTTTTTGCTGAAAGTAAGGGTTGTTAAAAATTAGGAAGCTCAAATTCAATACATTTTCCTCTTATTGTGTGCATAACACTAGTTGTTGTCTTCTTACTATTTTTCTTAAAGTA